>WBMV01002486.1:1249494-1292168 GCA_013396655.1 Campylorhamphus procurvoides
GAGAGGGCCCAAAGCAAGCCTACAAACAGTAAATATTTCTTTGAGCTGGAACATGCTGATTTTGGCTCAGGTGAAGTTAATTTTCTTCACAGTGGCTAGTAAAAGGCTATGCTTTGGATTTGTGTTAAACACAGGGTTGATAATATAAAAATGTTTTTGTTATTGCTGAGCAGAGCTCACACAGAGCTAAAAGCCTTTTCTGCTTTTCACACTTCCATGCTGGCAAGGTGGCTGGGGGTGCATGGGAGGTCGGGAGGAGACAGCTGGGACAAGTGACCCAGCCTGACCAAGGGGATATTCCATACCATGTTACATCATGCTCACTATATAAGGTAGGGGAAGAAGAAGGAAGAGGGAGAACATTTGGAGTGATGATTTCCCAAGTAGCATGTGATGGGGCCCTGCTGCCCTGGGGATGGCTGAACACCTGACTGCCCATGGGCAGCAGGGAATTAATGCCTTGTTTTGTTTTGCTTGTGTGCACAGCTTTTGTGTGCAAATTAAACTGTCTCTATCTCAGCCTATAAGTTTTTCAGCTTTTACCTTTTGAATCCCTTCCTAGTCCCTCTGGTGGAGCAGTGAGTGGGCAGCTGTGTGGGATTTGGTTGTTGGATGGGGTTAAACCATGACAGGAAGGCAACAAATATATACAGGAAAAACCAACAGAAAAATTCAATAGGTAATACCAATACTTTTTCTATCATCACTACTTTTCAATGGCATGCAATAATGTCCATCATCATCTCTGCAAATCAGTCTCCTCTGGTACTGAAGCAACTGAGGCAAGGAATTTGCATTTATTTGGGAAAACATAAGAAATCTGTTTTTCCTTTATTAACAGTCATAAATCATACTGAATATAGGATCCAGAAAACCACATGTTCAGATACTCAGAGAAGTTTTGTTTTCCATTCTAAATTGCCCACAGGAAGATTTCTACCTTTTTTAATGTGATTGTTTTGGTTTTACTTCATTTTTTTTCCTTATTGATGCTTATTCCTTCTATGTATTTTACTGAGGAGTCATATCACTTTTCTCCCTTTGTTTCATTGAAAAAAAATAAGCTAGAATACTTTATTAATCTACTCTCCGTTTGCCCAGTCTAGGAGAACCTTTTTGAATTTTAAACCATCCTTCATGAACTTATGTTTGTGTATCAAATGAAAGGTGATGAGGTCAATGTTAGTAAAATTACAAAAAAGGTGAAGAGAAATGGACTTTGTAGGAGAATAAGAGAATTGTGGATGAACCAGTAGAAAAGAAAGAAGACATTATTTAGAAAAAAGACTGAAAAGATCCATATTGAAACAGGAGGGGTATGTAGGGAGGATAATATCACCTACCCACTGGCCAAAAAAAAAAAAAAAGATAAAAGAACAGTTAGAGGGGGCATGGAGAGGGCAATAACTGTGAATAAATCATGACTAACTGATAAATCTAAAAGTATCTGAAAATTCTGCAGAAATTGAGGCCAGAGCAACACAATAATAGAATCTGAAGGAACAGGGCTAGAAAAGACAGGTGAACTGCTACAAATATATCAAGTTATTAAAGAAAGTCTTGGAAACCAGACACAAATAAAAGTACCTCTTTAAAATTTCATAGCCTGAGTTTAAGCACAATTCTAATGTGGCCTCATACAATGCAACTTCACATTACTTTAGTCTGAGCCCCAAAGCAGCTGCTGGACAGTAAGAACAAAAGGACAAGAGTAAATTCAGTGAGGCACAAGCAGGAGAATAGTAAGCCCTACATGAGGGAATTGTTTTAAGGAATTTAAGATAATGAACCAATGTGAAAAATTCGTTCCACTCCCTCCATAAAACAAAAATCAGGAAAAGGCTTCAGAATGGGTTGGATACACCCGTGCCTCTATGCTCTCATCTGTGACGAGAAAGTCCACAAATTTCAGCCTTTACTTCAGTAGCTTACCTTGTGTTGTCCTACTTTATTTATACATAACCATATATAGGTGTCTGTGTATGTATGCACACATACGCAAATATATAGATGCAATTAGATATACACAAACACATATATATAACAAATGAACAGAGAAAACTTGAAGGAAGGATGGAATGAACCCACTGAATATATAAAGCAATGCAACAAATGCCTCCAGGTATTTTACTTGACTGAACAGACCTCTCTCTATCCACAGTTACAAATTTATCTTTGGATTTACAACAGGATATGCACAGAACACACAAACTTTCATCATCACATCCTGTATGTTTCCAGTCAGTACCTCAACAATAATCAAGAAAACATGGTTAATGAACTTCTGGCCTTGAAATTCCAAATTAACTCTAGTTCCTCTGTGTCATGCTCAGTTATATTGATGATAAAAATTATATGCTGATAAAAATTTGACAGTAATGCTGACTGACAGGAAGAAGTGGATTTTGATATGACATTAGATGACCATGAGAACTTGGATAAATACGTGATTCCAAATACCACTTTACAGTAATTTTTGCTTTCTTAGAATTACTAGAAAAAGGTTATTTAGAGCAACAGATTACATTGCTGCTAACAATACCACGCCTTTCATAGTTTCCTGTAGTTTCCTGAATATATTTGTTTTACATGATCAAAGTTATAATTAAAGAAACCATTACCTTGAGCAAGCAAGCAATTACAACAACCATGGTAGTTTAAATATCCATGTTCAAAATCCATACAAAACCCCACTAATACTGAGAGATTTCATTCTACCTGGAATACTACTTGGGGGGGAAAAAACCGAAAAGGGAAAAAAAACGAAGGAAAAAAAAGGAAAGAAAAAGGAAAACTAAGAATTCCTCACCAGCAACATAACAAATGACCTTTACTGCAGCAGGTACAACACTGGAAAACTATTTGCTTCTTTTTTCTTTTGTTAAGTTGAGGACAACAGTGACCTACACTTAAAAAACTGCTATTCTCAGTTAAATTTCAGCACACTGGAAGGATACTAGGTGCAAGTAACAATCAGACTCTTAGAAGTAGCTCTATTTCTAGAGAATGCTCTATTGAAGTGTATAAATGTTAGAAACAAAAGAAATGTTTGGAATGGTAAGAAATTGGATCTCCTGAAAAACAGACTCATGCAGTTACTGATTTGCTAAAATTCTTATTTTACCAGAGATAAATACAGATCATACCAGAGCATCCAGATAGACATTTGTCCATTGGACTTGTTTGGCTTTCTCTCCAGCTAAAACCATTGGTCGCCCCAAAACATCCAGATATTCCTGCCAAAAAGTGTAATAAACTCATCAGAAGGCAGTTAATAGATCAAAGAGCACAAACAAGATAAAACAAACCTTAATGAAATATAAACAATATCAGGAAAAAAATTCAGAATTCACCACTAATAAAGGAGTAGCATTTAATTGCTGCTTTAAAATTGTATTACACAAAAGTTCAGTCTTCAATTTGCAGTATTTACTGACAAGGTAATTTCTGTATTTCAGCCTCAGTCACATGGACCTTACACATCCATAACTCCCACTCTCTTTCCACGAAGTGAGAATTACAACTATTTTTGTTCCAAAATTAATTGCTAATGACATAATGAAAGTACAAGCAGATTGCAGAACTGTCAACCCAGAAGAGAGAGTGGGCGATGGAGGGTGAATGGTGCAACAGCTGGGTATGTTAAGCTCCTACAGCAGCAACTTGCATAACTTCTACTGAAATTTAAAAAAAAAAAAATCAGCGTTGTAAAACCTCATAATTCCTGCCTTCCTTCAGATTGAGAATATGGCTAATGCTGGTGATCTCAGATGTCAGATTTCTGGATTGCTTTCAGAGTGGATGCCTTCAAACTTGTTTCACTCTTCAGCCTTTTCTATTTGTCTGATCATATTAGGTATATTTCTTGCAAGACACTATCTGGAAGAGTTTACCAGAATCAAAGGACGCTTACTCAAGCCAAAAAAGTACTCCTATTTTCAGCCAAAAAAATATCATGCCTGGCATTGGAAGGACAAAGAACTGCCATGATATTTCTCTGCTGTTCTGGACATGTGAGTACATGGACTTTCAAACAACTGAAAGGAATACTTCAGTATTCAGTGCTTGCTCTTCTACACTGTCAGTTTGGATCACATCATATAATACCAGAGTCCTATGCCCTTAGTTAACTACATGCATGTCTGTTAAAATATTCTTGCATCCTTTTTGAAGGGAAGAAATGGTGTCTCCCGCAGAGGTTGAGTCCATCCAGGAACCTCTCCTGTAAGCAGCATTGTAGTGTGTCTGCCCAAATGAGATCAGAAACTCTAGCAGGGCCATCTCCTCACATCCATCCACAGCCTTCTCCATGTAACACAAAACCTTGGGACCATGCTGTAAGCATGGCAGGAGGTGACTTAGGAACGTTCAGACACATTATAAAAAAAAATATTGATTTGATAGAACCTTATAATAAAATTGCTGTCATGTCTCAGCATTGAAGTTTGAGGGACTATATAAGGCCTAGATGAAAGCTGAGATAAAAACACAGTCCTTGTGCAGAGGGCTGCAGGATACAGAACACTTCAGACACGGTAGGTGCACATGGTCAGCCTGCTTTAGAGGATGCTAATATGACTAGGATGTATGCAAGCTGCTGTGGGCCAGATGGCCAGGCAAACAGGGATCATATCCTAAATTGGCTCACTGCAATCACTTAAAAGAAAACATCAGAATACTTTAACAGAACAATCCCTCATATGTAGAAGAAAGCTTTATTCTTTTTTCCCCGTTTTTAATGTTCATCTTAAAACCTAATTGATTCAAGCAGATGTAAAAACAAAGCACATTTAAGAACATGAATTACTCCACTTCTATGTGTTAAAACTGATCTGGATTTGGCCAAAACACTTACCTGGGTGTTTATTCTTATGGCTCCAATAGATGGAATTTCATAATAATAACCTGAAATTTGAAACAGAAATAAGGCCATCTTACTATAATACATTGCTAGTCTCTTAATCTTGAGGAATTTAATTTAGCTTGTAATTTCTGCTTATTTTTTGGTAAGAATTATCACATATGAATACTTTTTTCGTAGATGTCACCACAATACATAGCCAGATATGATGGGTCACCACTCAGGTTATGCTATTTACACTTAAGCAATGAGACTTTGCAATGTGTTTCTTTTGTCTGTTTTGCTTAAGGCTGGATAAAGTACTGAGTTTGTACTCATGAAATCCCAGTTACTATGATGTGGAAGTATATTTAATGATTATTTTAATATGTTGTGACAGTAGCATAATTATATGCTGAATGCATATAGGAATGCAAGTATAGCTATGATCAGCCATGAGAGTGAACTCATAGTATAAAAATATATGGCACTCTGTTGAAATGATGAAAAAATCTATTGGGCGGTCCTAACTAAACATCAGAAACATCTTTATTCAGCATTGATTCTATCACTCTTTTGTTTGAATTAAAAATATTGCCCATATGAACTAATAAGACTGAAGCCAGGCACTGGAATCCATCTTCATACCAAGTAAAGTTTAAGTCACATTGGAAGGAAGGAGTAGAGGACAAGAGAGGTAAGAGTACTGAGGTTAGTCATTTCCTTTGCCATAAGCAAAAAAACTTTTAATTAAGGAAAAATGAAATAAAAGGGCCTCTTTGGAAGTTCAAACAAATAATCACATCAATTTTGGACAGAAGATTACGATAATTTTGCTTCAATAATAAGATAACCTAGGTGGTTGTGCTCTAAGCCAGCTGGTCCTCATTTGTTTCAAAACAATGGAGGTCACATGCACAGCGTATTTGGAGATACAAATATCATAGTAATAAAAAAAATTCTGTTCAAAATAGAAATGTTGGTTTTTTGTACTTATCTGACAATACAATCTGCTTTTCATGAAGTTGTAGTATCTTCTGCAAAACTTGCTGGCATGCGGATGGATTCATGAGGTTATGATACATGTACTATACATACAGGCTATGTATTCTGCGATGTATTTTATTTTCTGGATCTATACCTTTCTCTTATTTTTCAATTATATTATTCTTCTGCCTGAGCATATGTTTATATTCTTCCCCAGCAGTCTTAATTTCCAAGACCCTTTTTAATATATCTCACTTCTAACCTCTTTCTTCTCACTGATTTGTAAAATACTTTCACAATTTCAGTCAGGCCTGGAAATTGTTGAATTTAAAATATGAGGAAATATTTTTTGATGTCATATTTTCTATTTATCATCTTATGCCTCATACTATAGTTATATTGTAAGGTGTTGGAGACACATCTTTCTCACTCTTTTAAAATGTTTCTGAGCACTTCTTCATGTAGAAAGCATTTTAATTCCTTACTTTCACCTTTTTTTTTTTCCCCTCTATTAAAAAACAACCAGGATAAAAATAGAAAATGCAAGATTCTCTCAGAGGCTAAGAAATCACAGCAAGAATAATTTTGATATTTTAGTTATGAAAGGGAAAAATATCCTAAGTCATCTGATCCCTTGTAAGTTTTGGAGAAAAACAGAAAGAAATCTAACTAGCCAGCTAACCAAACAAAAACCCTTTTGTCCAGACCACTTAATTTAAAACAGCTTTGCTTAATTTCTTATCTGTCATCAGTTCCATCTTTTCATAGATGGTTATTATAACAAATACTCTAAAAACAAAACCATAACATCTTACTCATATAAAAACTACTGTGGTAGTTTTCATGCAACATGAAGTTTTAAATAAAGTGATCAGAAATAAATATACAGGCTTCCTTTTTATAGATTTCATTTACACATCTACTTTTTGGAACTTTTATTAACAAATACAATAAAGATAAAAATCAAGTTGAATAATCTGCCACTTTTAGAGAATAATAAAGATATTGCCTATCCAAAGCTCTGGTGAAGATCAGTTTCAAAGAAAAACACAGTACCTTTATTTTCACAGGCCATCCACTGTATGGGTCCTTTGTCATAATTATGTTGACCAACAGAAAATGTGAACACACGTACCTGTGCAAGTTAAAAACCAATGCATACAACTTAACTATATATAATTTATTAGATGTGACTCTCAAGTAAATGATACTTGGATTTTTCATACATTTGAACAGAAAAAGAAAACTGAATTTTTCAATTTTTTTCACCACAACATATATGAAAGATATAATGTGGAATAAATTATAATATTTTATGTATTTTTATTTTTTTTTCCATGAAATAGAACTCAAGAAGAATGTTCTTTTGTACATCTTTCATACTTTAAAGCTCTTATATTGGTGATTGTTCATGAAGCATTTAAATTTTTAGGCTTTTTTTTTTCTAGGGTGGTAATTATAACCCTTCAGTTTTTATTAAATTGGTTGGTATAATATTAGATGCTTACCAGTGAATTAAAAAGAATATATGCATGGCAGTAGAATTCAAAGCAATGCAGACCACAACGTTTTAGGATGTAAAATAATTTCAGAAAAAAGGTATGAAATGTTCAGATACTACAGAAAACAAATTCTCATTTTGTTCAGACTTTAATCTCTTTCACGCAAAACCACTAAATTAGTTAAATAGATTTCCATTGAAGGGTTAAGCTTCTGATGTTTCACTTTAAGCTCTTGATATTAATTTAAATTATTGTTTTCTTAGCATAATTCTATTCTGTTTGGACAATGCAACTCCAATTAATCTCAACAAGTGTTAGGAGTCATGGTTTCAGGAGAATTCACCAAATTCTCTGCAAGTCTGGGACTGAGAACAGGCTTTTCAGCTAAAACTATTTCCCATGCAATTCTGATTAGAATGAGAAAAATTTTAAACCAATCCTGGTATTGCTGTATAAATATGAAAAATCCTACCAGACACATAGAAAAATTACACATATTATGTTTCAGCTTCTCGCTGAATATTTTGCTCCAAATCTGAGTATTTCTGTAAAAGCTGGGAAAAATGTTTTCCCAACAGTTTTAATAATCTGTTCACTACATCCATGTCCATCTTTCCAAGGATCAGACTGCTTTTCCTTTTGAAGCATCTCTTTCTTTACGGATCCTTAATTTGACCACTTCAATACACAAATCACAGATCACTATATGAAATCAGAATACAAATTCCTTTTTTATGGAACTTCATGACTATGTCTAAAATTAAAACATAATACAATTAATTTGCATGCAGGCTGTAACTGAATAATAAGGTAATGTTTTCTTTAAATAACATCCACAATAAAAAAGTTGCAGGGACTCCTTCTAAACTACTGATCATTCCTAATTTTTAATGACTATATATATAAATTTTTGTCACATTGTCTGTGTGCAATTAGTACCTAACCCCTCATTTCTCAAATATGCAACAAAAATTGTGTGACATAATCAGAGCTTAAGTATTAACCGAGAGCTGTAGGAATAGCTCCATATCATCCATCAGCAGCCAGCAAATGATGAAACTTTATTAGTGTTGACCCCTATATGCAAGGAGGGCAAACAAAGCTTTGTGCTAGATGCCATTTTTAATTAACAATATGTTTTGGTGTGCTTTATCCATACAAGCCCTTTGTTTCTGCAGTTAGAAACAGAATTAAAGCAACTACTCTACCGCACTGAATACTGATTCAAGTGCTTGTTTTGTAGTTTAAAACTACTCCATATATCCTCATTCCCCAGTAATAAGTCAAGCCAATTACATTTCTGGTTACACAGAGAGGTATGGGAAAGACTGCACCTATGTGATGGTAAAATTTTGTTCTCATAGTTCATATGGATAAAGAGATGAAATATATATTCTATTCCCTTGAAAATATCAGTATTGGTAGTGCAAACATGAGTTCACCTGATATGTTTACATCTGATTTATTGTTTTAATATACTACACTTGCCATCCCCCATTTATTCTTGGCTTCTTTAACAGACTGTCAGCTACAATTCTTCTAATGGATCTTTCTGCTTCTATGTAATTACCATCTTTTTTTTTTTTTCCAATCTGAATGTCACAATGCTATTTTCTATTAGCACCTCTCAGTTCACAAGGTGCCTGCCTACTATACCCTTGTTTTTTTTGAAGTCACACTGCTCCCAGTTTAGTACCCACTGATCAGTTGACTCAGAATACATTCTTCTTAAAAACTATGGAAAAACCCAACTGAAGGCCACTAATTAGATACTTAAGAGACCTGATATTTCTTTTGGATTAAAAGTTACTAAATCATGTGGGTTTTCTTGTGTGCGTATAAAACACGAGTCAATTAGAATGGACTGTCTAGCATTTGATCTCAAATGTAAAAATGAAACATTGAATTGGATTCAAGTTGCGAAATGGTATGTAATTTAGGGAAAATAAGCAGTGTGTTAAATCTGCAACAAATCTATAAAGAGTTTAGAATTTAAATTATTGACAACAAGCAGGCGACAATATATCTGATTTACTGTTCCTTGGATAATTAACAGAGATAAAGAACTGCAATGAAAATTGGAGTTTTTAATTGTTACTTAGTTTGGCAAGAGGGTGGGATATTCAAAAGAGTATTCTTTTTCCTATTGCCTCATCTGGAATTGAGTAGAATGACAGACCAGCTGGAAAAATGAGTCAGCAAGTCAAACTAAACAAGCCAATTTTAGCAAAAAGAAAAAAAAAAACATGCTCTGTGCTAACATTTTCTGCGGCAGGACCCAGAGTCAGCCAAAGTACTTGAGATGCATCTGTCTATATGTTTTCCTTATAGAGATCTCTGCAAAGAAGACAATAGGTATTTAAAAAAACACAAACAGATTTAATTACTTTTAATATGGAATTTGTTATTAAGAGTACTTGGAGCAACTAGACCAGACACTATGGGTATGAGCACCTCTCCCTTTGCCTGTCCTTTAAGCTTGGTTTCAACCAACTAAGTGGATTTCTTAGTTGAAGCAAACTGCCAAGTAGTCTTGGATCTCAAAGCTTTATTTTCCAGCACCACTGAGACCTAGTTTTTGCTTCTCTGCAATCTCTTAGGTTCTGTATAAACTACAGTTTCTAAGTCCTTTTGCCATGTTGCTTCCTCTCCACCATCCACACCAGAAGATGGCTATTTGTGTTCTCCAACCCATTTCCTAGGCAAAAAGCAACCTTGCTTCAAGGATTTATTGTCTTCATAAAGAAACATGGTTTTCAAAGCACTAAATACCAATGGAAAAATCAAAAACAAAAAGAAGCTGTCACCCTTTCTGATTTTAGTGCAACTATTCAAAGTAAAGTACTTCTAGAAAACTTTTACCCTTAGAATTGAGAAGAACTAGAAATGTGCAGCAGCTTGCTCTGCCAGCCCACTCAGGTAGAGTCTTGAAACTGTTCTGAAATATAGAAGTCTTAATTTATAACATAAGGAGTTCAACTCCAGAACTGATTCTCTGCATTTCTTCACTGAAACTAATCTGGGGGAGAAAATAACAAAATCTTGTATTCTTTGTATTAATCATTTACAGTATGTAGTCGAGGAATATGCTTATTAGCAAACAAAATAACTGTAGAATGAATGTCAGGACATTCAGACAGTGCATGGCATAAGTTGCCCAGTGAGGCTGTAAAGTCTGGGTCCTTTGAGGTTTTAAAGACCAGATTAGACATGGCCCTAACCAATGGAGCTTGATCTTAGATCTGACATTGGACTAGAGACCTCTGGAGGTCACTTGCAACCTGACATCCTAGGAACCTATGAAGGACATCAAAAGAATACATGCAAAAATCCAAATCCTAATCAAAGGAATTGGTAGACAGAAAATAATGCTACCAAAAAAAAAGAGGAAGAAATATTGTATTGAGCAAAATAGAATTAATTATAGAATTCATATGCTTTTTATTTTGGGTTTCTCTAGCAGAAGAAGATCATAAGCCCCAAGGTGAATAAAGAAGATTCTGACTACTACAAATATTAAGGACAATGGCATTCAAGAGAGATGTGAAGAAGACAGAAATGAAGATGTACCCATGAAAAGACTTCTTTCCCTATATTCTCAGTTGCTTTTTACATTGTTTATTTCTTTATTTTGCTATTGGAATAAAATTAAAGAGGGTTAAATTGTTGCTTCCTTTGGGTAGATCATATTATGAGTGCTACAGAAAAAATAACATCCTGAGTGAAGTTAGTTCAAAGGGGTAACTACGCAAATGGTGTGACTCTCAGGGATGATCCTGTGCAGGGATAAGGGTTGGATTGGATGATCCCTGTGGGTCCCTTCCAACTCAGCATATTCTGTGATTCTGTGCTGTATGTGTGGCCAATCTGGAATGAATCATGGAATCATTGAATCATTTCGTTTGGAAGGGACTGTAAAGATCATCCCACTCCAACTCCCTGCCATGGGCCTACAAGAGTGTGAGAAACTGAAACCACTCTGCAAGCAGCTCAGAGTGTATGAACACGCATATTTTTTGACAGATAAATTATTTGTCTTGAATGCTGTGCTACTGGAATGAGAGACCTCTCAATAATCATTTGTGTGCATCTCTTCATTTCTCTGTTCAGAAGATTAACTGACATTTAGAGATATATATCTCTTCCATCAGATATCAAGAGCGCTATACAATTAATACATTCAGCTAGATGTAGGCAAGATGTATCCTGTCATTTCATGTCCAGCATGTAAAAATAGCAAGAGTGCATCTTCCTCTACCACTAAATAAACAAACTGACTGAATCAAAAAATTGATCGCATACAATCAGGCAACTTCAGTTTCACGATGACAGTGCGATTTCAGAACATTTTACTCTGGCCTTTATAGCTGCAGGTAAAGATTCACAGATAATATCAATATGATCCATGAAATTATTTTTCCCACTAATGTGTTTATAAATTATCAGATAAGATGAAAAATTTTTTGTGGTTTATATTTAATAGGTACACTTCTGAAATAAAAGGACAATATAAGAAACCTGTTTTTCTGAATAAAATCCCAAAACTACTTTTCTATATTCCATTATGCCCTCTTTCTTCTAAAGCCCTTGTAAGTATAGCCTGTAAACCACTTAATCATTTTGGTGTTTTCTTCCATAAGTCAAGGAAATGTGTGTTTTTTAAACTGCCAGAGCTAAAACTGTGAATGCATTTTTTTCCCTCATGTCTTTACATCTGTGGCCAGAAATTTGAAGACAATTCTGGATTCTGCTGTGACTTACCTGAGACCAAAAGACATTTATGATTTGAATTCAAAACAGAACTTCAGAGGACAATCTGAAAATCCAATATACTAATTAGGAAACCACCCAGGATTAGCCAATAGGGAACACCAAATACAGAGTTTCACCTAAATTATGGCCTATAATTTGTCATGCTGAGCTACTCAGTTCAGGATTTCCAGGGATGCAGGCCTGAACCATTTTTGTTACAGCTATAAAAGTAAAGCAACTTCTTTTTTTTTTTTTTTTCTTTTCCCCTAGGAAGCACAGGGAGAAGAGAAATAAAAGTTCTGAGTTTAACAGCAGGGGCAAGACTCACAACCATGTGCTAGAGAGCAGTTTTAGGATCCCTTAGGCTATCTTTATGCACTACATAAAACAGGACATAAAACCATTTTCTTTCTCAGGCCGTGAGGGCAAGTGGCACAGCATGGCTCACATCTCTATGGTTACACTACAGTGCCATCCTCCCTCCCTGCCCACCCCCATATCAGGTCATCTCATTACAGAACTTTTTGGCAACAAGCCCTGCCTCATGCTAATCCTAAACTGAACACAGATATTGCTAAAAGAGTAGATTGCCATAGGCCAGGAACCATACTGTTTGGTCTGTTAAAAATTAAAAGTATGGATAACTGTGGCCATTTCTCCAGGCTTCACTCTGGCCTTGGATCACTCATTGGTATGGATACAGCTGTCTAGTTCACTTCTATGAGTAAAGCTGCTTTTCTTGTGATATACTCAGCAAGACTCATCCTTTTCAAAATTAATGGGACACTGGTGCCTCTAGTCTTTTAAATGAGAGGTCAATGCTCATACAAAAGAGGGATGAGTTCATGATTCTCAATTTGAGCACATTCATAACTTCTACTGCTCAAGAAAGTTCAGATGTTGGGAGGTTCGGGCTTTTGTATGTAACTCTCAGACTGCCAACGTGTTTTGCCCTTAACAGAAATTGGGAAAAAACAGAGATGACCTAAGCAGCAGGGTATGAAACCTAGTCAGGCGCTAAGGCCGTGAAGTTTGAAAGGTCTAGAACTCAGAATGCAGAATTCAGAATCGTATGTCAAATCAGGAAATAAAAGAATGGCATAATACACCAGTAGAAATGTATCAAGTTATATTTTTGACATTTATGGCTACATTAGGATCTGCCTCTTGCTGTAGGTACTCTCTAAAACTGTGTGTAAACTTGGAGAAATTGGGAAATAAAACCCACCTGTGAATTTAGCTCTCACATATTTCAATGCAAAAAGAATTGTAGGCTGGACATATTTGAATTTATAGACATGAAGAAAGTATTAATCCTTATGATTTGAGAATCCATTTGACACTGCTTGAGTGTTTCCACAATGGCCCATCTCTACTGTGATTCAACAAGGCATTTAGTCATGCAAGTGTCCTCTTGACACCAGTGGAAACATGCTTTAATTGTGACATGTGTTTAAAGACAAATAGAGCAGGTCCTTGGAAATACTATTTTAGACATTTATGCACAGTAAACTATTTCTCTCAGACCTTCCATGTGTATTTAAAATCTTCCCTATCATTAATAACTTTCATTCAGTGCAATTCAACCTCAAACTTCAAGTTGCAATGCTAGCTTATTAATTCATAGTCTAATTATAGTCTGTGTAATTATAGCCTAATAACAAAAAGAAATAATGACACTCTAAAAATTAGCTCACATTGCAATCTAATGTTAATCCTTCTTCTATCTTAAAATAAAAATTATGTTTGTTACATATCAGGAGATTACTGGAGAAGCTCACTTGCTCTGAATATGATTCTATAGTGATAATACGGGCCGCAAGCCATTTAATGGTCACAATATATTGGGAAACTAGGACCAGGAATCTTGATGTATGGTGTAGTTATACGCAATTGCTCTAGAAAAAGAATTAATAACTGAGAATTATACCTGAAGTCTTCATAACACATGCATAGAGTAAAAGGTGCATGTTTACAGAAGTTTATCATGAATCCATGAAATGTGTTTTGCAAACTGCAAATTGTTTCAAAAATTACAAAAGGCGTTTTTTCCAACTTGTTTAGTTCCTTCACAAAGAAAACATATCTGCATGAAAATGGGGATATTTTCTACTGCAGAATAATGGTAAAATACCACTATAGTTATACTGAAAAATTTCAGAATTAACACTCTTACAGACCTATAAAAATACTAGTTCAGTCATACTGTTCTACAACTTCTTAGTGCCACCTTGTGGAGCCACAGCACCTCATTCCCTCCTCCTGAAAGGGCTGTGGTGTGGTGCCCCTTCCTCTGCTGCCACACAGCTACAGCTATGAACGTGTAAACACCCTGCTGACACCTAGCAATCTACCACTGCTGAATGGATTACAATTAGATAGAATGGGTCACTGATTATGTGATCCTTTAGTTCTTTATGTAGTTTAGACATAATCTTGTAGAGGACACAAGTATCACAGGAGTACAAGCACAACTTCATCTTCTCACAGTTACAACATAAGACTATTACATAATGATGAGGAGACCATGTCCTCTGTACTGCACTGTCTTCTCAAATAGGGTGAAGTTTTTGATCCCAACATTTTCCAGGTGTAACTATAAATCAGCTCTGGTTTATTAGCTTTTTATGGCATTAGCCTCAAGAATAATAGTAAGAAAGAGAAATGCTGTACTCTCAAAAACACCAGCAGAACTTCACATTGATGTGCTCAAATTTAGGTTTGAGGGTCAATTTGTCTACGTTAAACTTACCAAAAACTGGGCTTCGGTCCACTCTCCAGTCTCAAGAACTACTGTGTCAGCAGAGCCCACATATATGCACAGAAGCCAAACCATTGCTCCTTCCCTCTTTCCCCTTTCTTTGCTGCCCCAGGTGCAGGAGTATGTCAGCTGGCAAAGGCTGAAAACTTCACGGGTTTAACTCAGTTAAAACCTATAAATGATTGCAGATTTGTGTCTGTAGGTTGAGCTTAAAGGCTATGGATACATTGTTTGCTTCTGCTGTGATTTCCACCAGCAGGGCTGTCCTCAGCAGATCACCCCACCCCGCCTTGGCAATCACTGTACAGCATGCAGTTGCATCAGGTGATATTCTAGCCATTCATTTTGTCTGCCAGTCTTCAGATGAAGAACATACACTGTCATCTTTTTAACAATTCAGCTGTCGAATGCTTTATTTTGATTATCCATGTTCTATTTAGTCAGTTGATCTGTTTGCTTCTTTGGTGATGGTAATAACAAATTTTCTCTGTTGAAATGAAAAACAATTAAATTTCTCCTTTCCCTAAGCTGCTTCTCCCTGACACTCAACATTTAGCATTCCCTGAAGAAAACAGCTTTTTCTGAGAATTCCTTGTAAATTTGGTGGTCCATATCAGGAACCAGACAAAGAAGTTGACAAAGTAATTCCCACTGTACTCTGGATTAAAAGAATTTTAGGCATTTCTTTGATAGTCAAAACAACATTTGGATGCAGCTGAGCAACTGGAAAGGACTGGATTAATTAGAGAGATATTTACGGTTCACATTGTGACACTAAGCCTTCTTTTCTTTTTTTCATCGGCCTTGTAAATCCAAGGGAAGAAATAACACAAATATCAGTTACGGATTTAAAGGGATATTTAAATATGCTATTGAATATTTCAAACACTAATTTTAGTCAGGTACTCTACCTTTTTTTTTTTTCTTTTTCCCATGCAAATAGTCTTATATAGTTATTCCCTCAATTTTTTGCTTCTGTTTACTCCAGTTCTTGTACAGCACAGAAAACTGATTGAAACTTAACGGTTGTAAATGACAAACAGTTGTATTAGAATAGGGAAAAGGACAGGGGACAAAAGGAAGGGCCATCGGAAACCAGCAGAACCCATTTACAGGAAATCTTCCTCTCTAGAATTATCATTCATACAAATTTCATTTCTAATTTTATAATGGGCTACTCTTCACAGAAACAGAAAAATTCTAAACAAAAAATATATAGTGAGCTTTAAAAAGGTGAAGGAACCATCCATATTAATGTGCTGTTTCTTGGAGACAGACTTGGGAACCGAATGGTATTTCAGATTACCTTAGAAGAAGGAGAGATTTAGGGATGAAAATGCTTCAAGTTTGGTTCCCTTTCCTTTTTTTAGGAGGAAAACAACTAATAGATACTGTATATTGATATACTGTATACTCAGCACTGCCATATAGGACTGTGTTGAGGGCAACCTGACCTTGTCTTTGCTTGCAGGTAAGACGTGCCATTACTGACACAAGCAGGCAGTGACGATGCCTGCTGTCAGCAGCTGGCAAGTGCCCGAGGATGGCTGAGAGAGCCGGGCTTTTGTGCAACCGTGTCCTTCACAGTTAGTGATTACTGCAGCCAGTGTACTTGTTCACTCACTGTACCTGCTGACAAACTGCACCTGAAACCTCCGGACTGCCTATGAGAAGCATTGTGTATATACAGGCAGCTACCACCTATGCTGTGGACTGTTAACCAGAAATATAAAATTAATCATGACACAGTTCACTCCTATACTGAATGATATGCATTTTCCTTACTTTTCTAATCAGCTAAATAAAATAAATTTTCAGAGGGAAAAAGAAAAAGTGATGCTCATCATGCAACCCACAGGTAAAAGATCTTGAGGGGTGCCTTCATGTGTAGAACAGTTTGTACCAGAGTTTTTAATAAATTTAGATCTAAATTCTGCATCACAACGGCTCTAGTTAAATGTACAGAAAATGTACTCTAGTTAAATTATACTTTAGGTGACAAAGTATAAGCTGTTTTCAGTCTATAATGTGATATAAATGAAGTTTAATCATCTCTCACAACATGTCTTTTTATTGAAATAGAAATAAGAAAATAAAAAGGCTTTATTGAAAATCATCTTCTTACAGAGAAATTTATTCCAGACAAAACATTGCCTTAGAGGGTTTTGGGTTTGTCTTTGTTTTTTTGTTTTCAAATGAAACAGCATTTAGGGACTAAGTTTGCAACAAAAAGCATTGAGGTTATTGGTTTTCCTGTCTACATGTGGGATTGAGAATACAGTATGGTCAGACTGCATAATAAAATTCAAAGTGGTAATTTAAAAAAATGATTTTTAAATAAACCAAATTCTTTCCTGCTTAAAAAAATCCAATTAAATAAAGAATTATAAAACAAACCAACCAACCACATTTTCAGCTGGCATTCCAGGTTTTTTGGTCATTATGGATTAGATGGCTTTTTTTGCATGTGATTTAGGATGAGATTATGAAGCATAGAATTCCCATCTAAGCCTCAGCAAACACTTACATTTTTCTAAATTTGAGAAAAGGCTAACAGAATATGAGTTCAACTGAAATTACTGGCTTCATATTCAATTTCCAATTCAAATTCAAATAAAATTTGAATATAGAAACAGAGGAATGGAGACACATAATAGGATAAGAATTCAAAGAATGCATATGGGGACTGATTATCTTCTGAATAAGTACAGTTGTTGTTGGGGTTTTTGATTGTTTCTTTTTTATTTTGGTGGTGGTGATGTTTTTTTTGGGGGGGTGTTTTTTTGTTTGGGGTTTTTAATTTTATTTTGGAGGGTTATTTTTTTTTTTCCTCTGTTGTTTAGGAATAAGACCAATAAAAATGTTTGTGAAAACCTCAATAGAAAATAACTGGAAGCTCATACTTCAATGTCATTTTCCCTAACCACACAAAGATTAAAAGATTGCAAACTCAGTTTCTCATTCTTCTGTTTAAGACAATCTATTCTTATAGCACATGCAATTCTGCATATTAAATTCAATCCTGTATAGTGCAAAAGATTAAAGAATGTGACTGTGATTTTCTGGAGATAGGGCAGAGCAGGTTTTAGCCTTTTCTTTGAGGCTAATCAGGATTTTTAATCCAAGTCACTTTCTAAGTAGTCTGGGATATTTTGTGTTTGTTTCTCTCCAGCATAGCCATCCTTTACTTGAAAGATGACTTTTTTCTTGCCCTTTTTCAAAATGTCTTAGAGAAAGGCATTCTAAGTTACATTTATAGTTCTTACTCTTGGTAAGATTTCTCAGAGTTCCTCTATCTCATGTGCTGATGTTCTCTCCTAAAAAGCAGCCCTTCCTCACAATGTCTGCACAATCTTTAATGCTTTACGTTGAAGATGCACAGGGTTTCTATTTGCCTTGGTGAAGTTATAGTTCACCGTCATTTGCACTCTCACTGCCCATTTCATATGCCTTTCCTCTGTTATGCTTCTTGCATATATAAACACATATTTCTTGCTATCTGAATGGACTGTAACTTTGTTTCTTGAAGTTTTTATTTCCCTCTTAACCTGTCATCTGTTTAGGCTGCTGCATGCATACATCTTGTGCCACCATCTGTTTGTTTCAGCTGCTCCCTTATTCTCTTGCCCACTAAAGAGACTCTTATCCCATACTTTCTCCCTTTGACTGCTAGTATAAAGTCTCTTACATATTTGTCTGCTTTTTCCACCTGTGCATTGGCAAATCTTTTCACTTAAAGATGTTCCATCCCATCTGAAACAATTCCATCTACTAATGGACTAATGCTCAACTAATGCTCAACACCTACCAGCTGGCCTAAGTAGCATTTAAAAACTAAGATTTCTATGAGTTTGAGAGTCACTTCAGAACAGTTAATAATTTTAAAATATATATTCAGTCCTGCTAGCTTAGTTACACTGTTTATTCTATTAAGTGGAGAAATTTCACCGTTTCTTCCCAGAAAGTTGCATTTTTAAACCAATGTTGTAAAATTAACCTTTGTAAAACTCTAGACTCATAGACAAATGTCAGAATCATGACCATATAATGGATAATTTTAGATAAAAATATCTCTTAAATCTTCATAATTACACTAATTTTTATTTTTGTTTTTGCATGTTATGCATATTTTGCATGCATATTTTTGTTTGTGGTTATCTGCAGAAACCAATTATTAACTTTTATATTTTCTCCACATTTACATTTTTAAATGAACAGGAATTGTGAGTGTCTCTTATGTGGCACTTACAGCAAAATAACTTCAATCTTCTCTGCCTGTAGCTACACTCATTGCAGTCAGTTCTTACTTACTTATGGCATTTCATTAATAAACACCAGAAGCATATGAAAATTATGTATGACTTCAAATACAGGAGGCCCTACAGATAAAACTTATAATACAAGACACAATTACTGAATATTTTGTAGCAGGTTAGGAAACATTTCTTATGATAGAAAATGTCAAGAACAGTTAATTTATTTCAGAATTTTAATGAGGAATTACCTGAAAATCTAGAAGAAAGAAGATACTTTGAGTGAAAAATCTAGACAGGATTTTTATTACAAGAAAAAGAAGGTCTGACAGCAGTAAAACAAGGATAAGAAACCGACTTTAACAAATGCGGAGAACTAGCTAGCTGAGTGAGTAGTGTGGGAAGATAATATAAAGAATAAAGGATTACAAGAGAAAAGGCAATTCATGAAGAAGAAAAGATTTAACACACAATAAAAAACTGCCTGATGCAATCTAGGATTAAAAATACTTAGAAAATCAAGCACAGATATTGAAATTGAAGATAACCTGTAAAAAAAGGAGCAGTTAGGGAAAAAAGATTCAGAGCAAAGCAAAAACCAAATATGGTTCTATAATGTAATACAGTTCCAAAAAGGTAAGTTATGTTCTATGACAGATTTATCTAAGTCCTGCATAAAAAAGCCATAGAAAACGCTCTTGATACCACTAAGTTTCCCTAACTGTTCAAGAGCATGTTTTAAGAAAGGTAGAGGTAACATGTCATGATATACAGTAGCGGTGTAAAGAATAAAGAAAGAAAAGAATTTAAGATACATGTTTGGCAAGTTTGAAAGGAATTAGCTTGTTTAGTTGAAAAGCAAAAGCTGGAAAGAAAAGTTGGATGAAGGTTTCAACATAGAAATGGTTTTCTACAAAGGAAGAGGAAATTATGATGAAAATTAATTGCTCTCTGTAAATAAAGTAAAATGAAAAGAAAAAGAAAACACAACAAACCCTTTAAGCCTACTTTGTCTTAAAGAAGTCTAGGGAAAGTTTTCTAAACAGGTAGTTGCTGAAAGAGAAAAATGTAAATACCTAAAGAAGCTGTGGAACTGGATACTTTAAAGAAGAGGTTACATAAACATCATTAAGCTCGGCGTAGGTATTAAATGAACCCAGTCCTCCAATTCTTGAATTACAAAAGAATATAATCAATTCACATGGCATTTCACTGCAATCTCAAATTCACAGGAATGAATGAACAGTTAATATGTGGGGAGGCTGACAGGATGAACCTTCTGATGTCTAGCCTCAACCAGTTATGCCATATGTAGCATTTTGTTTGTATAAATAAGCAAAGTGCAGTCTGACTCTCTAGCTTTCATCCCAAAACAAACATAATGTGCTTTCTATATTAACTGATATCCTATCCTTGCCTTGATTAATCATTTTATGCCATCTGCAGCATCAACCTCAGTGTGATACATTGAATCAATCCCTATTACTATAGCGGTTTGGAATTGACGACCAACAAAAATAGAAGTATCAAATAGCCTCCTCCATGCCAAATTTGAAGGAAACAAGCGGCCAGTTGGGTTTTATGTAACAGATACACATGACTTTAATAAGACCGATAAGGTTACTTTTCAACAAAGCTATATTAAAACTTTCATTAGCCTTATGCAGTTCTCAACACTACCACGTGGATTTTTATCTTGCATAGGAGATAAAAATGCCACGTGGCAACGCAGACAGATTCATGCTCGTAATGAAAACAGCAGCCTAAGGGGAAACTCACATCAACACACAGATGTGTGCAGATACATGCATGGAAAGGTTCTTCTCCATACAGATCTTCTTCCAAAAATAAACTCCAAACTGTTATTGCATAGATTTATAGACATTTGATCTTAAATACCTTAGTACTGTGCTGTTTGACTATTACTAAAATGTATTTGGGTAATGGGTGTCAAAGGAGGAAGACCGATGAGATGTAATATTTAAATTCATTAATGTAGTGGTATTAACATGGCAGGAACCCACAAACTGGGAGAGTGGATATATTGTAAACCCTTCATTAATAAGCAGAGCTGAGAAAGAAGTTAAAAAAAATTGCTTTAAGAATAAGATGTTTCTTCAGTGAACACTCTAATAACAGTTTTCACTTTTACTTTGAAAGAAGAAGTAAGGGATTGTGGAATTTTTAAGTACTGACCCAAGTTTCACCCAGAATATTTTAGGTTTACCATTTGTGCTTGTCACAGTACATACAATAAATTAACATTAACAACTGGAAGAGGACGGTCTCTTAAGGCAAAACTGATTAGGGAAGGAGCAAGGGAGCCAGTTTAACCAGCTAGCTGAAGATTTCTTCTACGTGAGATTTCCTTTACCATCGCTCCAAGAAAATTCACAGCATAGGGGGACTGTTAGGAGGAATGAGATATATGTTAGCATCTGGCTGTCTGAAGACCACAGAAGGCTAAGACAGAGAAGTCCAGAGAGCAATCTACAATCCAGAAAGCTTAAAAAATGGCTTAAATTCTAGCTATCAAATTATGTCAAATGTCATTCAGAAATTAGATATTTGCTAAATTCAACTATTAGTTTAATTATTTTATGTATCATCCTGTGTTACAAATCTAACACACACTCAGAAATGCAAAACCTTTGGGGTGCACTTTGACAGCTGTTCAGCTCCATTCAAAGCCAATACCAGTGCTGGGAAAGATACCATTTCTATTTTCAGCTCTCTAAGTAACCGTTGAAAGTTACATTCATTCAGTCTGACACCTGAGGATAATCCCATGGCTACCCAAAGTGAAAATGTCATGGGCTTTTTCAATGGTCATTTGTAGTCAGGACTAACACTTTTAGCCTTGTCTAGAACGATTCATACACCATTGTCTAGATTAGCATAGTTTTCATTTCAGTTTTTTTGACTTGCAGTTTTGCACTAATGGATTCAAACCAGTGAAGAAAATGGATCCCTCCTTTGGTAATGATAGTTAAGAGGCATTTTTATTTTAAATGAAAGTTTTGCAAGTGCTTTCTCATAAATATTTCATTTTATCATTCTAATGACATGCTAAATGTGTCCCATTTGGAACAAGTCACTGACAATCATAAGCTTCCCAGTGGAGCTCCCGTAAGCTGTAGTCTTCTCCCATAGGACTTCTATCACTGTAGCAATTCTGTGCCCACCACATACAGATATTCTTAATGGAGCTGAGCTGTTGGAAAACTTACCTGCTCACCATCTCCAATCAAATGACACTGTCAGAAAAATCTACACAAAATGACGTTGTATTATTCATGGCAGATAATCCTGTAGGAATCAGACTTGAGACACAACTCACGGTTCTGCTCCTGCCTGATGGATCAGACCAATCCTACCTGTGTAGGTCAGATCAATCCATCCAACCCACACAAACCTCTACAATCCCACGAAACTTCAAACAACTAAAAGTGCATTAGGTATGTTTAAGGTCTTTTCCTACTCACATAAGCTGAGCAATCCTTCCCAACATAGATTTCAACATGCAGAATTTGCCCCAAAGATCTGTGGTTTTCTATTTTTGACCTGAATTCAAAATTCTCAGGATAAACGCCTACTGGGCTTACATTTCAATTAAATTTATATTGCTATCTCCAGTGAAGCCATCTGTAGGAGGAGTGCAAATAAAACAAAATTTAGCACTCTCATTCCTGAAATTTAGTGCATGTGTGGTATTTTACACGTTTAATGTGAGTGCCCCAAATGTCACCAGGAAGGTAAACATGCCAGTTTTTAAATATCAGGCCCAGCATGCAGTTGCAATATGTGACAATAAAACCTGGCTCTATGAAGGGGAAAAGGAATGCAAAGGTAAAACACATCTGTGGTTTTCCACTTCAAACAGAAAAAAGCAGAAAAGTTCCTCCCCCAAACTGTTACATAAGTTTTATAATAACCCTCATATTCATACTGTAAATTATTTGTAAAGACAGAAAAATATTTTCAATATATCTGTATCCCATTTCAAACATATTAAGCCCTGTAATTTAAAAGAATAATTTCCCAGCCTCTAGATTCTAGGCTGCTCTTTTAGTCATTTCCAATTGTTTATTGCATTCTTGCACTTAACTTGACAGTTGCACTGAGGGCACTGCACACAAGTGTACTAAGTCATGTCACTTGATGGGCCAAAACTTATTGAAGCTTCTTTCATGTCAGGGGATTACAAAATAACTGACACGAAAAAGAAAATGCTTATAGGGTTGAAGTGATTTTACATCAGGAAGATGAAAACAAGGATTAGTAGAGTTGAGTAAAAGGTCTTTTGTTTGTACAAGAAGAAAATAAAAGTAAGTTTGCAACACAGTGTGCTTAAGATGGGAAGTTACTGACTGTGACATAAGACAATAAAGATTCATCTTTTATATACTCTATGAAAACACAAAGACCAATGTTCAAATAAATGTTCAAATAAATGCAGAGCCGGCAAGAAAATACATCAGCTGATACACATTAATACTACAAACTGCTTCTACTGTGAAACACAGAAAACTTTTCAACACCTTATAGTAATAGTCCCTTTAGAAATAATAAATAGAAAATTAATCTTAAATTCATTGGGCTATTTCTGAGGTAAACTACAAATTAACTGCAATAAAGACAATGGAAGCTAGATCCACATATCTTCAATATCTCATCATTTAATGTAAGAAAGAAGCCTACTGCGCAATCTAAGAAGGTAACAGTATATTTGTGACTATGACTTCACTAAATTAAAAGCATATGTGTATTTTTTCATGTTGGAATGCATCTGTCAATTTTCTACTGGTAGTGAATTAACATTAAATTACACACAGAAGGAACAACAAAAGAGTTCACATCATTATTCTGGAATCAAGTAGTCTTACTAAAGAGAGCATTATCTCAAGCATATTTTGTATTAGTCTTATTTTTAAAAATGTTAGAATGTTATGAAAGATGTTGAGGGATTTAATTGTGATTCCTAAAAATGAATTTACTGGTCCAATCTCGTTAGAAGTTTTTCAACTATAAATTTCTCTTCAACCCTACAAGGATTGTTATTGATTGAAAGTGATAAGGAGAAAGTAAATGATTCTTCAAATTAAACCTACATAAACTTCCTGGTGTTGTAATTCCAATGTCACCTTGGAGAAAACCAATAAGGACTGGTATCTAGTACTCCATTAGACAGGTAACAAAATCTAAATGTTTACTAAGATTTAAACTTGTAGATCTTAAAAAGTGTAAAAAATTTGCTGTTCATTGCATTGGCACTGCATTCTATTACATATGACAACGTAGACACACAGTGACTGCTATGATCACCATGATACATTTGCTGTATAGAATAAAACCCCAAAGCCCTCTTTCTCTAGAGGGAACAGGAAAGTGAGTGTGCATTGTATTACATATAATAATATATACAAAACCACCCCAAGCCCTGGCAGTGCAAATTTACAATATTAAATAATGAAGTAAAATAACTATTAAAAATTAGTAAATCCTGCATTTCATTTATTATACTTCACAGAATAATCAAACATCAGGCATGATGTGATTGAGACCACAAATCTTGGCACTTCAAATCTGTTTTAAGGCTTGGACTGAATATTTTGCTATACTTTACTCCTAACACAGCAAATTAAATGAAAAAAAAAAGCAATTAATTAACCATCTTTCCCATTACGCACTTATTTTCTATAGTTGATAGCTGTGGTTGTAACATGGTAAAAGCTACTATCCAAAAGAGGATTCTCTGCATATGTTTTCAGAATACAGCCACGTATGTCACTCAAGTCTCTATGATTTTAATTTTCTCTTCTGTCAGTTTAAAAAGCAGTTTCAACTCAGACACAGAGGTTAACTAAACCCCACCATATCTTCTATGTGAAACACTACTATAAAGGAGACACAAAATGATTATTCAAGGTCACTAAGTGAATCACTGGTTGAGATACAAATTCTGTATTGCATTTCTAGTTCTATTTTTTAAAAGGAATAATTTAAATATATAAGGATTTTCAACTAAATACTTTACGGATACACATCAATGGCAATTGTTAAAGTGCCTTGGTGAATCATGTTCTAACTTTTAGCTTCTTTTCTGAAAATAAACCAACAAAATAATAATAATAATTAAAAAAAAAAAAACAAAAACCCCCAAAAAAAACCTCAAAAAACCCCCCAAAAAACCAAAAAACCCCAGATATAGACACATCTCCAGTCACTAGGAAAGGTAAAGTCTTAGTTGAAGTGTGAATCCAGCTCATATTTCACTTCTATTTAGTTTGATTTAAATCAAAACTTAAACCCCAAACCACCACAGCTAATAATCCAATTTAATCTAACCAACAGAACTCATCCAGGAATTCTTGTATCAGTCCCATAATTGTGGTCCAACCAGAGATCAGATTTCATCAGTAGAAAGCCATCCCACTTCTCACTAACGCATTCAAAGATATAATTAGCCCCACTGGGAAAAACGTGGGTTTGTTCCAGCCCAAAACTATTCAGATTCTAACCTTGAGATCTCGTTTTGCCTTTGCCTGATGAGCAATAAAAGCACATAGAAAATATTCACAGTGAGGAGATACACATATACATCATATCATTTAACTACCTTTGTTTCTGCTGGATAATTCAGAGATTATACTAATGCAAGAAATGTGTCAATAGCAAGTTGAGTTCTTTATGGTATACTTCAGTATCATTTGAGACCAAAAAGTAGCAAAGTGTAAAATAGTAAATATATTTTGTGGGTTTACAAATAAATGTTATAGATTGAGAAAGCTTTAAGTGCCCTAGGGATCAACACTAATAATTTTTTTAAGAAGTACTTTATTCATACAACAAATATGCTTTCACTTCCATATTTAAATGTTCCTTTTTGTGCTGTTGTATTTTACACAGTAAAATTTTTCATATATCACTTACTTTTTTGTCTTCATTATATTTATGAAAAATTTCTTGTGCTCTTTCTTCACCACCATCCGTAAATAACATAATAATCTTATTGCAGTTAGCTCTGGAGACACTGTGCTGTAGGAGATACAAACAGGAGAGTATTTTAGGCTAGGAGGAATAACAACTGTTATATCTGGTAGCTTCTATATCTATATGCTTACTACTTTAACACAGTAATGGCATAACCTCAAAGTGTTTTAGAATATTTTAGAATATTTAAAAATATTTTAGAATTTCATTCAATGACCCCTTCTGAATTAGAAATAAAATAAAATAAAATAAACGAAACCCATTTTTTTTTCTCGTGAGATTTAAATAAGACTCATTTCAAATCTGGCCTAACACAGTGGAACAGGAATCTGGTAGTTCCTCTCACCTCCACAAACACAGGGAGAACTCATTAGCTCATACCCACCACATTAACCCCAGAGTGCTCCTCTGTGGATGTTCTGCATGAGAATTGCACAGTGAGTCTGTATTTTTACTCTTCTTTTTTCTCATGCATAGTTTTTCCTTATCCTTACTGACCTGTGGAAATTTGGGAACAATGACACTGTAATGAATTACTGAATATGTTCATCTTTTTCTGTTGGACTCTTACAGAAACTATCTAGCTCACTGACTTCTTAAATAAAACTGTGTTAATTTAGGCATTCTATAGGTACATTCAACTTTTAAGCTTTGAAATACTTTTGCATTTGCTATTTTTGTCACATTTTCTTAAAATGAGTTTCATCTTCCAATTCTTTAATTCTTTCCTGGGGTTTTTTTAAGCAATTATTTTTTAATACTTTGAAACAAATAGCTAATATCTAGAAAAGTACTTTAGAATCAGGTTTACCAAATATATTGAAGCCAAGATATGGCTTCCTAGATTATTAAAAACTCTCCATCATCTACTTTTCTGATTAGATTGCATCTCTGAGCTGAAGAACAGAACATGTTCCATTATTTCTGGAGAGCAAGCCTGAAATAGAATTAAGAAAAAGCCCCTCTGACTCCTAATTCATCAAAGTAACTAGTAAAGCCCCTGAGAAAAATGCAGTGTGTTTTTCAAAGGAATAAAAATATTTTTCCACGGGCAGAACAATAGAGGTGAGTATGAATTTTGGCTCCTTATGAAATGAGCCAAAGGCTCCTCCTCTGTCACTCATCTTCTTACATTATTCTCTAAAAGTTAAGAATCCAGTCTAAGAAAGTTGCTCATGACTCTTGCAGCCAGTGTTCCCTGCCCTTTGTGTTGCATAAAAATGGACCCAGTCAGACACATCTTGATACTTCTGAGTAGCTGGATGTGACAAAGTAAAATCCTTCAAGATACAGTTGAAAGAAATTCAACTTATTCTTCCATAAGCCTGAAAGTTGCTGTATGAATTTACTGTAAAGTCAGGAAAACAAATGGGACAGTTGTCCTTACAAAGCATCCAGTTCCCCCTTGCTTTACTCTTTGAGGTCAGATCTATCACCAGGCTGGGCTGACTGAAACACCAAAGCCAGCCCTCAAATATCACCCAATAATTCTCAATATTGCAGTTCTGCAATGCCTCACGAATAATAAACTACAGAAACACAATTAACAGAGTAAGAGTTATTCTTCAGAGATTATTTGTATTGATAGTTCAATATTTGGTGAATAATTACTTACTTAATAATTTGGGAAAAAAAAACCAAAAAAACAAGTCCAAAGATTTTTTTACATGTAACAATGTATAAAACCTGCTTGAAAACAATACATTCTTTCCAACCTCATCGGCACACTGTGTTTCAGTTGGAATTAAATAATTTATGATCATTTTTCACTAGTGAAATATAAGTTACAAGATATTGCTTTGGGCTGCAATCTTTTCGATATTAAAAAAGTAATAAAAGTAGAGTTGGCTACTTCATAAATAAATTCACATCCATTTTCACTGATTTAATATATAGGCCAAAATAAGATCAGAGGGAAACCAAAGAGATATCAAGGACAGGGACCAAAACTTGCTCATATTATAAAACTTTCCTACGGATTTTGAAACAAGCACTACTATGGGCAATGTGAACTTGAGCTAAGCTTTGTTTTAACTGATAAAATCAGAACTTTTATAGTGGTTTACTTAGCAAATGCTTATACAGTACAGAAAAACACAGTATTTTACCTCCTAGTACTTAAACAAGGGCATTTATTTACACTACATGGTTTAGACATTTAAAGTCATGTCATAGAAAAAAATCCATGATTTTAGTCTCCAAATATTATTGCAAATCTGAACATGAATAAGTTCAAATCATATGATATTACCCCGTCCCTAGAAGTGTTTAAAGTCAGGTTGGATGGAGCTCTGATCAACCCGGCCCAGTGAAAATTGCCCCTGGCCATGGCAGGGGAATTGGAACTAGATGAACTTTAAAATGCTTTCCAACCCAGGCAATTCTGTGATTCTGTGATTATCCCACAATAAGAACTTTGCTTCTGGGTGAATGAATTTAACACATTACTCTTTTAAAACGCATCAAGGAAGGCAGAATTGCCTTTACAATTTTTTTTTTCTACCCTATATGAACTAAACTGGACAGATAGTGGCTCAGGGAGAGAATATAAGTGATTGTGAAAAGTTGATGAAGTAACTTCACAAATTTTCTCAAAAGTTTCAAGCAAGACATGGTCCATTTTACACTGTGGCTAAAATTGCTTTTGTGTTATCAAAGTTTCACATCTTTAAAATCAACTCACTAAGTGGAAGATCCCGGTTATATTTGGTGACATGACACTTTAAGAATGCATTTTTCACTATTTTTATTTTGACAACTCTTAGCTGCTATGGTATGAGGGAAGAAAAAGGTCCTGGAACTGCTGAAGCTGAGGCATTATGATTTTCCAAGAAATAACAAGTTATTATACAGGTAAATAATGGAAAATACTACACTAAAGTTATGGAATCCAGATTATTAAAAATCACTTGAATTAGTATGTTGACAAAAACCAAGTCTCTGTTTCCATTTAGCAACACATCAGATGGCATTTTTTTCATGGCACAAATGAAATATTACTTCGGTATTCTGGAAAATTTGAAATAATTGCCATGCAGAAAGAGTGCCCACAAAATTATTATGAAAATTTGAGCAATACTGCATTTCTATGCACCTTAAAGCAATTGAACTATTTGAATTCATAAATATAAAACTGAAAACTACTCCGAAGCATATTTTTAATAATTTATTTAAGCCTGTATCAGCATATTATATTGTCACTGGAGTCTAGGGCTAAATCCTTCACCAGACTTTTACTCTTCCTGCTGAATGGATTTGTCAATATTTGGAGAGGATGACTGTATATCTATAACCTCGTGCAATCCACAATGTCCAGCCACAATTTACAGTCTTGCAGAGATCATGTGAGGCTAATGACACTTCTGCCTTCAGCTACAAAAGACATGGTTCTGCTATGACACTGATCGCCAATTATTTTTTAAGTAATACTTTAGTCCTACAAACAAGTCCACTTTGAGGTGTCCCCTGTGTTCAGCTTGTCTTAATGCTGCCTGCACATAAAGTATGTGTCTGGTGTCGTATGTTTTCCATAATTTTAAGCAAATATAAATGTTATGAGGAACACATTTGGCAAAATTCCTTGTCTTCTTCCCCCTGCACGAGATGAAGAAAATGGGGCAGTGCCAACCAGCCTGGTCCAAAACACTTTAAAAATACTGCTGGTGGTTTTACATAACCATCAGTAGAGGGCACCTACTCATTTCCCCACCAAACCCCTTTGCTAATCTGAATAGTGGTAGACAGTAAATTCCCATGAAAACACTGTTTTTTCTTTTCCTCCATCAAAATTTAAGAAGGTTAGAACTTTTCCAACCAGTTCTAGCCTCAAACTGCATGTACAATGTCAGAGAAGTGTCCTGAAGTCCAAAATCTGGAAGATTAGGGGAAAAAAGAGAGTAAAAAATATATATATATTACAAAGAATGCTAAGGAAAAGGATACACTTCATAATTGTTAAGCTATATCCTTATCTACTGTAAACTAATACAGCTTTACTTACACTAAGGTGAAGATCTAATATGCAGTCTTTACAAAGGTGAAAAGTGGAATTATTTTTTTAAACCACATAAACCATTAAAAATTTAATGATCAACTCCCAGCATCTGTGGTAAATGGGAAACATTGCTATCCAAAAAGCTAGTGCTTGGGTGCAAATCAGGAAGTACAATGTATTTAAAACATAGTGACATCCTATTTCTTTTTAAGGAAATTATTCTTTTTATACATGAGAAAGAGAAAGGAATTAAAATACTCTCAGTAGCCTAAAATTTCTCTATTACCTAATTAATTTCCTGCCCTCTATTCTGCTCAAGCCATGGTAAACTATATATGAGTTCTAATAAGTGTGAAATTGTAGGTTAACTAAAGATTGCTACGAGGTGCTGTGGTAAAATTGAAATAATAACACTGTAACACAGAGCTGCCCATTCTAAAATTAACTGCAAGTCAACCACTGCCACAAGTATGTGCCAACTGGGAATCACTGTTAAATGGAAGACCAGCCAAATGGACACAGTAAAACAGTACAACACACTGAAAATCAAATTCATTCCTAAATCTTAGCAACCTGCTGGGGAATGTGCAACGAAAAAGCATTGCTGGGATAAATTTACTTGCTAAATAAAGGTTTGCACTTCTCCCACTTAGTTATACAATGAAGGAGTGCCCAGTGGCCATCTGAACATTCAGGTTCTCCTGCCTGACTTCACAGCAGAGAGATATTACTTAAATACTTACATTTAGCAGCTGTTCAAAAGCGTAGCTAAAGCCTTTTTTGTAATCTGTAATTCCTTTAGCAGAAATTTTATAGACAGCTTCTTTTAGTTTCTTCTTGTTCCTCACATTAGCTTGGACAAGATGATTAAAGCAACTGACATTCTGAGCATTATTATTAAACTGTAAAATAAAAAGACATAGTATTAAAGACAGTTAATTCTCTGTGTAATGTAGTGGTAAAGGTTTATGTTTTTTGGATCCATGAGATAAAGAATAGCACACCTGGGTTTTCATTTCCACTAGTAGATATCATTTCTGCTATTGAGAACATCCAGCAGTGTCTGAAGATTTCAAAATGGGGCAATAATCAAAAAAAAGAAAGAAAAAGAAAAAAAAAAGAAAAAAAAGGTATTTGGTGCCTTACTGTGTGGCAATCTGAAAAAACTCTACTATAGTGGGCAAATTTCCACAGTTTATTTCAAGTTTATATAATGAAATAAAACTCAGAAATGCAGAGATAAGGAAATAAAGAACATTGATAAATATATATTTTGATTCTTTTTAATTACTGAAAGGTATTTGTTATCAGGTGACTTCCATATTGCACGTATTAGTGTGGTGATTTAAAACATAATTGTAGATCATGTTCAATCAGTACATATACCTTATGGATATACACTCTTGGGGAAAAGGAAGTACATGGGAGTATACATGCAAATGCAAGAATATTGTTAATAACAATAAAAATTTGTTTATTGGAACACATTTCTGCTGTTACCCACATATCCATAAAGACTACTCCCTGAAAAATTAATTTATATGAGATTCTGACATTATGGAAAAGCATACATAGATTTTTTTAAGTGCAAAATGCTGTTTGCACAAGCAATCTGTTTATGATCTCTTTAAAATTCATCTCTATATAAATCTACATACATTCATGTATATGTACAAGTATATATATCCTAGCAGAGAAAGACAGGAATGCAGATATATGTCTCACTTTTCAGCTGCATCATATAATATTACTATTTGGCCAATTTTTAAATTGTTTTATCTATCGAGATTTCTTATGTGAGCTTTTTTCTTCACTGGTAAAGATGATATTCAAAAACCTCTGTGAACTACATCTAAGTAAAGGCACTAAAATACAGACATCCTAATTTACACTTCAGCTGAAAGCAGATTATTATGTCTCTTCCTGATTATGGCTCTGCAGTGAAAATAAATGTAAATGTAATTTTGTGCTGTTGACCTGCTGCAAAGCTTTAAAATAATGTAAAAATCAGGCTTTGTTGGCCTAAGTCTCACTACTGCTAACTAATATAGAATAAAAGGTCAAAAAGGTCACAGATTTCAATAAAATTTTTAGATTTCAGACTACTTACACATCCAAACACTAAGTACTGTGCACAAAGTACAGAGAGCAAAACTGCTGTCAGCAGCAAACACCAACTTGCAATGCAACTGTAGGACACTTACAATGAACAAAACTTAAAAGGGTGAAGAGATTGATAATATCAAACTCTTTTTAATAACACCTAGTATTTCAATTCAAGGTATTAGGATGCTTAGGAGACAAACAGATTTTTCTCTCTCTTGAAATCAGATGCTCCCTGCTTTAGAACCAACCAAAATATGAACAACCAGTTATTTTTATCAAATGTCCAATTTAATCATTGAGACTTCTGCTATGGAATTGCGAGAAACAAATGTAAAACAGCAAATACAATGCAGCTTATGGTAGAGACGACTGACAGAGGCATCATCCTCAGCAGAAGGCTTAGCCTAATTTGTTCCAAATCTTCTTGAAAACAGGCGCAGAGCTGCAACTGTGGGAATTTTGGGTGTAAATGAGCAGATGCAGGTGCTATTATGACAGTCCTTGCTGCATTCTTCCTCACAGTTCCACATGTAATTTCTTATTCTCACGAAGAGGATGCCTAAAAAGTGCCCCCTGAGCTGGAGACTTTGAAGCAGAAATTTGTCTGCCTCTTCTTATCATGACATTATTGCACCAGAAGCCCATCCTGCATGTATGTAGAATCTAAAGCTAAACATATTTTGATTTTGAGCATTAATTAATTCATAACTAACCTAATCCTAATATTGCAATTATTTTTGTAGGATGTTTATTTTTGTTTGTTTTTTTTTCTAATGAGTTAATATTGTCTTTTGGTGAGATATCACTATTGTTTTTACAGTATAGGTGATGTGTTCCTGAGGACTGTATTAGTTAATAAATAATATTGGTTCTTGCTAAGCAGAGCATTCTATGATAATACCCATATAAAAATCTTAATCCATCTTTCTAATTAATACAGACCATTATTACTCTGTCCCAGTTTTATAACTCTGGTCCCCAGGTAGTTAAAATCTGTAGGAGAAAGTTATTCTCAAAAGACTTTATGCAATGTTTTCTGTTCCCCTTTTTGTCAATATGCAGTTCCCAACATATAACAAGGGGATAGCTACTTCCAAAAACATACAAAATCATAAATAAGTGCTTTAAATTTGAAAAATGCAATGTTACATTTGACCAAGCATTCTATGGAAGAGTCAGTTGTATATAATGATATAACAAAGGTTGCTTCCTTATTTTTGTAATATTCTATTTATCATGACTTTAATTTTCACAATACGGAAACTACCAATAAACGACTGTGTATCTAAATTATTTACAGTAACGTAAATATGAAAATACTATAAAAAATGAAGAGTGAAACTATTTCCCATTTTTCCCATTGTCATAATGCAAACTTCACTTTTAAAATAAATGCACACATGGAATTGGACTACATACATTTTAGCATTAATATTCCTTTAATGTATGCCATATTTCTCAAAAAAAAATATTTTGGTAGGACCAAAAAACCCCAATGTATTTTGCTGCTTAAGCAAAACCATGAGAGGATCACACAACTGTAATCAGTTTAATGAAAAACACTGGCACGCTCAATGGTGCTTCCAATAAAATTTTCTTACAGAAGTAACTAGTAAATCTCCCAATGATTATTGGATACATAAACCATGTGGGAGTGAAAACAGTATTGTGATGTGGAATTATTTCAGTTTGCCTCAACCTAAGTTTACAGTCACGATGGGAAAATTACAGACGTAAAGTAATTTTATAAAGAGAAGGTCTGAAAATGAATTCTAATTGTGAGTTGGGGTGAAAGTACAGAACTTGTACTTGGAAAGTAAAACAAAAACATTACCTCATAGGCAACTCTGGTCTACAAAAGCCAATTTAATCTGAAAAACTAAAGTGAAAACACCACTTTGCTTCATATACAAATTATTTAATGCATAAAAGCAACCATAAGTTCAATGTTATGGTCAGTGCATGCCTTGTCTTGGGCTATAGCAAACAGTGGTTTAGATGCTCAAGTAAAAATTTTGTGACAAGAGAAAATTTCTCCCTGAAATGTCACTAATATTAAACTGCAAATCTAAATTGCATGCCAGCAGTCCTGCAAATATATCAGGATGATTATTTCTATGAAGGTCAGGTATCTAGCATATGGATCTGTAATTACAGCTACAAAACTGAAATTTTATAAATTTTCAGGAATCCTGGCTTAAACTGTGACAGCAGCTGACAAGTCAACTGTATTGTACTACCCTTACACATTAAACTGTACTGCACCTACTCCTTGTAAACAGAACAAAGGGACAAGGTCAAAACATCTTTGTCTAGAGATTGACAAATGTTGATGCAAAATGAAGGAGAGAAATGACACATTTGCAGAGTGAAGAGTTACACCAACCAAAGTCTGCAAATGCTGGGATTTAATTAAGAAAATATATGAGCCAGCTGTTTTCAAAGACATCAGTCAATGCCAATGTTTCCACCAGTCAGAAAAGCAGATGAGCAGAGTTTTTGATTGGATGAAGGAATCAGTAGGTGGAACAACAATCCTCCAGAATGACCATTTCCCTGTTTGCTAGGAGGTGAAGGCAAAGTGGAAACATGACTGATGAAAATGCTCAAAATTCAGGGGTGCAGTTATTTAATTTGAACTCCATCAAAGGACTGAAACAATGGAAGGATTTTGACTGCAAAAGCCTTCAGATCAGCCTAAAACTGACTTTTCATATGTGACAAACACCAGGACCATTTTAAACTTTGAATTAGCCAAACTGAGCCAGTTTTTAGTTACTCTCATGTGAAATATAATAACAATTAGCGGCATTATAATTTTTTTACACATTAAGATACTGAAAGCTGAAATGACTGCAATGAGCCTTTAATGATTACTGGTCACATTGCCTGACTCCTAAGTACCATAAAAATGCATATTTCAGTTTAAATGATTTCTTGAAACCCAGTTAACAATATACGCAATCACGTAGTATTTAACTGAAGAAAGAACATGACAGATTTCAAAGACCAGTTACCACTTCAAAAAGTCTATGTTCTTACAAAATCAACTCTTATCAAAGGAGTAAAATTAAGGTAATTACAATCCATACTATATTGAACAAAAGACTTTCAGTGTATCTATACGAAATATGTCAGTTGGGTATTTATCCGGCTGGCATTACTCCTAATTACTGCAGTAAATATAAACGTATGTCACAAAAGTGCTATTGGTAAAAAGGGAATAAATGGAATTTGTTTGTGATGTTGTGGGCTTAGTGATTCACTTGAAGAACAATAGAGGACGTTTGAAGACAAACCATTTAGTTGTTCATGTGTAAAGCAACCCTATACAGTATGTCATCAACAGTGACAGCTTCTCCTTTTTCAACTATATAAAAAGCTTATTCTTTATCTAAGCCAAAATGAGAGGAGCTTGAAGATAAACAGTTGGAAATCATGGAAAACAGGAGAACCTTAAGGTTTTCAAGTATCGTGAAATATTAATATAATTAAATTTGTCATGAAATTACAACTGCAAGGTATAAGATCTATATGCAGTTTTCACTAGATTATTTCACACTACACCATTTATTTATATCCTTTTGCATTCTCCACCTTTGGGGTGTCCCAGAATGATCCTGTATTCTGAGGAAATTAAACTTCCTCTTCCCAGATTTGTGCAGGAATACTCAAGCCTGTTACTGGGACACTAAAAGTGTCAGAGAACTTCATCTACTTGACCTCAAACCACCAGGACAATCTTTGACCATATAAGAGGCAACTCAATAACTTGAGAGAATGAATTCAACTTAACATGAAACTCTGAACAAAGGGGTTTGAGTTTAATGCTGCTTGAACTTCACCATTCTGGAGAAGGTCAGAAACAAAAATACTAATCTGATAGCATTAATAGGACTTTATTTTTTGATTCAGAGAGGGATCAACTTGCGAAACCAGTGAAAAATTATACAGAATGGCAGAAAGAATCTAAATGCTAGAGACCTTTCCCCTCCCTTTGGTAGCTGCACTGAGCTGTGGGTTCCTCCAGACACATGGACCTCTGCAATCCACGGTGCCCCAAGAGTTAAACTTTTGGAAAAGAGAACTTGTCATTCTGAAAACCTCTTCTAATTCCAGAATAGTTGCTCATGCATTGCTAGAAGCTTCCTCTTTTCCACAGTCTCAACCTGGAAATCCTTCTTTAAAAAATATTAAAACTCCTACCCTAGCATGAGTATATTGGAGGATTCAAGGTAAGTGAAACAGAAATGTCAATTTATTTCTTGCATCTGATCCCATTCTAAGCACTCTGTAGATATGCAGATCAAAAAATTAACAGCAAGACCCTACAGATAGGTGTTTTTATTAAGAGGACAGTATAAGGCAAATGAAGAGGGAAGAAGAAAACCCTATAGAAAACATCTGAAATGAAGAAAGAAAGGATCATTATCCAGAAGTGGGATATGCAGGGGCTGAAAAGCATTAGAGATGGTTAAATAGAAAGATCAAAGCTACCATGAAGCATGGGACAAAAAAACAGCAAACAAAACGTGAGAAAAAATCCCAACATGTATAATTTATTGTGGGTTTCTTTCTAAAACTGCTTTCTCTTCCATACGTTACCTCATGAGGGTCTGTCTGTTGGGAATTCTTTTTATAAACCTGCCTCTTGCAGACACCACCCAATCTCTCCTCAGCTGACAAGCTTTGGGAAGTTACACCTAGCATATACCTGCCAGGGCCATCCACACTTGGGCATCACAGACATTTTCAAACGTTGCTGAGTATCTTGGACTCCTTGTAAAATAACTTGAATTTTTCTCATTTTATTCGTGAGAAAAGTGAAGCAACAGGGAATAAAACAAATAAATCCAAGGCAAAGACATGGCCACAATTTTTAAACTCAATTCCCCACTACTAGAATATGCTTTTGCCTATTCCTTTGTGCAAGCAATTTCATGTCCTCAAATTTGCCTTTTAACTTGACATTAGTTATTTTGCTATAAGCCATTTTAAACTACATGGTCTAACAGGGCACAATTTTTAAAGCATGAATTCTCATAAACAGTTTATCACTTGAACTTCTTCAAAATGCATGCACAGCTAATGCCATTTGTTCCTAAGACTACAGCATGGTGAAAGAAAAATCCCTGATTTCACAGGCAATGTATGAATTGATGAATATTTCAAATTCTCTTCTGTATATCTATCTACCCAAATCTATAAATCTAAATAGATCTTCACCTCCTGAGAGATATATAATGGATATAAATCCAAAATCCCGTGCAAATCATTCTTTTGGCAAGTGTAGGAGGTTATTTAAATACAAATAAAATATTTTAATTGATTTTGCTTCTTTAGTGAAAGGAAACCTAAAGCATCCCCTTCATTGCACTGTCTTAGAATTCACATTTCTGTAATGCTATCAAAACAAGCAGGCTTTGAAAATAGCAGCAAGAGAAGAACTGTTATAAAAAATTAAGGAGTAATAACTGGGGGCATTAATTTATCACAAAGTGTTTATTACTGTTTCTGACAATCAACAATTTTTTCTGCCGTGTATGATGTCTTCATACATATAGAAATATGATTATGTATAGGTATTTGCTTAATTGTTTGACATGATTAAGAAGGCAAGCTTCAGTCAACGTTTAACAGATGCTTTCTGGACAAAGCACTAACCCACTGAGGAAAGCCACAGTTCCCAGAGAATGTAGCAATAAGTTTATGTAAATCCTCAGGAAAAGAAACCGAGAAAATCAGCACTAGTTACGAGATTCAGTTCGAAAAACGCAAAATCTTTTGTAAATCATCTCATTACTGGAAAATGCAGAAACGTGAACACCAGTAAATTACCGAAACTTTAAAAGCATTTTCAAGTTTTAGTCACTAGGTGGCACTAAAACAAAAAAGTTGAACGGGTCTTACAAATACCTTGAAACAGGGAATTTTACACTTCTGGTGGAGAATATTGGTGCCTTCTGTGACAGGCATAAATTTCTCATTTCAATAAAATATACTTGTGTTCCAAATGAGTGAAGAAACAGAAATATTAAAATTAAAACTTTCTCCTTAAAGAAAAATTTCCACATCTTAAACACAAGAGGTCCCAGCTCCAGGAGAATGAAACTTTACTTTTTCTATACAAAGGATCCATATTATCAAAACAACCATCTCAGTTTCCAACAGCTTTACAAACTGTGTTTACAGTACTACTAATGAAAAAGCTGTAAACCAGCCTCCTTTCTAAATGTCTTGCTGTGCCTCCAAAATCTGTATATGAAGTTATATACCAACCCTATAACACCACATCTTTGCAAAAATTCAGATTTTCCCAACCCTCCTTACCTGCTGCCTCCATCTTCTCCCAGTAAGTTTATTAATATCTATGAATTCAACATATCATTTTTAATCAGAATCTCCTGAAATTGCACTCCTAAGTTAAAAATCAAAACCAAACCAAACCAAACCAACAAAGAAAAAACACCACAAAAACCTCCAAAAATTCAGACTAATAACATACCTTTCCAAAAACTCCTGACATGAAAGGGCAACCTGCCTGAAACTGTATGTAAATTGTGTATTTTTAAATATTCATAAATGTTTCTCTTTTTGTAGAAAATCATATGAACTTGAACAAAGCAGCAATTTCTATACTTAAAGTTGCTCTGGAGGCAAACCTGGTACATTTATAATACTAAGATCCCAACAGCTGAATAAATCAGTTACATCATTCCAGGAATACTGAAAACTGAGAAAAACACAGTCAGCTTGATGAAGACCTAATCAGATCTTACTGCTGCTGACTTTCAGCATGCTGAGGTTTGCTGCTATGCTGCTGCTACCTCATGGCTAAATCAGCTTGGTGACCCAGTTGTATCTATACGTATTAAATGAGCAATAGTGAAATAGATCTGATTTCAGCAGGCTTTCATTTTGTAGCTAAACCCGGCTTTGTAATTTTCTTTTTTTTCCCCTTCTGCTTCAGGCTCGGTAATAGGATTTTAGGGTTAATCCCAAGAATAACTGAATCTTGAATAAGGCCAGTTAGAATCTGTATTTCAGCAGCGAGCAGGTATTATAAATATTTATCAGAACCCATTTAGAGACCAGTATGCAAGCAATTTGCAAAGTTTTATTCCCATGTAAATCTCAGTACATGGAAAATCTGAGGCAGTTCAAGCAATAAGGATTTGTAATTTGACATGCCAGAAAACAATATGTGATGTTAAAGTTCACCATTCATATCTTGCTGTGGAATGACTTTCTCCTATCCTTAGATGCAGAGTCTATCCAGGTGTACAGTAGAATCCTACATATACATTGTACAGAATATATAAAAAACTTATTCTAGTACTCAGAAGGAACACTCCTGTATTTCTTAAATTGTATGGCAGATATACAATGAAATAAAATTAGGACTATATGCCAATTTATACAATTGGTATTTCCTGAAATTTAGTATGTTTCATGTTTCTTTTTACTATGAAATATATATATGTATGTTACAGACCAGAGTTACCAGAATTCAACAACAATAAAACTGTTGGATCACAAAATATCTGCTGAAAAAACATATTGCAGCATAATGATGGGATAAATACTAGGGAAAAGACCAAATACTAGGCCAAAGTCTGCTTCCAGTTAGCTATGTTAACCTTTCTAAGCAATGCAATTATCTGCACATAATTCAATGCAAAGCTCACAATAACTACCAAAAGACTGATGTTCAGACCATAAAGTAGACGCTGCACTGCCAGTCTCACAGTTACAACACAGACCCTCAGTGCAGGCTGCAAGATGAATTTGCTTAGCAAGATGAAATTTATGGTCTTTTACGCTGCTGTGGCTAAGTTAGCATGTATTATTTACTTAAAATCTCGTGTTTCTGACTTCTGCTGAAAAATTCAGTACTGTAAACCTTGGCATCTCCCAGGGAAAGCTGCCTGATCTGAACTACTGCACTGCTGTAGTGCTGCACCCCTGTAGACTGCCCTGCATGACGCTGTTCCCCATATATACTATGGGATAGCCGCAAGAAGAGACTCCCTAGAAAATTATTTTGTAGACCCTTTTTTTTTTTATTGTCACTTGACTGGGGAAATCTTCATTCAGTCAAATTCAAGTTATTTAATACATGAATCACCCTTGCCAAGAAGATGAATCAGAATATCTCAAGTTGGAAGGGAGCCATAAGGATCCCCAACTCCCTGTGCCATGCATAACTACCTAAAATTAAACCACATGACTAAGAGTGCTGTCCAGACAAGCCTTGAACTCTGATAGGCTTGAATCAATGACCAATTCCCAGGGGATCCTCTTCCAGTGCCAGACCACCCTTTCAGTGAACCTTTTCCTGAAGCCCAAACTGAACTTCTCTAACATTCCTCATGTCCCCTTATTGGTATTAAACAGTTATCTATAAATTCATTTGATATGTAAGGTTGCTACTCAGCGTATCAAAATTAGGATGAATGTTTAGTCAGTACACCAAGTTACAAGACAAACACACATTTCAGCATCAAGCCACACAGCAGAGGGCTATCATGTCACCTCTGTATTCCCACAGCTTGAGTGTCACCCTTGTCGAGCAGAGCACTGTGCCTGGCAGTGCCTGGGGTTCTGGAGCAGTGAGGAGGCTGCAGCAGCACAGGGCTGACATGTGAGATGCCGCTGCTAAGCCAGGGAAGCAAGAGACAGGAGGGAAAAGTGTGAGTCTTGAAAGTGTGAGACTTGAGAAGCCATACAGTATTTCGTTCATGTTTTGCCTAAGTTAGGAGATCCTTTACCTTTACTCCAAAGACACTGCCATGCGTAGTTTTTGCCTAACAAATAGATGACTTTTTTAGTAAATATGTTTTTAAAAGGGGGATAATAGAACAAAGAGCCTCCATTCTGTCTCAAAACTTATGGACAGCCTGCATTTTCTTCTTTTTCCACTAACATGGTGAGATATCTTCCCCCAGAAGAACCACTTAACTTAGCCCAAAGCAGCCTCTTCTGAACTGGTAAGCAATGATTTTATTGTTCAAGAGACCACCACAGATTTTTAATTATATTGTCACAACTCCCACTTATAATAGTTTACTAGTTGGAAAGCTGACTCAGCAATGTATTTTTGGTCCAGTGTCCTGACATGCCATAAAACCTCCCAGGATCAATGATACATCTGACAAAGCAGAGGCCTCTTTAGTAAGATTTGTGCTTTGCTGAAAATTAAGAAACTGGAAATAGCCAACAGATTTATTAACCAGTGGAACCATGAGATAGAGCTATCAAATCTTTTTATATGCACCACTAAACTACACATTTTAAATACTGCTTTTTATATACTACTAAATTACTCTTTTTAAATGCTACTAATATACTAGAGAGCTAGGATTTTTTCTGGAAATCACAGACACCCATGCCATGTGTTGTTAGAAGTCCAACTTCCTGACATTTGACAGCTATAAGAGGAGACAATAAAAATCTGTATTGATGCCCAAAGCAATCCCTCCAAGTGGGAATGGAGGTGACTTTTCTAGTCATCTGGAACTGTCAGCTATACTATAAAGTAATAAATGTAGAGTTTCCAGCAACATCCCTGCTCCTGACATCCTAATGTAGAATTTGAGCTTCTAATTTCCATTTCCTTTGGCTCTTCATGCACTCAAGTACTCTATTCCCTAGAATTAACATTTTGTGACATCTAAAATGAAACAGATCTTGTTTTAAGATTTGTTCTATTCCTTTTCCAAATCTTTCCATTTCTCTCTTTTTCTCTCTCACATACATTTTGAACATTTTCCTTCCACAGCAAACTAGAGTTAATAACTGTAAAATGCATTTCAGGACTTAATATGGAGTATTTAAGGGAAAAAAATAGAGTGAGCAAGGGGATGGATTTAGGTAATTTGGAGATGAACAAGTGGGGTAAAATAGAAGTGTAGGGGTATCGTGGGTTTCTCTGATTAGGGTTTTTTTTTTATAAGAGGAAGATTGGCTTCTGTTGGAAGCCTCTGGAAGTTTCCCTCCATCTTATAGAGCAGGGCCAATGAGGGCCAGCTCCGAGGAAAACTTCCTGGTTTTGAACCATTAAGTTACGCCCCTGCGTGAAGACATATTTAAGAAGTTGTTGCACAGTTAGAAACTGTCAGCCATGGGTTAACAACATCACAATGCAGACATCAAGGTCAGTGCAGGAGGAGAAGAGGGGAAGGAGGGGGAGGGACCCCACAGATCAGGGAGACAACTTAAAACTATTATTCCCTGAATACATTGGTGATGACCATGGTGATTGCTAGTTGTCCCTTCAAAGCCCATGGGATCCATTGGGGTGCAAAGACCCCCCCTGTCGGAGCAGGGGGAGGCATGAAAGAAGCTGCTACCTCGTGTGAGGCCCTCAAGATGGAGCAAAGGTCCATCTTTGCAAAGCAGAGATGCTTAGGCGTTGGTTTCTCCCTCCGTGGTTCTCGGCTGCAAATCTCTGCCTTGCAGAGATGCTGCAAAGCAAAGATTTGCA
>WBMV01002486.1:1292305-1403749 GCA_013396655.1 Campylorhamphus procurvoides
TCATGGGGGGGACCCCATGGAATGCAGTGGAGGGATTCAAAGTTGTGATTCCCCTGTGACCATGGTGACAACTGTGGTGAAGCGAGCTGTTCCCTTTGCAGCCCACAGGAAAGCCCCTGAGACAGAACTGCTGCTTAAGCTTTGGACTTACATCTGCAAATGGCTGACTCAACAACAAATGACTGTAAACCTTCCATTCCCCTGTCCCCTGCACCACTGGGGGAAGGGGAGGGCATGGACAAACCAAGGGGTGGTGGTGGTGGAAAGGTGTTTCTAACCTGTTTCTACTTCTTATTTTTAGTTTTTAGTTTGTTAGTAATAAATTTAAGCATTATTCTAAGTTCTGCTTTGCCAGTGGTATTAATCAAAGCTCCTCTTTTGGTTGTTATCTCTAGCCGTAAATTCCTCATTGGGTTTTTTTTCTCTTCCCTCTGGAAGGCAAAAGGGAGGGAAGAAAGGCCTTGAAAGAGTTTTGCTGCACATTAAGCATTTATCCAGGCTCAAACCACAACAAAGGTGTAAAACTGTTGGTCTCATCTAAGTAGTTTACTGGTTGGTATTTTTTTCTGGCCGCATCTTGCATCTCTTCAGTGCACCCTTTTCTGCCTTCTTGACTTCTGCTTCCTTTCCTGTGTGAGGGACTTTCTATCCTGCACATGTGTGTCTGTGTGTGGGTGTATGACAGCAGCAACCAGAGTCAGACCTCAGGCTGCAGGACCTGATTATCCATGGTGCAGCAGCTGGAATGAGCACCAAGTGCTGATCCTGGAGGTCTCTAATGGTGGAACTCATGTGGGTGTTAAATTTCTAAGGGGGATCTCAGGGGAGGTTGGATACTGGCTCCAGGTGGGACCCTGAATCTCAGCATGTGTACAGAAGATGGTGTCTACCAGCAACTGGAGTAAGGTTGTGGCCTCAGGACCTGAATGGCTAGGTGGCAGCAATGGGACAGACTGGGATCCAGGGACAACTGTGGGGCAAATGGAGTGTCTGAGCCCAGCTGCTGGGGGGATCCACACAGCACACACACACACACACACACACACACACAGACAAACATGCACTTCCCAGCACACTTCCATCCAGCTCAGTCAGAAGGGATAGCAGGATGGAGATGTTGGCACTGCCTGTGTTTACATGAGTGTCTGCATTTGTTTGTGTTATCTGTGTGGATGTCCTGGTATACAGAGACATATATGTGAATATATGTTATGTAGATGTGTGTATATGCATGTGCTCCACGTGCATGTGCCCACTGGGAATACACTTGGTTGGATCTGTGGCATAGAGCCGTAGCAGCTTTAGCTCTCTTGAGGTGTTGAATCTGGCATGGTATGTTTCCCCCTAACAGTCAAAAAGAATATATGTTTAAACAAAAAAATCCCTAAGTTCAAATGGCTCGAGTATTGTTTTGTTTCTAAATGAAAAATAACTTCATCTTTTAAAAGTTACTCAGCTTTATTTGTAGCAATGTAAGACTCAGTTTACATAAGAAATCAAGAAAAATTGTTGAAATATGCTTTCTTTCTAAATTCTGTAGCAATAGATCAGGTATGGACAGAAGGGCTTTGACTACAAACATGAGTAGCTTCTGTGTGGGGTCTGGCTGGCTCTACTCTTACAAAGGCTTAGTAGCTTGAACACAGTTCTGGGCTGAACAAAGCAACTTGGCTTCAGGAGATGGTCCTGGTGCTAGCTGGAATTCTCAAAGACAGATCTGATCCAGCACTAAAATCACTGTGGGATTTTTGTTATACTGGTTTTAGATATTGACATATTATTTAAGAAAAAAATATAAGCAAGTGCCGTAGAGAATATTATCACTGGGACAGAAAAGTGACACTTCATTTTCACTTCTTTGTCACAGACTATGTTGTATTTGTCCTCTTTATGTATTTGCTGTTCTGTCTTATTGCACAGGCAATATTGTAGGGATGGTTAAACTGAAGTTAACAAGAAATTTTTATGTACTCTAGGGATAAAGGAAAGCCTAACTAGAGAACACATCTGTTCCTAGATAGACATGGAAAAACTGTTAAATATATAGAGAAAAGAGAAAAAGTATTTAGTATATATTCCCTGCTTACAAAAATGAAGGCTAAAGTATTTGTATCACACAAGAACAATGAAGTATTTTCCAGCCCGTTCGTAACGAAGGCAAGGGATGAACAACTACTTGGGATAAGTTAAGTCAGCAGGACAAAACAAAAAAATCCCAAAAGAAACAAACACAACATCCCCCAAAAAACCAAACCAAACCAAAAAACAACCAACCAACAAAACAACAAAAAAAAAACTAAACAAAAAACCAACCAACCAACCAACCTAAAACAACTAACCAAAATCTTTATGCATTCTTCATTTAAGGATAAATAGGGCAATGAGACACTCTAATCAGACTTCCTGTACACTGTCTCACACCCACATATCACTGGCCATTAAAATTCCCTTGGCTACTTCTGCAATAAACCGTAACAATTATTTTTAGTGATAGATGTTTGTTTAAAATGCTTCTTCCAGAAAGGCATTAAATATTGATATAAACACAACAAGAATCTTTCCTTGCAATTTTTTGAGGTATATTAACTATTTACATGCCATTCAAATTATTTGGCTTCAACTAGTGATTCTTAGACTGTTTTTATCTGACAGTTTTGAGAGCCTATGGCTACAAGGGTTTCCCCAGCAACAGCATTCCTCATCTGTGACCAGATTAGTTATTAGACTACTTCTGTACCCTGAAACAGCCAAAAAAAAATATCAGATTCTGTGAGTTTGAAAGTATGTCTCAAACCCAGCTTCCCACATGACAACCTCATCTTATCATAGTGGGAACCTGATTCTGTATCTATTTTTCATTTGTCAAATAATGAAAAAAGATGGCATGCATCTCTGTATTTTCTCCTTAATATTATCCATTAAGGAAAATGAGAAAGTAAGGAACAAAGTACCTTGGCAAGCCTGTTCATACAGGAGACTTTTTCACCTTCTCTACATCCACCAATGGAACTACTTCAGCGTCACTGATACCATGACCATGTTTAATTTCTCCCTCTAGTAGTGATGCCATTTGGAAAAACTAAGCATCACTGATATTTTCTGGGTCAAAATTCAAAAACACGGGGAAAAACCCAAACTGCCATACTACTTAGGTATGCAATTTAATTTCAGGCTCATTAAAAACATTACATTGAAATAATAAAGGAAACAAACAAGTTATTTTTCAGTAAAATTCTGGAAGTTTTGGCCAGTTGAACAGAAGTACACTCACACAAACCTAAAATTTCTAGCAAAGATAGCATAAGCATGACAGGCTACCAGGCTGTAAAATCTAACATCCTCCTCCCTTCACTAGGACTTCAGGCTGAGGTTTTCACACATAGAATGTTTGTTAATTTTTTTAAACAATCTTAAGAAAGTAGTTCCCATAAGGAAGGAATATTTCTCTGTACTTCAGAGAATATAGGTGTAATATGAACTGCAGAATAGAGGGCGAAAGGTAGCAAAAAGTGAAAGGAGACCTCTGACAAAATGAGAAGCCTTTACACATTTTTTCCCCCTATGGTATCATATTTAAATATTTTAATTAGGAAGGTGTAATGATTGTACCAACTTGGGAGTAAGGGAGACAAAATAAACAAGTTTTCAACCACAGATCTGTAGAATTACATGAAAAACTGCTATTAAAAATCAGGGGGAAAAGGAATGTACTTCCACAGATTGCTTTTATCACCAACAAAAATTTCACAGTCTGTCTGCACAGCTTTTTTTGAAATCAATTCATCCAGAAATCACCTTCCCTCTGAGTTTACTCGATGTGCAGAACTGCACAAAAGCAGGAGATGAGCTTTCAACTTTCCCATAATATGATTCTGTTCTATCTCATATGCTCATGACATTTAATTTCCAGCTCCTAAACAGTAAATACTAGTTTGGGTTTTTACTAAGGCTAAGTGATTTTAAACAGTGCTACAGCTCCTGACCTTTATTACATCTGTTGCTGTAAGGGAGGTTTTCCTTTGTGTGGTTTTCCACACCTCTACAGATTTAAAATACATTTCTTCTGCACAATACCCACAATCACAAGGAAATTACACTCTCTGTGTCAACATCTGAAACCAAGTCACTAAATCACAATGTGCCAGGATGGAATTGCTGCCCCTATCATCTACCACTCACTGTTATCAAAGCCTATAACCAGATTAGTGGGAAAACAGCTGTATTACTCCTACATTTAAGCTCTTTCAAACAGCAGGTTTTCACCCTGCAACAAAGCACAGCACTTCAGATAAGGAACATGCAAATCCCAGAGCAAACCATGCCATATTAACCCCTGGCTATCTTTATGTGACTTAATAGTTCATTCAGTCTTTCTTCAGTGGAAATAAATGCAAGAACTATGTTCAATCAGTAGAACTAATGTTTTTAAAACATCTACTTTTGAGCTTTCTTCCCCTAGGATTTCTTCATATATGAGGCACAGTTCATTAAATCATCCTGTCACTTTCAAGAAGTGATTGGCATGAGCTTAAATCCATGTCTTTCAGTTGTGGGCATGAATCATCATACATATGGGCTTTGTGGGACAACATCTTGGCAGAGGTTAGCAGTAAAACAGCTCGCTAGTTAACTCAAAACCTCATACTAGAGACTCTATGGTTATTAAACCTAACAAGCCATAAAACAACTGTCAAGTTTTAAGCCATGAGGGAAACAAAAATTGTAGGTAACTTCAAGTATAGTGCTAGCGTTCATATATCCATTTGCTAATATTGTATTAACTGAATATTTTCACGTAGCTTTTTGGACTTTTTAATTGGCCAATCATGTCTAATACTAGGATAATTCAAGAGAAAATGTTCTTAAGCAATACCATGACACATATTGAATAAATTTACACTTACTTCACCTAGAAAAAAAAAGGTTTAAGCTGATATTTTTGGGTTTGGATTTATTAAGAAAACACTGGAGTTGGACTTTAGACATGCCTTCTCTGTTACAGATTATTCTGTGAATCATGATCACAGAATCATAGAATCATTTAGGTTGGAAAAGACCTTTAGGATAATCTAGTCCAACTTTTATACTAATACTGCCAAGTCCACCATTAAATCATATCCCTAAGTTCCACATCTACACATCTTTTAAAAACCTCCAGAATAGTGACTCCACCACTTCTATGGGCAGCCTGTCCCAGTTCTTGGCAACACTTCCAGAGAAGAAATTATTCCTAGCATCCAATTTGAACCTCCCCTGGTGCAACTTGAGGCCCATTCTCCTTGTCCTGTTACTTGTTACTCATGAGAAGAGACTGACCTCCACCTGGCTACAATCTCCTTTCCGGTAGTTGTAGAGCAATGTGTTCAATGAGCTTCTTTTTCTCCAGGATAAACACCACCAGCTCCCTCAGCTGTTCCTCACCAGACTTGTGCTCCAGACCCTTCCCCAGCTGTGTTGCCCTTCTCTGGACACACTACAGCACCTCAATGTCCTTCTTGCACTGAGAAGCAAAAAACTCAACATGGGATCTGAGGTGTGGCCTCATCAGTGCTGAGTACAGGGGTGGCTGTCACTGCCCTAGTCCTACTGACCACACTATTGGTATCAGAGGCCAGGATGCCACTGGCCTTCTTGGCCACGTGGGCACACGCTGGATCAACCACCACCCCCAGGGCCTTTTCCACTGGACAGCTTTCCAGGCACTCTTTCCCAGCCTGTAGTCCTGCAGGGGCTTGTTGACCAAAGTACAGGATCCAGCACTTCACCTTATTGAACGTCACAGAATTGGACACAGCCCATCGATCCAGCCTGTCCAGATCCCTCTGCAGAGCCTTCCTATCCTCCATCATATCAACACTCTCCCCAACTTGGTGTCATCTACAAACTTACTGAGGGTGCACTCAGTCCCCTCGTCCACATCAATAAAGATATTGAACAGGGCTAGACCCAACACTGAGCTCTGGGGAACTCCCCTGGTGACCAGATGATCTTTTGTATAACAACATATCTCTAGATGATCCTCAGACCATTTAGGGGAAAAAATATTAAAATTAGGAAAGAATTAATGAACCATCGCCTTTTAGCACAGTACATAAACCTAATAACTCATCAAGTTTTTCAACAAACATATAAAAGGAAGAATAGGTGGGAAAAAAACTAAGCAATAAAATGTCAAATTTAGAATTTGAATAAAGATGAGATCTCAGATCTCCTAAATGAAAGCCATGTATGAAATTTTCAAAGATCTAACTGAATTATCTGAATAATGATTGTTCATATGCACAGTGTTTTCCTTCAAGTGTCAAGATACCTAAATCAAACATAAAAATAAAGCAAGATACATGAAGACAGTGCAGCAACTAATACGAACGTTGCAGTGGATGAATTCTTTATAAAAGTTAAGCCTGTGTACATGCTTCTGTGAATAATCCGAAGAAAAAATAAAACTTCTCGAGCAGCTGCAACTCTAGTGGCTGTATTCAAGGCTTTGGTTGGGCTGTGGAAAAACTGAGTAAACTAAAAACTTTTTTAAATATAGGAAAAAGAAAATTTAAAATTCACTTCTCTCACTTATAGAATGTCTTACAGTAGTACAACCATTTATTTCCTATTTATAGCATATGGTTTCCTGTCTGTTAGAGAAATAGAATATGTATGTGTCATAACACAGTGTCCACCACAATTCCATTCATAAATCATCTGATTACATGAAAGCATAGGTTATACACAAGTAATTGCAATACTGAAAGGATCTAACACAGACTTTTAAATTATAAGTGCACAACACCAAGCAACCAAGCAACACTTTATAAAAGATTTAGAGATGCCATGTTCTATTATGTACATTTCTGTGAGTGTTGCCCTCCTCCTCTGATGAACACAGCCTGACCAAAATGTACTCTTGGGTTCTGCAGTCAGATATCTGATGTGAGCCTCTAAAGTTCTTCAAACAACAAAAGGTCTTTCTATATTTTAAGTTACAAACCAGTGAGGAAAAGTATTATAGAAAATATTTGAGGATTTCCAGTTCTTTTTTGACACAAATCCCAACTTTGGGGCCTCACCAGAATAACACTGAACCTTAGCTAATACAATACCCAGAGCCTAAGAAAGGCTTAGCATTCAGATACGCTATTGCTGGTCATCTGGGAGAAAATGTTAAGGACAGAGTTTGGAAAGCTGTGTAAATCAAGAGGTAGTAGGAGTCTAGATTTTCCAGCAGTGAAAGCTGGGATAGGTCCACTGAACATAGTAATCGATTTCCATCACTTTAGGATGGCAAGTCTTTTTTTTTTTTTTTTTTTCAATTAAATAGCAACAAGATTTCAGCTCCCTAATACCATTACAGGAAAAAGCTTATTTCCTTTAATAATAATGATGAACATTAGTTTGGGTTTTTCACTGCAATTTAGACTAAAGAAAATGGCCCAATCTACTATTAAAAATTATAACAAGGGAAACACTATTGAGAATAAAGGCCTGTCTGCTGCTTGAAGAAAGGTCTAGCTAGACTGACAGCAAACAATGAAGCAATAAGCAATTTTAAAAGAGATTTCTTTTAGTTATATTTCAGGTCTTTCTCCCTCAGGCTGGCTACAATGCAACTGTAGAAGTTGAAAATTATCACCAAAATCATTCCAGTTACTCATCATTCAGGCTGTCTCTTGTCATTAAGAGTATGTCAATATTCCCATCCTAAATCCTTAGAATCAAAGCACTACAGCTGAACAGCTTAATAAAAATAGAAAAACACTTGCCCAAGGATAGAACATGACATCCAAGGTATAAACCTGAAAACTGAAAGTTGCCCGTACCTTCTTCATGGATTGTACCCTCTATTTTATTATTTATTATGGGGGAAAATTGCTTTGCTACCCATCAAGTTGCCAACTCTAGAACCCCTCAGCCACATCTCTTCAGCAGGTCAGATATATGGCTGCACATCTTCTGTCATCATGCATCAATCAGCATGAGCAACCCAAGTATCTGCTGTGTGGAAAATCTGGAAACCATCAATTATTTCAAGAGAATTTGCATATACCTTTCTAACGGAACGTGTGTTATACAGACCATAGTACTATATGAGAAAGGAGAGTTTGGCTGTGCAGAAGTTTGTTCAAATTAGTTTTGCCCTTCACTCAAATTTATATATAACTACAATGCCAGAACATTCATTTTACTTTCTAAGAAAACAATGCCAAATGTGGTATTTTGCAGTATATTTTAAGCCTCTTTGCAGCTTAACATTCAAGTACCTCACATCCAGGATTAAAAATAGTTTCCTTTGTTGACAATGCAAATTTTGTGGAAAGAACAGATACTCACTGAAACTACATTCACAAAGTCATCGTCAGACAAGGTCTCTAACATCTCAATGACCGAGGTGCGGATCAACTTCAATGTCAATCCACTGACACTCCCGCTCCTAACAAAAATCCACAAAATAATAGAAAAGTTGAATTTAATAATTGTTGTGTAAATGTGCAAAGACAATACAGAGCACCCACCAGCACTCTCACCAGCTTTCACACTATAATTGACAGTTTAACTCTTAAATTCCCCAACTCATCATTAGTGTTACTCACTATTAATAGTTATTAAATTAAGTCTAAAACTGTCATTCAAAGCCCCAGTCCTGTGGCTTAGTTGAAGATATAACGGTACATGATTTCCTCATTTTCTTTTCAAGAAATCTGAAAAAGTTACCATTTTCAACCAATGCTTTATCTGATCATTTTATACTCCTACACACAGACTTACAGCTTTAGATTTTCAGATATGCAAATGACAGCTTGTTTGATTCAAGGCAAAACCTAAGCTGAAGTGAAGAAATAACAAGTGTTGATAAAACTCACTACTGATCTGAAAGCACTTCACCACATGTAAGAGCATTAAATGCAAATTCTCTGACTGAGAAGCTTTTTGGCATAAAGCAATCTGACACATCAGGTTCAATGTTTCCTTCGGTTCCTCAACAGCAGCTACAGCAAAGAAGCCTTGCCAGCACAAAGACAGAGCTTTCATTAATTTGTTTGCTCACATTCTAGTAATGTTCTATAGTAACCAAACTTGGCAATTTTAAAATCTGCGTAGGAGAACATGCAAAGTCTACTGTAATGTTTCTAGTCATTGGGTTTTTATAGGTTTGTGTTTTACAGCAAATCCTGGCATGCACATGAAAAATAGTCACTTGATTACTTCAGTAATTAGTAAATTGAAAGCAGAATAATATTGAACAGGTAAAAAGGAAATCAGCTACCTTGCCCCCAGTTTAAGTAACTTTCAGGTTTGGTTTGGGCTTTTTGGATCTAAGTTTTACTGTGTATTTATTTTGTTCATACCATGACTTTTGAACCTTGCACATAAAGACCTCCTAATCACCTCTCTATTTTTCAGCACACAGAGATTTGTTCAATATATCTAAGGCACTTTTATCCCTCTAATGGCAATATTCAGACATTAAACACTTACGCATCAACTAAAATAAGCATGTCTTTGGGAGATGCAGCTCCTTGGATATACCTGAAATAAATAAATGGTATGGGTGAGACAAATTCAAAAACACTTTTGTGAGCGATGGAAGATGCACTGTGATCTTTAAACTCAAAGAAGCTGAACAAACAAAGTCTTCCTGTTGTAGCTAGTACAAAAAAAGTGGTTTGGTTTTTTTTGTTTGTTTTTTTCTCTTGCTGTGCCTTCTAAGTAAATCAAAGTCTAAACCACATTAGGGAAATCTGGAAGTAGATGCACTGATCAAAATTCACTGTTTTCAAATGTTTACAACTGAAAAAAATGAATACTATTTCAGAGCTAAAGATCCGGATGAGAGATGAATTATTATTCAGCTCAGCTTGGGGAAAAAAACACTTAGTCCTTTGAAAAAAATATATCCAACTATATCGAAGTATCAATATGCTTCATGTCTTGAGAGGCTTACAGAAAAAAATCGTGAGAAGTAATCCCATTGCTCTCCTGTCTTTTAGCAATCTAGTGATTTTACCACTGGTCTAAACCACTGAAATACATTTTTAAACATGTGCAAAAGACTGGAAAAATGGTTCAGTCCAATACTCTGAATTATATTTGATTTTGGTACAAAATCAAATTTTTAGGTGCCTTATACCTATTTGATAGCTTTACTCCTATGAAAAGGTCCATGCAATGAAATAGCACAACATAATATAGTGAATATTGCATAACAAGGAATATGATTTGAAAATTGTTGATTCAGAAGATTTAACTAATTTTAAAAAGAAAACAACAATACCATAAAGTAAGGGCTATCAGATATAAATCAGATAAATAAATAAACAGGAAAAAACTGTTTTTACAGTAATGTCTGGAAAGTAAGTGATGTATATATACATAACCTTTAAAAAGAAAGCTTACCATGGTCTTCTGCGTACATCATACAGGTCTATTTTGTTAGGAGTTCGACTTTTATCCACCCATGGGGAAGCTAAAAAAAAAAAAAAGTTTGGAATAAATTAAAACTTCATGTCAAGTATATTCTTAAAATAATATAATTAATCAGTATCACAAACTTTGCACTACATAAATATCAGCATTTGGTATGGATAAAAAACATATGCATTTGTGTAATATGTTGTTGAAATACCTATATACCCTTGTATATAAGACCGCATAATCTAGTGTAATAAAACTATATATATATACATACATGCATATATGTATATATAGAGAGAGACCTTAAAGGGCCAAATGTGTTGAAGAAACAGATAATGACTGCAACTGATCACTAATTTCAATCGAACCAGAAATTCAACCAAAGTACTTCAGACTAAGAAATCAGTTTTTTTAACAAGAGAGTATTTGATTATAAAAAGTTGTAAGTTAATTATTGTTGCTATACCTATCTAAAGCTCAATTATGCACCTAAACAACTGTGCACTGACTTAAGAGCTTTACCTAAAAAGGCAAATTAGAAAAGTAACATGAAAGTATCATATTTTCTGAAAACAAAATGAGATACTCATGTCTCTGTAAAGAAAATGCTAAGATTGAAAACCTTTTGCAGGTGTTTAATCTAGGCTTTATCATAATTTTCAGCAATGGTAGGATTCTTTTCCATACTGAAAAATAAAATGAGCTTTTCAAAACCATTTGACAGCTTAACGAACACAAATAAAAATGTGAAATGTTACAGGGAATGAGAAAATGTTCAGCAATTTGTTCTCTCACTGTATGCCAACGGCCTTGGGGGAGCTATTTCCTGACGTTAATAATTTTTCTGTTTAGGAAATAAAGATATAAGCAGCTCCAGGATTCTTCCTGAAAAAGCATTTATCTAAGACAAAATGGAAGAATTATGATATCTCCACCCATGAATATGAAAGAAGCCACCAGCTTTGAGTAGCTGCCTATTTTTGATTTTACTAAATCAACCCTTTCCTAAGTGGCCAAACCCTGAGCTGGTCCATCACTTGCCAGAACATTTCAGATAAGTATAACCCACAGAACACTTATCAGTACACATTTAACAGCCACCGAAAAAACTGCATTGCTGCACACCAGGGGAACATCAAACTCTGTATCAGTATTGTCTCTGATCTCAGGCTAGACCACCTGACAGGTTCTTTGGATCTGACAGCATAAGGATATTAGAAATTTCCAGAAATGAAAGAACTGAATTTTTGAGACTGATACACATCAACATTCTAATTTAAGTATCATTACTTAGGTACACATAGGTTAAATTCACCAGTACTTTATAAGCCTACATGGTTAGCACATGTTCAGTGATGGACTTTTTGTGTCTGTCCACGCTGTCCTATCCATAGGAATTCCATCTGAAAATGCATCCTTCTACAGCATTCCCTGAGACTTGCAAAATCTGCATGCAATGTGCTCATTTCAGTTTGTATCATGAGTGGTTTAAGCAAAATAGCAAATATAAATCAAGATACTGACCAACACTGCTATACCTTTGCCCATACTTTCAGTCTTCCCAGTGACATCCAATAACAGGCTGTGCCATACCAAATATGTCCCTCTAAATCAACATGTATCTTGGACAGTCTTCACATACAAAGAGTTACCTGAATGTATGATCTGGATTTGTATCAAAACAACACATAAAATGTAATTTACACTGGAAATATCACTTTTTTTTCACATGAAAGATAAGTCCAACTCCTTAAGTGCATTCCCCAAAGCAAGTGGATGGCGGTTCACAGAGAATTTGAATGCAGGGGCTGAAGAAGGGTCCTTCTAACATTGCCATCATAGTCTTCTGTGACAGTGGATACTGGCATAGGTAATAATTTAAAACAGAATCAATGTTCTAAAGACGCACAAACAGACTGGCCCCTTAGCTAACTTAAATTATGTACTGAAAACCATCACAGGTACATTTACCTAGAATTTATCTGGTATCATAACCTTAAAGAATATAATAGTGTGACTTCATATGGTATTTTAAATGACAATGTATTTTTTCTAAGGCTAAACTAAAATTTACAAAATATAGGTTAAGATAGGCTTTACATGTGTAAAAGAAGACTGAGAAATAATTCAGCAACTTTTCACTGCAAAATTTGAGAGCTACAAATACATGCTAATGTAATACCACCTGACAGGTAAGCACATCACTTTCCTGAGGTCAATGCCAGTTGTTTAGATAGAAAACACTTCAGAACTGGGCTCTTTAGACCAGTGTGTGGCAAATCTTTCAGAAACATGAAGAGGCAAAATTAATACCAGGTTGAACACCGAATAATAAAAATTGAAATGCCTGAAACTTCCCCTAGTATGTCCAAAAGCACCAAAATACTTTGTGTAACAAAAGTGATTTCTTAAACCAGAATGCATAACACAGCAGCACTTTTAAAAATTACTTCTTTTGTTTCCTTCTAAAGATGTTCCGAGGATGCTCAGAACTTCCAGTTGAGACAGAATAAAATAAAGGATGTGTAGAAAAAGTATTTCCAAATTGTTCTTTGGTGAAATTCCTTCTGTTAAGACTTGCATTGCTAAGATTTGGACTCAGTTCTACCACAGCTCTTCTGTACTATCCTGGATTGTTACAAGGTCCCTTTCTTGTCCCTTTCTGTCTACATCTGCATTAGTGGGTTAAAAAGCACAAGAGAAAGGAACATGGTCACCAGAACTAGGCTAAGAACCACTACAACAGTCCCATTATACACAAAATAAACTGTGTATAATAACACAAACCACTCAGCACACTACTTACAGCATATGTAATCCTTTTGGAGATTACTGTCAATGGTAACACAGTTTCTGTGAGATAGCCACAGTGCTGAACACAACAGCTAAATTCTACTTTCCTCTCATTAGTGTAGCCCTTTGAGTACAAACAGTTCTGAAAAGACTGTCCATAGGTTCAGGAAGATATGGAAAAGGTCCTTAAAAACACTGTTTATTACAATACCATTAAACCAATATTTTTCTGTGCCACTTGTCAATAAGTTTTATTTGCCTAATTAATGTATCGTTTTCTGTCCAAACAAATATAACAAGCACCTACATGTTTAAGTTTCCATGAAAGAAAAAATTATCATCAGATATTAATGGGTGCTGGATCATACACTAATTAAGACATATAATGTTAATGAGAAAAATGGTTCTATTGATCTTCATGATGGTTTCTACAACAGTTTACATAATCTAGTAGAAAAGCTCTGCATGGCTAAACAGAAATAAGAACTCAGGCCTTAGTATCTAAAATTTCATTCACACCAAAAAAGTGATGAATTCCCTCTTCAACCTCAAGAATTAACATAACTAAATTACTCATTCATCCTAGGCTCTCCCTGGAATAACACTTTTGATTTTAGATGGCTTTGAATGGTCTCAAACCTATTCACTAGTTTTGGTAACATTTAGAGTATTTATGGATATTGTTGAAACGGTTATTAAGAGGAAACTGATAGTCCCTTATGATATTTGATCCCCACTGATCAATTTTAATTTATCGTGATTTATTCTTTTAATTTCTTTTAAAGGTGATAAATGTTTTCTATGCAAAAACAAGTATGCATCTATAATTATACAAGAAAAAATAGAAGGGATGGAGACCACTGAAAGAGAAATGTGTTGCCTTGATCCATATCCAGAACATTCTGTAAAGCCATTTGGGGAAATGGGCTTACATGTTACAAAAAACCAAACCAAACCAAACCAAACCAACAATGAAAATAACAAAAAGCTGTTATGTGATCTATAATGAAAGCAAAATGAAAGACACAAAAATATGAATACACTTTTTCTTAAAAAAATGAAATTGCAGATCAAGGAATTTGAGATTTACAGTTTTATTTACCTAACCTATTGTTTAACACTTTTACTATCAGATGCCTTGGAACCCACTCACCAACATCTTCAGGAAATCAGATTCCCTGTGTTTCATTACTGCACATGACTACCTTTGAACTGTATCAACACTGTTGTCTGGTGCATACACTGGGCTTTAGTCATGCTCCCCTTTGATGATTTTCTTGTTTGGCATGTGGATAGATTTGATACTTTATAAAATATTCATTGGATTTGATATCCCTCCCACTCCTGCTTTTTGCATTATGCAGATACAGGACTGGCTCAAGCAAGAGCTAAGGCACGCTCTTCTGTTATTTCTGCACATGTACAGTTGAAATCCCCGGTTTTGTTGATGACAAGCAGAAACAATTCATGCAGTACAGAGACTGTCACATGGTAAAGCCTAAATGAAAGCGTTTCTTAGGAAAGGGAGACCTTGGCTACAACCTCCCACTCTGAATTTATGAGATGATTCCAGAAGAATAGGTGACTGACAGGAGGGAAACTTTCCTGAAAGTCCTGCCCTGCTCTGCTGGTTAGGTATGCATGTGCAAGGAATGAGTAGGCAGAGATGAATTATTAACACCTTTACATCCTTTGAATTATTTACACATTTGGGAAAAGAGGCTGAAAGCTGATAGCAAGATAGGCAACAAATGCCAATTATCAAATCCCAGACAGTGCCATCTTATTTTGACTCAAACCCTGTTACCCTATCAGAGGGTTATCTAGCAGTTAACCTCAATATGGCATTTAACAAATGTGACATCCTACCAGGTTAGACAAACAAATATTTGTTAAAGTTGAATTTTACCTTGCTATCTCTGAAATAAACATTCCTGTGGATAGTGAGAACAATCAAAACCACAGACTATTCAATTCCCTGAGCTAGATTAAGTAAAGTCTTCCTCAGGTGAAGCAAAGATACAAGCTACAACATATACTTTGCTGCTAGTTTAATTTCTTATTTCTTTTCATCTTTTAGTGAACTTATGTGAAAAAAACTTGCATCCAGACATGTAATAGCCCAGACTATTTGAGAAATGTGATATTCCTCAGCTTACTGCTCAGAAAGAAGTCAATTGAATTTCAGTGTAGCAGCACCACCTTTGTGGAATTCCTTAGCTATTTTTTCAGTAAAAGGTGAAAAGTGGTGAGACATAGTAAGTAAAATTAAGAAACAGCCACAACTTTAAAAGCCCCTAGCATTAATTATCATAAATTTCAACTGCTAGGCTTAGTAATCAGGACATTTGTATCATAGTGATGCCTTGGATTAATAACTGGTTAATACCATTGCCCCCATCCAGAGATTGTTCCTAACCAACTCTGCACTAACCACACCAGATGGTCAGTCAAAACTCAATGCAGCTTCATGATTTTACTCTGATATTGATTGAAAATTGTCAAGGCTTCAAAGTATGTTCAGGTAACCTCAATCTAACATAGACAGGTCTGTGCAATGTCCTCTGTAACTTTCATAGCTTCACCACCATACAGGAAAAAAGACGATAATAATCTCAGAGATTTTTCAGAATGTATTACCTATGTGGTATTGAATAATTATGTTATAGGCAATACTGCACACATTTTTATCCCAAATCAGTTCAGTAAGGAATTTATATGGGAGTAGTCCATACATAAACAAATCTGTTAATATTTAGTCCCAGTATGCAAAAAAAAAAAAAAAAAGGCAATTGCAAGGTGCAACTTGTAATGCACTGTACAACTTAAAATTAACCTCTCAAATGGCTCTGTGTTATCTTAGTTCAGAGGCTCCTTCTGCATGTATAAACTGAATTTCATTCCAACTGTGTCACTGACATTAGTTTCACCAGGACTAGATACCACATCCCCAAAGAGGGCGGGAGTATCAGAGCTTGAGGTGAAGGACAGGAGCTGTTTTCTTGGGTTTCTTCTTGTTTTCCCTTTTCTCCCATAAAGAAAATTCTGAAAATTTCAATTTGTATCATAAAGACACAGCGATGGCATGAACTTCAGCAAGAAGGCATGGCAACCTGCAGGATGTAATTTTATTAACTCACTAGAAATAGCACATTACCAGGTAACTGGGTGGATCTGCTTCCATCACTGCAACATTCAGTATGTCAGTCTTGAAAAATGAGCCACAGTTGATCTTATTGTAAGATTTGTCATATCATGAAATGAGGTTGTAGTGGGGTGGGTTGTAGTGAGAGTCAGTCTCTTATCCCAAGTAACAAGTGGCAGGATGAGAGGCATGGCCTGAAATTGCCCCAGGGAGGTTTAGATTGGATATTATGAAAAATTTCTTCCCAGAGAGGGTTGTGAGGCATTGGAACAGGCAGTCCAGGTAAGTGGTAGAGTCACAAACCCTGGAAGTTCAAAAAACTTGCGGATGTGGCTTTTGAGGACATGGCTTAGTAGTGAACATGGTGGCGATAACTGGGTTGATGGTTAGACTTGATGATCTTAAAGGTCTTTTCCAGCCTGACAATTCCATGATCTTATGAGTATGGTTAGATTCAAATCATGTCAGCTCATGTCCCTCCCTTCCAGATTTCAAGGGGAAAAAAAATAAAAAAAAGGAAGTCAGCAACACTCAAAGAGGCTTATTTCCATACAAGAAGTAGAAGTATGCAACTCACACACTAATTGCACTAATTGATAATTTATAATCTGCATTCCTAGGAAAAGTTTAGGCTTTACTTTGTCTTTCTACTTTAAAGGCTCCTTTAAGTGTTGAGCTGTTAACAGGAACTAACAGCTATAAAATAAAAAACCTTTTGCAAAAAAAAAGAAAAAAAAGAAAAAAGTGAAGTTCTCAGTTTTTCAAGGCTTTTGATTCATTTTGTATGGATTTTTTAGGCTTTCTAGTCTCTTAGTGTCTGCTTCAGTAATTACTGTCTCTGGAGAGTTCAATATCATGGCCAAAACACTATTGCTTGCCATTAACTGTTAACACAAGAGCAGCTGTGCACAGCAAGTCCTTCATTTGGAGAGATACCATTTTATTTTACTAGAAATTGATTTTTGAAGCTCTTCTATTATTAATTTGTCTAATCAGGGAATGCTCTAGTAGCTGAGTGAGACCTGCTTTACGAATATCTGGAAACAGGTTAAGACTTCTTTTTTTTTAATGAAGGGTAAGAGATCATAGTAGTGTTTCTCTATTCATATTTGCAATTCAAGAGTTTGAAGACTTTACAGAGAAAATTATTTTTCTGAATAATCAGCAGTGCAGCATTATTTTCTTTACCTGTGACTTTTTCCATTTAACACCTTGTAAGCTCTAATTGCATAGGAATATCCCAGTAAAATACCAGTAAAGTAATACTGGTATGAGTGTAGACAGTTTTTTTCTCTGATTAAAATTCCCACCGTATTATACTTGTTTATTATATAGATAAATAAAAGAAGGCTAAATACAAGACAACTTTACAGTAAAGAAAGGGAAAGAATACACCAGTTCCTTTCACTGTACACTTTGGTACTGATGCTACAAACATCCAGAGAAGATTATAGACCAACTGATATTGAAACAAAGGATTTAAGTATGAGTTAAGGAACGTAAAAGTACACTGAATCTTAAAATACTGTCGCTACACATATTCCTGGCTTGAATACCTAACCTTCAGAGGATCACAGAAAGAGCTGTTTTATCTCTCTATACCTGTTTGTTTGTTTGGTTGTTTTATCTGTCAAATGAAGACAGTGATGATTTTCATTAGTTTTGAAACCAAAAGTGTTTTGAGGATGGAAATTTAGGTACGTGTTATATGCCATACAGCATATATATGCCTGTAAAAGGACTGAAGAACCTTGTAGTACAGAAGAAACAAAACTGCAATGCTGTCCAATGGGAAAAGCTGTCAGCATGTATTGTCCCCTCAGTCACGACGTGGGGCTGTCTAAAGGATTCTAATAAAACTCTGACTCAGTCCGGTTTAATAATACAGATACACCTTTAAAGCTGAGAGAGCAGGTGAATGTAAGACATGTATACAGGATAAAGACATGTTCAGATATGCTCAAAGTAGGAATTCTTCTCTAATACAGCTAAGGTCAAATAAAGATGACAAATGTGTGTCTAAGTCCTGTGATAAGAGAAGGGCTATGGAACTGCGGGTTGGACTCTGCTTTCTCCTCTATAAAAAATCTCCTAACAAAGAACTCAACAAATACAACAGAAAGAAGTCACAGATCTAAGCAGTACTTTAGGAGAGTGGAAGATGTACCATGTTGGGAAAGCAAGTTTTCAGTTGAATTTCCCACAGACCCTTTTTAAATCTCCAGATGGAAGTGGGAAAGTTTGGAACATGTGGGGACAGGATAGTATTTCTTTTTCAGTTTTATTTTTGTTATGAATTGCCTCAACTTTTTGGACTTTGACCAAATGTGGCACATGCCCACCTTCAGGTCACAGTAGACCAAGTACTGTCACACTAAGCCTAGGTTTCACATTTCTTCATAAAAGATGCTGAATCTCCTCATGCATCATCACGCTACTGTTATGGAGATATAAAACTCACTAACTGAAATCTGAAACTATCAGTACTAACAGTATTCATATCAATACTACCCTTTCTAGTATTACCCTTGGGAAAATTATTATTTAGTATAATTCCCTGAGAGACCTGAGTCAGTGTTGCTAATCAAACAGGTTTTTTTACTAAACATTCACCTACATCAAGACTGTGTTTTCATTTGAGTAACCATTTGCAGTCAAATTTTCAGAAGTCTATTTAGTGGCATAACTAGAAAGCCTCCTATATCATATTTAACTATAAATAAATGTATGCTGTCTGCAGTCAATAAAACCCAAAAATGCATTCTTTATAGAAGATCAGTTTTACAAAAAAAAACAACCAACCAACCAACCAAGAATGTGTGTCTGGTAAAGACACATAAATGCAAAGTGTTTTTTAAATTTCATTTGGTTTTGCTGCAGACAAAACACTGTGTCTCCCATTGTAGTATTTTAATGAAACATTGATTTACAATTATAATCTTAATTACCCCTGGAATTAAAAAAAAAACAAAAAAACGACTTCAAGATTAAAAGAGGAACTGGTTACTTTATACCTACAACCTGCCAAAAATTGATATTAAATTGGTCTTTTAGGTAGCTGCATTCTAAAACAGACAAATTAGTGGGAGAGATGCAACACAAAATGTAAGCAATTTAGTATCTGACATACCATTTTAAATTACTTTAATTAATTAATTGATTAATTTTGAGCAACAAATTCGTCCACTGCTAATTTCAATTATCTTGCTAAAATGATGCAAAATTAGTGCATTTTGAATTGATTTGAATCAAAACTACTGAAACCCTGTGTCTGGACTAGAACTAGTCAACTGTCATCTTAAAATGACATCTTAAAAACCAATAAAACATTCTGGAACTAGAACTATAAAGTCAAAAGATTAGTCATGTAGATGAACATCTACAATACTAATGAGAAAGTGTTCTAATGTGTATAACCATTTGTGCTCTTTTGTGAAATCACAAAGAAACCAAATTTTAAACTTGGTGGCTTGCAGTTTTCCCAATGAAACTCTTCTGATTTTGTTTATTGTTTTCATAATATTATGGAAAACTGTTCACTTGCAGGACAAAGTCCAGAAATTTCTAATATTTTTAAACATTATTAAATTTCTTTGAACTATTTATTCATTTAAATATTACTACATTTATTATATTACTATTTAAATGTTTTAGAATTTTATTTCAATGATTTGACAATTTCACTGCTCAGTCTGTTAACTTTCTCTAACAATTTTAACATATTTTAACTATATTTAAGGGTCATTAAATGTAAATTAAGTAAAATAAAATTATCATAAAATAACTTTTGGGAAATTGTTTATTCTATATTAAATTTGTAACTTTCACATTTTCAATGTGTTGGTAACAGCTCTGTGTGAAATGGCCGATTTTAATTTGAAGAGACAATTTTCATCAAGCAGAATATATTCCTCCCAGGAATATCCTTCCTTTATCCTCCCTTCCACCTCCTCTACACTTCCCTTTCAAAATAAGGATTTTATCACCTGGACATACAGATTCCTGTCTGGATTCTGATACAACTCCATAAATGTGTGTGAAAAGGACAATGCATTTTTAAAATGCTGAAAGCATGTCATTAATGAAAGAATCATTTATGATATATAACTTTAAACATAAGAATGAGCATATATCACATCCTTAAAAGTTCCATTGACTTTCTGTTATTCTTTTGAGATCATTTATTAAATGACTGTTTGCTTTCTTGAGTTGTTCTGAGCTTATAGAATAGATAATAGAAATCTCAAAATTGCTCTTGGCATCTTCATATCAAAATGGATGGTTGCCAGTACAGTAACAGAGCTTAGCACTTCTCCTCACAAATATACTGCCATCAAAACTAATGAAAATGTTGATACTAAATAACCAGTCTAATATTTAAAAATATTTTAAGGAAGACATACTTTCTTAAATAATTTAAAGAAGAAAAAGTTCAGTATGAGCAAACTCATACTGACTCTTTAAATCAAGCTGATTAAAATGCTAACCAAAAGAGGTGAAAACCTAGGCTTGAAGCTCATAGAGGTATCTTAAATCTTTGTCTCTTCTCTGTCATTTGTCTTGAAGTTTGAGAGTGAGAGCTGAACTGATGATATTCTAGGGAAAAGTAGTTACTAAACAAAATGAAGTTATGTATTTATCTATAAAGAGAGCGGTTGAACTTAATGAAGTTTCCAATGTCTCCAATAGGGCACCTTGTAAAGTAAAACTTGCCTGGCACTGATTCTGCCATCACTGCAAATATGAACATATATGTGTGTTTATATTTCTAATACTTTGTTGTACATCTGTATCTATCCATCCACACAGGCATCTTCCTACATCTGGCTTGCCTGCCTGGATTACATACTTTCTTCATCTTGAAAACAGAACAAAAGTAACACCACAGTGTAAGAAAGGTCATTTTGCTTAAGGAGCATCTGATGGACTAATTAAATTGTATCATTATAGGAAGCCAATACTTTAGTACCATTACTTCCTCTACCTGATGCTGTTAGCTATTTTAGTCAAATAGTTTTCTATTCTTATTCCACTGCATCTAATTACTATTGTATTTAAGCCTAATAGCATTTATTAGAGTGTATAAATAACAAGGTTTGAGGAAAGGAACTGCCAGGTATTTCAGCCTAGGTGATCGTCAGAAGGAAGCTCTCTTGTCCTCTTGATAGAGACAAGGGAACACAAATGTACTAAAGGGACAGATAAAGCACAACTGAAAAATTGTATGCAATTGTATGTGATGTTAGAGGGGTGTACAACAGTACAAAAATAGAATATATGTAGGAAACAACGGGATATATAAAACACAAACAAACCCTAATATTTCACACATACTTTTCACCCATGGGGTTGATCACAGAAAGATCCCTTGATGCTGCTGGTTGCTATGGTGACAAGGGCACCCAAGAACCTCCTTAGGACAGAAGGGATGTACCATCTACCCACGACTCACGGCAGACTACCAAATAAAAACATAACTTCACGAAAACTGTGGGCTTACACAGGTACTGAAAGCCATTGTTTGTTTTTTATATAAAGGAGGAAAGACGGTAGATATGTTTCAGGAAATAATGAGCAGACATCAATATATTCTAATTTCGGCTTCTGATACTTCCAAATTCTTTCACAAATATCATCATTATGGAAAAATTCATCACTTTGAACAAGGCTTACCTAAGGCCAATATAATAAAGCAATGTTTGACAATTTATAATATCATTTTCAAACTGCAAATATGAAAAGTATTTAGTATTTTAGTATCTGAAACTTGAATTAATTTTCAGAACATCTGTCTGTGTCAACAGATGCAAAAAAAGAATTTACAAAAAGAGAAGGATGGAGAACCTTGCCCAAAGACCTATTCTAAAAATCTAAAACATGAAGGGCTTTACAATTTGAGCGGTAAGGAATGGGGAAGCAGATACACAACACATGTATAAATTAAGGAATATCAGAATGATCCACACTGTGTTTGTGTGTGTCGAATTTAGGAATTGGGGAATTATTCAGAAATTTATGAAGTTATAACAGGATTGGACATCTAATAAGGACTTAGATAATTAGCTGCAGAATAAGCAGGAGGTGTGAGGATCTGAGTTTTATACTAAATTTAAATTTGTGTTTAAATGGAGTATATACAGGCAACATATTCACGTACAAAAGATGGACAACAAGCTTCTCCCATTTTATAGAGGTGCTCTAAGGAAGAATACACAGAGGTTCTGAGGCTCCTGTGTTGTGTTGATGAGCAATTGCATTAGACAGCTTAGATAGACATGAGTATATTTTTCAACACGAGATAATCTTATACTTGAAAATTAATTTCCTAGAGATTGTCACAGAGATGCATTCAAGAAACACTTCTTTTTCAGCACTTGAAAAGCATCACACAGTAAGCTGTGACTAATGCTGACCCCAAATACAGCACTAAGAGGTCCCAAAAGCATTGAAAGAGAACACTTGGAAAATAAAAGAAATATGAAATTGGCATTTTCAATATTATTTTTTCTGCAACAAAATCTCACTGTATTTATTTCACGATCATCCAGCATGACAAAACAAACAGGATTCAAGTGCTGTGAAATATTCTCCCAGTAAAGTAGCCCGAGGCAGTTTCTCTTCCTGTGCTAGCAGTTGTGCTAATGATAGAGTAACAGCTTTAGAATAATCCCCTTCACCCTCAGAAACACAAACAATCTTGTATAAACAGATGAGGAAGGATCTCAAAATTCTTCCTTAGGCAGTTGTAGGCATGAGACAAGATGCTGCACACAATTGTCTTGTGTGCAGTGGACACATAATTCTGTCATTGATAACAGCCTCCCTTAGCAAGAACAGCAACAGCAGAGGCCTTGCCACAAAACAAGTCTTTCTATTAACTATCACACCAAAAAAAACCCCAACCAACTAAACAAAAAACCCATTTAGGCTACTGGTTATCTGAATTCAGTAAAATATACATCTATTTAAATTAATTAGTGTGATCCAGTGATGAGACTCTTTGACAGGTGGGACAGATGCTGGCTCAAGTAATCAAGTTGTATTAATTGAGCTTAGCTCTAATAGCAAAAATGGACCTGTCGGAGAGTGTGGATTCTGAGTGACAGAAACATAGTATGGTGCATTTGTATTTTAACTACATATGAGTATATGCCTTGTCCCCAGGCCCCTATTTTTAAATCTAGACACTCACTGGCAAATTTTCAACTGATTATTTACACAACATATAGGAAACCATACAACAATAAAATTTAAATTTTGAGCATTTCAAATGACATAATCTTCTGTTCCTCTTACTGAAAAAATTACTAGTTCCATATTTCACTCCCAGTTTCTTCCCCCTCATACTAGCTTTATGCCAGAATAATTTTCCAGTCCTTGAGTTGTTTCTGATATACAGAAACAGCCCCTACGGAAGAAAGGAACTTTTAATCATATTTTATTGCTTGTAAATAATTCCAAATATTTTGGAGGCAATATATGGCATAATACAGTTGTTAAGGTGACTTCAGTTACCTGGGTAATACCTTGCGAGGCCAGTTGCACTACCAAAAACCTGCCATAGCAAAGTGGGGTCCTCCTCTCTGTTCCGCTTGAACACATCATCCAGTGCTGCCGTCCAGTTGAGCTCATTTAACACTATCGTTGCTGTCAAAGACAAAACATATTTGCTATTAGAAAGTCACATCCTAAAGAAACAATGACTGCAAAAAAAAACCTGGACTATTGCAGAAAGCAGTCATCTAACTAATCCGGAAAGTAAATTTAAAGACCCACACTTTTTTTCCTTGGGAATTTTCTTTAAATTCTTCATGCTCTTTTCTTCCCTTTGCATTGTTTGTATGCAATGACTCTTGGCTTATTTTCACAGCCAGTGCCTTCTATAAATACTTTGTTTCTGAGATGCCACTCTAGTAACACTTTCCACTCATAGCAAAGATAATTTATAGAAAAATAAATGCATATAAAGTTGATGTTTACTAATTACAACACACTGCAATAAGAACAACTAGAATGATGTTGGCAAAAGAAGGTCTGTAAATCTCATAAAGGTAAAAAAGATATCCCTTTCCAAATGGAAGCTGTAAAGGATTACATGGGGAAAAGATATTGATGAGTTTTTTGGACTGTAATATTAAGGTGGGGCTGCATACACAGTAGTGCTCATTATCACAGATAAGCAGATTTTAATGTTCATAGATGTGGGCCCTTACAGTAAGAATGATAATCTGAACATCAACATTTATGAGTTGGGTCAGTTCTGCAATGAACTTAAAATGCAAGAAAATTCACATTTCAGCTAAACACTATGTTGCCAGTTACACAGAAACTTATATTCATAAAGCTATCCTGTTCCAATACTTGTTTTGATCATTCAAATGGTTTATATAATCAATCAAATATATAGTATATTAATATATTCTATGCCTTTTTGAGAGAGAGATGCATTGGGAAACTTTAAAATTGATGAACACTGCTACAGTAATAGTCAATAGACTATAGTCAGAAATTTTATTGTGATACAAAACACCTCATGATATAACTTCTGATAAATCATGCTTTTTTCCTCACTTAATCAGTTGTAAATATTTAATTAATTTCCCTCCCCCAAAATATCATAATTTTAGACAATAGCAACTATACACTTAATTACAAAAAGCAAAGGCTTTTTGTTGGTCTAGTCACTAATACTTTATTTCGTGTTGCCTAATGGCATTGTAAGCAACATTTCTTAAATGAAACCACCTAAACCATCAAGACAAGAGTGGAAAGGGAATTAGACAGGAAAAAACTACTGGAAATAACTAAAGATGGGTCCATGAATCCTTTGAAAGTTAACCCTGTCATAGAGATCCCATTTATACTGGTATTGTACAAAGGAAATAAAATTCACCTTCTCTTGCAAATGGGCAAGTCAACCTGAAATAAAAGCAGCTGGGGCTGGAGTGGTGTTACAACGTAAGTCTACATTCTGCTACCAGGCAAAAAACAGAAACAATAAAAATAAAGATGGATTGAAAGTTAACAGTTGACAGCCCATTCCCAAAGTGAGGCTGTTAACAGGTACTAAAGAAATGAGATCACAACATTAAATTTTATAGGCTTGTTTTTAAAGGTTAAGGAGAAAATTGCTACACCATGTGTTTTGCAGAAAGGTTTATCTGGGTTTTTTTCAAAGTAGTTTTAAGATATTGCTCTCTCAAGAGAGAGTTTTTAATAGAAATATCAAATTAAATTTCCAACTCTTGAGATTTCCTGTAAGCAATAAGCTTGTACTATATACCTGTCTCTTTGTCAAGTAGATAATTATAAATAAATATATGTTTACTTAAGAATGAAGAACAATTCCCTGAGGCACCATGAGATGTTAATTATAATTTTAAAATAGTTACTGTTCAATTATCTCTTTCAGTTCCTGTTTGACCTGCTGTGTAATTAAGCATCATGTACAGACTTTCTAAACTTGACTTTGTGTCAGATCTTACTTCCAAAAGTGGCTCCATGAAATCATTAGTAGCTCTGTCATTTACTTAGATAAGAAATTTTCAGCTTGATTTTATTTCTTTTCATGTTACCATTTCCCTATCCAATGTGTAGAGTACTTGGCCCACTGGAAGCCAATGGAGGCATTTAGAGCACTGGAGCTCCAGACACTTCGTTAAGGCATGTGGGAAACATTAATTCTCCCCTCTCTGCCTGTTGACAAAGCATCAAGGATTCACCATGAATTCCTAAGCCCCATAACAATATGAATCACTGCATTTCTTTGGTCTTGTGACCTGACTTAAAACTACTGCAGTCTCTGTCCCCAAAGCTGTCACTGACTTTATGACTCTGGTCAGATCACTGATGCCCCTGCTCAACAGAACATTTAATCAGGAATACATTTTTTTTTTTTAGTTAATCATGCCCATAAATGCTTTTCTAAATTGGTGACTACGTATTCCATGATAAAAACACAAAAAACACTTCACATATGAGCTGTGATACAATATTTCTAAGAAGAGGATTTCCTTCAGACCATAAGCTTACTAATGAATAAACTATATCTACTGAGGATGTATTAAACATCTTACATTTACAAATACTGTTGCAGAATGCCTGTGCACTATCATCCAAAAATGTGTTGCAAAGAGTTATATATTTATATATATGAACCTATATGCTATAGGCACCTCTGCATATATAGTCATATATATATACACAATACACACACACTAAAAAAAAGATAAAGAAAGGAGACATTAAGGAGATAATCTACAAATAGTAAAATAAATACTAAAGTACTCAATCCATTTATATGAACTGATAATTTCAGCACTTTATTAGACTTGTTGGGATTAGGTTATAAAGAGATAAAGATCTTGTTTGCAATAATTTTGCGAAGCAATGCTTTACAGTCAAGAGTTTTATAATATTATTTATGTCCCACTTTGCCCTTCCTCCTCTTCCTCTATAACTCTCTCCCAGAGACAAATGCAACAGCCTAATAAAATCCAAAAACTTGCAGCAAGGCAAAGAAAACCCCACAAACAACCCAACACATGAAGCTGGAATTAAAAAAAAAATAGAAATAATGTGGAATTCAAGAAAAGCAACAAAACCAGAACATCTTAACAGAACCAAAATGAAATAAATTTGGGAAAAGGCTACTAACAGTATGTAATATATCTGTTCTCAGGCACTGAAAACAGATCGTCCTGCACTCCAGAAATTCCTGAGCCTCATTTCAGTAATGTGTAACAGCACACATGTAAGGTTCAGCATATATCACCTCCCTCTTAATTCACTTTCTCATTATGACAAAAAAAAATTGTGCTAGGAACAGACACAGTTTATTTGGTAGGACTGATGGGCAAATAGCTGATTGCATGGTCATTGTCCTAGTTCAGCAGGAGGGACCAGTTATCACTGTGTGGGGGTGATTAAAGCTGTGTATTCTACACCTTCTATTCATTCCCCAAGAACAATGGACCATTCGCAGTTTCTGCCCAGGAAGCTGTTAGCACCTCCACACCCGGCCTGGGGGGGCGNTAAAACAGTAATTTCTGAATCACTTTGCTATTTGTAATTCAAAGTAGCTCCCTGCATTCAGGGTTTTTTGCCTGGTTGTCTTTTGGTTGGTATTTTTTTATTCTACCTAAAGTATACCTGATACAGAATGTACCTACCTTTGTGTTAACTAATCCAATAACGAGTAAATGAGGAAAAGGGTCATGGGAATTTCAGTTTTAATAATTCATTTTTCTACGTGTTTTCCCACAACTTCTATTAATGCTTTCCTTCTGCTAAAGCATACACCCTGCACTTCAAGAAGTCAGCTGTAAATCAAGTCTTCTTCTCTCTCTCTCTTTTTTTTTTTTTTTTTTTTTTTTGAATGCAGTATCTCTGGTAATAGACAGTTTCAAACCAATATCTCAGTTCTGGCTTAAAGCCTACAGCAATGGATTTGAAACTTTCCAAAGAAAACATAGCAAAGCCAGTCATAATCCGCACAAAACTATTCTTCAAATGGTTCCTTGTAAAATATCCTGATTATCAATTTGAACTTAAAAATCAACCCAGTGCTACTTTCACCAGCTCATAGGAGAGAGAATAGGAGAGCTCATAGCATGTCAGAATACCCTAATTTGAAAGATAATTTATATTGATTTCATTAATATAATGAGAATTTATTTTCCATTATTAAAAATGTATTTTACTAAAATAAAATGTTCAGAGGTGTTATACCCACACATATTAATATACTGTATATCGTCTTGCCTTTCTTTTGAGTTAAATTCCATACAGCAAATAGCCTTTGACTCATAATTGGCAGAAAATCTAGTTGAAGACAACTCTCCAATAAGCTTATTTTCAATTCCAGTAAAAGAAGTCTTTGAAGATTATTACTTCAAAGTACTTCAGCTGCTACCTTTCACTTGATATAGGCAAGATGAAAAAATAAAGTTTATCATCACACAATAGGAAACATCATTCTTTCTAGCTAATTCCACTGAACTCCATCCATCTTTTCCTTTTTTGCTCCTTCTTTATGATATGAGGTTTAAGGGCCTTGGCAAGGAATGGATTCAATTTTCCCCTGCTAATGCAATCAATAAAAAATAGAGAGCACTACTGTGCTCTCTTTAAAGGAACTGGAATACACTTCTGATGATTTATTCAATGTATGGGCCCTGTCCTGCATACAAGACAGAGTACAACTTTATTTGAAAAGCTTGAGAGCTATTTCCTATATCTGAAAATACGTGAGCTGCTGTACCCTGTTAGAGCAGCTACACATCCACTGGGGAGAACAGAAGGGAGCTCCTCAGCAGTTCATTAATCTTGTTTTAATGTATGGAATGTATTACCCTTCCATATCCTACTTAATGAAGTTGACTCATTGATTTCTTTAAAGATAACACTGAGTAGTTATTGTTATGAATTAAATATACATTCACAATCAAATATTATGGTATTTTAAAGTGGCCACAGAGGGATAATACTTTTGGAAGTGCATATTTTTGCATCTATGTGTGCAGACAGACATTTCCATCTGTAGCCATGCTAATCAGATAACAGAGAAACTCTCCTGAATATATAGTCTTTTTTATGATTTTTGTGTTTCAGTAATTTTTAAAAGATTACATTCCTTCCAGTTTATGTTAAATTACACAAAATTTTACTCACTCTCAACTGCCACTGGAAAGTTGCACTCTCATCTTCTTTTACATGGGACTAAGAAATACTAAGCTTTTTATTTTAATGTACTTTTAATTAGATTTTTGCACGGATGTATATATATGTGTGTATATGGATATAAAAATACACATGTGTATATACACATATGCATTTTCTACATAATTTCCAAACACAGTAATTTGAAGAATTATTCCAGTAGTAACTTGAACTTCAGTCCTTTGAATTTAGATGCATGTTTTAAGCTGTTCCTTCTCTTGTGAAAAGTTTTGCACATGCTAAAACACTGGAGCAAAGGAAAGATTTAAGTGGCTCCAAAGTGAACTTTGTCTCCAAGGTAACTGGTCCTTGGAGTAGAGTCAGAAACCTGAATTTAGGTATTTAGGCTTTCCATAGAAAACCACAGGAAAGTGTGCAACTCAAAACAGTCATCCAAAAAAACTTCAAAGATAGTTGCAAACCAGTCAAAGGAAAGTAATAGAAAAATTTTGAGAGCTAAGGGAACTGGGGAATGCTTTATCCAATCTTTCCTTTAGACTCCATTATTTTTTTTGGAAACAAAGTCATACAAATGTAGAGGAAATGCATTCTTTTCATTCAAAGCAAGGGAGAAAAAGCAAAAATAAGTCCTAAAATTTAACAAACAGTAGCTGTTCAATAGTGGCATTCCCAATTGGATAGGTCATATGTAATGCTCTGCCAGATCTAGTACTCACCATGTATCTTCAAATCAGTTACAAAATCTTGCTGTGAAAGCAGCATTTCTCTTTCCTAACAGAACATAATTTAATTTACTGGATAATCAGAACTGTTCAGGTAACATGCATTTAATGGTGCATAAAATCAAAGTATTAAAATGCAATTTTTAGCATATGAAGCAATGATTACATAATATACTTTCAAGTTCTATAGAGTAGATATTTTACACTCACAATTAAAAGCACAAATGATGAAACATCATGTACTTCTTTTCTTTAAATGAACAACTTCACCACTCCCCATTAGTTATTTGGCATTATGTCCCACACACTTCTATAAATAATTCTCTGAAGAAGTCACTGAAGTCTAGAATACTGTTGTGTCTGTGTCAAATCAAGTAAATTAATTGGCAATGCCTTACGTTGTCTGCTGTCTGGCTTAGCTGCCACATGCTGATAGCTAGAGAAGCACAGTAAAATCTCATTAAAATAAGTTACACCCAGGAGAAGGAATGAGAATAAAAATGTCAAGAACAGAAGATGGAATTAATCTCGTATTATAGCTCAGCAAAAAAGTTAATACAATGCAGAATTACAGACTTCACCACACACTCATAATTTTTCAACAAGTTGTTGATATCTTCTGAAGAAGATACTCAAATTATATACTGCAACCCATTGCTGATAACAGCATATGTGCATCCTACATGTTCCTGTCTTGCTTCTTTTTATATCAAAATACACCAGCATGTATTCCAGAGCGACCTAACACTCGATGTAAACAACCATACAGTACTATAAGGTTATTTTCTGGGAAGATGACAAGAAGACAAAACATATGACAGATACTGTTGATTAAAGCAGTTCTAGAGGATTTTTCAGATTTTGTAGAGCTATGCACAGTGTAAGAACCTAAGTAAAATGAAAAATAGAATAAAATCATAAAAGCAATTACAACACCTGCTGAATCTTTATTATTATTCTATTGCTATACTATTTATTATTAGTTTTACAGATTTAGCTCAAAGCCAGGCCTGCATTTGGAAATAATCCTTTCTTTAAAAAACAAACAAACAAAAGACAAACAAAAAAACCTTAAACCAAAGAGATGAGTACTTTGTATTTTTATGGAAATATCAGGGATTAAATATCAAAAAGCTCCCACTTAAAATAATGATGGCTGTATTTCACATATTAACTCTGGTCTTTCTTCACTTTGCTCTAATTTTTTGTTAGCATTTCAAAGGATATCAGAGTGACACTCAAGTTAAACTAACTATAGAGATATGCTTGAACTTTAATGAAGACTTTTCTCTATAAAAAAAATAATTAGGTGTTAACAAAACCAAATAAAACCAATCAAAAAATGTCTGGAAATGCTGCTGTGGAATAATTCATTAAACTCTGTCTTCACTCTGCCAGAGTAACACCACTTCAATAACTTTCTAATCACTAGATCACCTTATTAGATCAGTAAATCCCAAACAGCAGCTAAGTGAGAAGCAAAAAGACTAGAAACATACCAATTCTTACCTCAAGCTTTGTGCTTTTTTAAAAGCTATTTTGCTCTTTTCCATTTTATTTCGTATTAATTGTAGTCTGAAAGCAGTTAATTCAGAAATGGATGCTATCCCATGTCGGTTTTATGCAGATTGCCTACTAAAAAGTTCTTACTATTTTTGTTACAACACACATAATAACTATCAAGAGCATTCCCTCCTATCCTCTCCCCAGCCATGGTAAATTGCAAAGCACATGTATCTCCAGCAAAACTAGAGATATGTTAGTAAAATAAAGATCACTTGACACATTGCCTGGGATACTCTGAGTTTGTTTTGTCCATTATGCCAAGGAGATGAACTGCATGTGGAAAAACTGCTGAAAACGGCCAGTAAGATTGCGGTGAAGAACAGAAAATCTGTCTTCTGAAAGTAGAGAGAGGTTCAGTAATACAACCTAAAAAAGCATGAGTCAGAGTCAGAAAGAGTAAGGATGGCACTGGCAAAACAACAAACAGGGATAAAGCAGTTCAGAATAAATTAGAACAGGCAATTAGAAGGTCTCTTTTAGAGCAGAAACTCCTAGAATGGTCTTCTGCTAGGACACATCAGCAAGGAGCCCAGATCTTTTAATATCAAATGATGCCTAAAGGTTTGGGGTGGAGTTTTGTAGATTTTTAGAGTTTTAGAGGTATAGGTTTCTTGCTCACATATTAAGGGGTGTTTGGAGTTACTAAAGGGATTTTCTCACATATTCTCAGGCTTTCTGAAGGTCATGATGTTTTTCAGAGCCACCTGCAAGATAACTTGAAGTCAAAACAATAGAAGAGCCCAGAAACCGTTGGAGGTGGTCCAGGGGGCATAGCCCGGGACCCTGATGGGTGGACCACTGAGGGAATTAGAAATGATGATTGGTTATGGATACCTCATATGTTAATTGTTTAGAAGGGTATAAAAGCTGTAACCTTACTGAGGGTGGGGTTCTTCGGGGATTTTCAGATGTGGGGATCCTCGTTGAAACCACGCATGTTTGGTGGGCCCAGCGGAGGCCCGAAGCCTCCGATTTCCCAATAAAGGTATTGTCTATCTTTCTCCATTAATGTTTTGTCTGAGTGCCTATCTTCCAGTGCCTTGCTAGGTTTATGAAAGAATGACATGGCCCAGCTGGATTAAGAATTATATTTATTAAGCAAAAAGCTGCTCTACTATGATAGATCATCCTTTGTTACAAATAAAGAAAAAGTCTGCTTAGAAGCTGAACTTTAGGAACCACAAACAATGCACTTTTATACACAGCTCATGGTAGCATAAGAATGGAAGTAAAACATTTTTTATTAATTGTTAATTAATGAATATTAAATGTCCACAAATAAACTATGAATATTTATGTTATCTGTATATATATTTATACCTAGAGTACCTATATATGAATGTTTTATGTATATTATAAAACATTTAAAGTAATTATTAATAATTTGTTATTATGAAATATTTTATGTATGTTATATAGATAATATATGGAGAACACAGATATTAAGAAATATTAAAGTAATATAGTGGATTTGGTTAATGAATTCTAATCTAATCCTTACATAAATTAAATATTAAGGAATAGCAGACTAATTTAATCTATCTAAATAAATCTCTGGTAATAGAAATCCAAGACACACTAAGTGTGTGTGAGGGGAATGCAATACACAAGCAGGAAATGTGAGAAATATGATGATGGAACAAGATCTGTTCCATCCTGAGCTGATGACAGCTCCTGCTCCTTGTCAATATTCCAACCATCTCATGGATGAGTCTTGTGAATTACAAATAATGAAATTTCCACAAATATTCCTTTGAGTTTTTTTCTTCTTGTTTTTTTCTGGTTCAAAGAGAAACTTGACTTTTTTGAAATTCAAGCACCCAAGAAGTCTTCTCTCTCCAACAGATGAAACACCTGTACCACGTGCAAGTGCATTGTGCCTTCTCATAAGCAGAACATAAAAACAGAACAGAAATTGTTATTTTTTGGCTGGTTATCATCAGAAGTATTGTGCCTCAACTGTTAATTGTGGTTAGATGTTGTTTTCCAGATTATACAGTAGGAATATGAATAAAACTCCTCTCTCTTAGAGATCACAGGGATATAGAGTACTAGAAACATTAAGGCTGAAACCTTGCTTCCTGTATAAACAGAGGTTTTTCTCTCTCTGAAGACTTTCTTCTTTCTATTAAGACTTCCCTTGTATCTTTACAAGAGGAAAAATATTTTTTTTTCATCTATAGCATTTAGTCTATGAGGAAGGATACATAGACTCCCAGTCCTGTTCTTCTGAGATGCCAAGCTGAGTTTGAATCTTGGTCTCCCTGAAGTTAATGACAAAAATTTTTACTGCCCAGGGAACTGATTTCATCCTTCATGTTCAGAACACTGCAACCCTGCAGTGTTCAGCCATTCTCTCTGTGCATAGTATTTTGGCAGTCTAATGCAATAAGTAGATCATAGTTTCAGGAGTCAAGACTTACTGCTTTAGATTTTTTTAAGCAAAAAAAATCCCTATCCTTATAAAGCACTTCGTAAGACTCAAATGGCTTTGAAATAATAAAAAACTCAAAAGGATCTTTGAGAACACAGCAAAATTAAGCTTCTTTGTAGTTATTTTTGTATTCTTCCATGTCATGAGTGGTCTCTTAGGATTCATCTGAATTTTCTCTATTCACTGCTTTAATCACTTGGTATAGCAGTTCTTTGTTCTACAATGTCCAGACAGAAATGCTTTTTTATAATCACTCACTTGCTGAAGGTCTCCTTATTTTTAATTTGCTTTATTATTATAAAACCACATGAAAAGGCAGCAAAGTTGCAGAAAACTGGAGTGGGATGAAGAAAGGCATCTTATCTCACATCCATCTTCCTGTTTAAGAAAATTTATCGTCTTACCTACCTGTTAAATTTTAGTTACTTTAGCCTCCCATACTTAACTAAGGGCCCATAACCCTTCATGAATAAATAAATACTGCATAAATAAAGCTTTTAAAGCAAGAGAAGCTGCTGACTTTGAGGTTTCCCAATACTAGGAAGAGATCAATGTGTTCAGGAAATAAAGACACATCTGGACCAATTGCTAGGGAGTGAAAAAATGCATCCGGAACCAAATTAGTTAAGAACATGTTATAAAACCCCCTGAAGTCACATGGTATTTTAAACAGCTACTTTCAACTAAATTCAGGGAGTAAGAATACACAGTGCCATATTTCCTGGGATAAGGATGAGGATAGAAAAATGTGAATCTGGATTTAAAATAAAGCAGAGGAGTCATATCGCAGAATGAAATACAAGAAACTTCAGCCCCATTCTTACAGGCATTTTCCTATATATTTAACTTTTATATTTGATAGTTGAAGGAAGCAAAGCTGAATGCCAGCAGTTTAGCACAAGCTAAATCCCACTGTGCTCTGATGGTCTGCATTAATTCAGGATGTACTCCGGGGAAATAATGGCCCAATCTGCTAACAACCCACTGCAACAACTCTTTTAAAAAATGAAAAGGAAAGACCAAGTGTTTTTTAGTTTCTCATATAACTTTCAGAAAAACAAACAAAGAAACACAAAAAAAACCAAAACAAAAAACAAACAAACAAAAAAGCAACAACCCAGTACTGTACCAAGCAAAAGAAAATATCTTGTGAGAAACTCCTGACTGCTTTTCTAACACCACACTGGTTTAAATGGTTTCACCTGTATCAGCCAGAAGTGCAGTTCGACAGAAGTTTCTATATTGAGAAAGTAGGGAATGCTGCTGGGAATGTGACATTCATAATTTACAGGATTAGGAGATTTTATTTTCTGCTGCATCTAACCTGTGGTGTAGTCTGAATGCCCATTTACAGCAGCCACTCTCTGAGACAGCACAGCAATGGGAACTGCAGTAACTTGGGCCAAGCTGTTTGCTTCCAAAGGGCATTTCTGATCAGCGCTAAAATACTGGCGCAGACAGATGCAGCTCTTACGAAGCAATGATGATCAAATAAATTAGGTAGCTAAGAGTGAGAGCGACTTGCTTTGCACTGGCAAAGAAGTTTGCAGTCAACTAGCAACACTTAGCTTTACATTCAAGAGTGCCATCCTATCTCGAGCACAATTCACCTCACAATTTTTATCACTTCAGTTATCTGTAGCAGCAGATGTATTTGAATCCAATGATAGCAATATATTCTATCATAACTGCAAGGACAGAGCACTCAGTTTATTTAATAAAATGGATCTGAGCATGACGAGAACAAAACTTATATTTTTATAGATAAAGAAACAAGCAGTAACGTATTTAAAACCAGAGATTCTCATCTGAAAAGCAACTGCTTCCTTGATACAAATATTCTGTAGACTAATGGCCAATTTCCCACCTGTTGCAAATGGACATATTTTCACTAAAGCCGCTGATACATTATTCCAGTATATAACCTGAAAAAGTGACCATGATTCTATAACTAGTTGTTTCACCATTACAACTGGCAGTGCAAATGCAAAATGAAGGCATTTTAAGTATCCAAGGACACTCTACACATTAGTTAAGGTTTGCTTAAGTCAGTTCCTCTAAATGCTTTATGTATATAAGAATGGCACAGAAAATGAGATATTACTAACAGTAAAGAAACCAGAGCTGGGGCCCTGGCTTATGGAAAGTAATGTACCAATATTGAAGGTGTTGGTGCAAAATCAATTTGATGTACATGCTTTTAAATTTGATTCTAATGCTGACTTTCAGGAAAATCCTTGGCATGTCACAATTTTACTACACATCTTCCTCAGCTATAGAACAGGAACAATTTATTCTCAATCTCAGTGTCAGATCCAGTATGAAATTATGAAGGTCTTTTGAATTATTTCTTCACATAGTCTGACACTGTGGCACAAAAGAAGCTTTATGGTGTACGTAGTTTCTGTATTGTTTACGAGTCAACACCTGGCTAGCACTTTACAGTGGTAATGTCATCATGGATATTTTTAAGACCATCAATCCAACAATTGGAACATGAACTGATGTTTGTAGAGGTGTAGAACAAAATCCACTTTAAGATATAAACATAATTAGTACTTTTTTATTTTAGATCTTCAAGCTTCTTTTGAAGTCAGGGAATAAAAAAAACTAATTTTTTTTTTTAATGGGACTTATCTATTTTTGCAGAAAGAAACAAAAACAATTTTATTTCTTTAGCTATCTATCTACAAGAGAGAACTAAAAAAATGGCAAGGTACAAATGTTCTGGATGACAGACTCCCACAAACTTACTTCAGGGGCAACATTTAAAGAAACATTGTAGCACTAACCCAGGGCAATCTTTTTCATAACCAATGGCAATTTTTCCCACAAAATGAGATTACAGGTGCATGACCTAGTAAATGATCATTGGGTATCTCTCCCTTGTCCCCCTTCTTGCCATCCCATGCCACAGCAAAATGCTGATAAAGGCATCCATTTTGCACTTCATGACAACATACAACAAACCAAAAAAGCAGACAAGTTATCAATCATCTGCTGAGAAGAGAATAACCCCTAAGGCAAGGGAATGGAATAGACAAATGCTGTGACTATGCAATTTGTCACGATTAATTAGTTAGTTATTAATGTATTATGATTTAGCAAATTATATATTTTTTGCCATTTTCCATCAGTCATCAACAAAGATATACAAGAATTTATTTAAAAGGCATAGATACATAACTTGGAGCTAAATAAATACCAAATATTCAATGTCTTCTGGATTATAGACATAATTTTGTAAATATATGGTCATTCACATGTCTATATACTTATATACATAAAAGCAATAAACAACCAGTTCAATTTATGGATGAGAGGAAAACTACAGCTCTCATAGTGAAGGAGGAAGAAGCTGAGATGAGCAGTTACTTAATTTTGCTTCAGGTTGCATAATAATTCAGCACTACTCTAGGCTTTCATTAGCTAGTCCGGCAATCTCTATTTTGCTCATGATCTTGCTTCATCTCCCTAGAGCTTTCAGTGTGTGCATCCAGCAAGATCATGTTACAGATAAATAAAATAAAATAAAATAAATAAACCAAGTGCAATGTTTGTTTGTTGTCTCTGAAAAATGTAAAAATATAGCGGGGTTTACCATTATACTTTTTAGGATTTTCTGGGTTTGGAACCAGAACGTGATTCACCATTTCATTCAGTGACTATATTGATTTAATTACCACTCTATTATCCTAAATATTAAAAATTATGCACTCCTCAGTGGCATCTCCCAGTAAAACCTGAATCAGCAGATGCATCAGCAACATAAACATACAAATGTAGTGATGAAAGTACTCTCACTGATATTAATGCATATTGGCATGCTAGACTGGAAGGTTTTTTCCCTAAAATGTGAACAGCTGCCCACCAACACTGTCAGTCACTATAACATTATATATATTGCAGTATGTTACATTGTTAGGTTTTAATTATTATTTGTTAGGTCTGCAGAGTGTATCTGCAGAGTATCTAGTAGAAAAACAGGGCAAAGTTCTACTGCAGGAACTCTGGTTTGCTCTTCTTTAGACTACTACGTAATGAAAATGGTCATCCGCCTCATTGTTCATTTTAGTGACTGTAAGATGACCCAAGCTCTGAAATTAAACACTCAAGCTGTATTCTGTCTTTTGAAAGTTTAACTACCAGAATGCATGAAAAATAGTAATAGATCCTTCATGAGCAATCATAAATCAAGTAACTTATCTGAGCAAGGAGCAAAGAAATCCCAGCACTATTACAATTCTAATCTTCAGAGATAAAAGATGAATCTAGTTCAGTGACAATCAGTCCCTTATTGAGATTTCAACATGGCTTATTGTATTACCCCATTTTTTTTTCCTTTTCCATATCTATATCTGCACTTATTTGTGGTATTTGAAGTATTTTTCAGTGGGAAGTCAAACTAACCTTCAGAGAAGTGAGCTTGAAACATCAGTAGTGAATAAATTACTTACCAGTTTCATAAAGAACTGAGACGCAATTCCCAAAAACATTGTCATTGCAGTCCAGAAAGACTAGATAACAACCCCTCTCCAAACACACAGTTATGCTGCATTTTCTAATATGAAATTTCTAGAGCATCCTTACAAAAACCTCTGGAGCAGCAAGTAGGGGAGGTCAAAAAAGTTTCCTACTTTCTAGTCAGTGCTATCAAACAGTGTGTTCTTTCAAGGCAAACAATTCAATTATTTATAAACCATTATTTAAACATAAACATTTATTTAATAATTGAAATTTATAAATTTCAATTATTTATAATGAAAGAACTGCCTAGGACAGATTTTTAGATCTAAAGCTGTGACTTCATCCTTGGAGACACTCAAAATCCATCTTGGCATGTCTCTAAGCAACATGGTCTAGTTGACACTGCTTTGAGAAGGGAGTTGGACTAGATGGACTCCACAGGTCCCTTCCAACATCATCCATACTGTGATTCTGCAACACCATCATTGTATGGAAAACTTCACTGTTGTGACTGATCTGCCAAAGCTGATAAATAACTATGTACTAAACATTTTAAGTGGAAACAAGGAGAGAAGGGACATTTGATGGAATGTTCTGTTGGTCTATTAGAGCACATCAGCTTGGAATTCAGCCTAAGATGGGCTTTATTCGTGCAAGAGAGAGCAAATACATTTGTCTCCCTCTCTGATTTTGCAGGCCTGTCATATCTTCCATTATTCAGGATCAAGAGGATGAAAATAAGCTCATCAGAAAGTCTTATAGATACCACTCCATGTAAAACAGAAACAAGGAGTGGGGGTTGGGAGAATTATTGCAGGAAAACTGTTACAAGTAGAAAATGAGCTCTACCACCCACAGACACAGAGGCCAGACTTGAAGTTTAGTCTAGAATTTCTTGAACTTGGCAGATGTGACTTTCTGTAGTGATCACACAAAAAAGAAAGTATAAGCTACTGAAAAGAGATGATGTGAGAATATGAATTTGGATCTACCCCTTCCAAGGATGCACACAATACTCTTTAAACCTCTGTACCAAAATAATTACTTCACCTTCATGCGACTTGCAATCAATTGCATAAGCTATTAAAGAAAGAAAAAAGAACTAAATATTTTTGCTGGAAGGTGACCAAATGACAGCATATTTCAATAAGTAACTTATACAAATTAAAAGCATAATAAAAGAAAGACGTACACTAACATAATGTTATTCTTATATACATTATCACATGCCCTGATCTTCCCAATGTAATGATTTGTATTTTGATTATTTTACATATTGCCATATTAATTTTATTCTTGCAAGACCCCTTTTTTTTTTTTGGTCAGTTTGCATTGCATTTGTTTACATATTGATCGTATACATGCAGCAATCTTTCACTTACAGGTCAGATTCTATTCCTCTCTATTTTATAGTCATCTTATTCCAGCAAAGAGCTTTCACTTCTCTTGTCATCTTCTATTGAATTTTTTTGTATTGATCTTTTCAAAGTAAAGGCTTTCCACTTCTGTATCATTTTCATAGGTATCATTTTCAAATTGAAGGCAACATTTTGATCCTCCATTGCCTTTTCCCATATTAGAGCATTTCTACTGATAAAAGCATTTTAAACACTTTATCTTGACATTGTTAACTTCTCAGAAGGACAATCCTAAAACCCAGTGATGACTTTGGTCAGTGTCTCTCACAGTACTAAATTCACAGCACTCTTGGGTGATATCTTTCTATCCTTACACCAAACACTGTCCGCTCTTCCAATCATCCCACTGATTTTGATGAGTGGAAAATAAACTAAAACTTCATTGTTGTGTGACTTTGCCTCATGTACACACACATACACACACACGCAGCTGCACATCTGCTTTATGCTACAAGTGGGCCGATTTATATTTTTTACTTACTTATGAAGCCTTTACAAAAGCAAAACTTTCTATGATTGTCAGAAGTTATTTCTCCAAAAACAACTTAGGAATTGATATTTCTTCTCCAGGATTTCATCTCCACACAACTTCACTTCCATTCACCTCAGTGAAACACTTTCCTCTTGTGGTCTGAAAATGCTGATGACTGTCAGCTCCCAGAACCCAGCCATAAACACTCTATTAGCCCACACAAATTATCTCAATTCCACTTCAGGCTAAAACAGTTGAAAAAGTGCAGCAGTAGTCCAGACTTCCCATCTGCAGGCCACACTCACACCTAGGAGTGTAAGAAGCCATCCTACCTGAGTTATGACTCATGTGGCAAGACAGCTTTCAGAGTCTTACTAATGGTCAAAAATGCCTTCCTTTAGCCAGAAGTTGTCTATACAAATAAAGTCTATCCCACAATTAACTTAGAAATTATTGTAATCAATATTTCCCATAGATAATGGATTCAAAAACTATAGGAAGCAATTATTCACAGTGAAAACATTTCAATAATGACTTAGTGAGCTACATCAATATACATTTACAAGAAAAAAAATTTAAAAAAAAAAGGCAGAAAGAGCTACGCTCACTTAACAGTTGTGTAGCTCCATTGATTATGGTTGGTGACACTTATGCAAATGTATTTCCAAATAATTTTATTCTGTACTATGAAATGGCATACTAGGGCAAATGCCCTTTATTTCACACCACAGTTAACTTCATTGTTAAGGTGCTGGGACAGTTGGTCCCAATCCCTGAAAGTGTCCACCTGTTTGTACTTCTCCAGCTACATGTGGCTCCTTAAATTAACATTATACACTAGTGTAATGGTAAAGTGCAGATATGTGGATTCTAAATTCTGGACCTGTACAGACATACCAGGAGCAGGACTTTTCCAATGGAACATAATAATGAAGCTACTTAATCACCTTTATCTCAGAATATAGTCAGAAATTTATCAAAACTAGAAAAAAAGAAACAGAGACAAAAAAAAATGAGTCTTGACATGAACATTTTCAAATTATCAAGACTTGGCCTAATGGGATCCAAATAAGATAATGCTTTTCTGTTTTATTATTTCTTCTAAAAAGTTGATAAATAAACCACTGTATGAATATTCAGTTGCTTTTATTGCTAATGGAGCACTGTTATCATGTTTGAAGGTACATTTCATTCATGTATTAGTAAGCACTCTGTATGGCTCAAATGATCCATTTATAGTGGAACCTGAAAACATTAATTTCTATACTGTTGTCAGCACCAGAAGGCTATTTGACCCAATTTTCTGCTTACTCGCAGTGAACAAAATATGTTATTTATTACAATGTGGCTGCCATTACTGTTACATATGCATTAAAGCACAAAAGGTGATTTCTGCTCTTTCATAAATTTAAATTGCTGGTGTGTCTAAGCCAATGCATTTCCAGTTAGTGCAAGCGGAGTTTTCTTTCCTCATAAACAACCTGTGCACATCACTGTAGAGAAAATATAACAAGGCATCACCTCTTAAAACAACTGCATGCATTCACCAGGGACAGTGTCAGAGAATATAACAGCAATAATAAAACCCAAATGAAAACTCAAACCCAAATGGTTTTCTTCTGAATTTGTTTCTGATAGAAGTTACGTATGTGTAACCTATATGCATATATGTGTGCAGAAGGCAGAACTGCCAGCTGAGAAAAACTAAAGATGGAAATGTCAGCGAGAGCAACAATTAATGTCAGGCAGGAATTGGGGGTGTGATGAAAGGAAGGAAGAACAAGAGGGGACATAAGATTACTTATACTGAAGCAGCTAAATCAAAGAACCAAGTGATGCACTGGCAATCAGAGGAAGAAGGGAACTGCAAAAACAAGGCAGAGAAAGACCACCAAGTGAAAAAGTAAGGGTATAAATTTGCTATCTTCAAAGGTACAAAGGAAAAACAAACAGTGGCAAATGATGGAAGCTGGAGAAAAATGGGCAGCTAATTCAAAAGGGATGGATCATAGCGTAATTCCTCTGAGACTACCTCAGATAGTACTTCTTTCAATATTTGAGAGAGATGTCAGCATGATATGCATATATATATTTAGTTTGAAGAATGGGAGACAGAAGTCTGGAAAATCACACTACCATCACCAAAAGTCTTTAGAAAACAGTACTAAAGAATATAGTCTTATTTTAAGGTCTTCAGACAGGCATCCTGTATCCTGGGAACTAAAATGCATAAGATTGGAGAATATCCCAACAACAGCAAGGCAGAGGTTACTGATAGCTTTTCATGTTGGCATAAATAATTCAGCTTAAACCTCCTTTGCGTGGATCAGAATCAAGTGTCAGGTGACAAAAGATGTTCAAGGAAATGTAGGCTCAGGTAATTCTCTGAAAGGAATCTCCTTGTCCACAGATTAAAAAACAATGGCTCAGAAAACAGTCATCACAGTTTGGTGATGTGTGACTATAATAATCTCAAAAAACACGAGGGGGAATAAAACTCTCAAGAGTTTCCAAAAAATCAGTGAGAAAAGGAGGGTCAAAGTTGGTAAAATTTTTCAACTAAAAAAGCAACAGATGGAAGACACTTGTACGACCTCCACACTTCTTGCAAAAACAGAGAAGGAAATTAGATAAATGCAGCACTGTTAAAGAGAAACATGTCAGAGTATGAAACAGAACAGTACTATAGTCAACACATCAGTTGTGCCATAAGCACAGGAATTTTGCTTTGGCTAAAAGGGAAGAAAATGTTAAAGTGTGTATCATAATTACAGTATTTTGAATGAATCCTGGAAGAAGAGCTATCAGCAGAGGATAAGTAATGGAATATGGAGAAGATCAAATGTGATTAAAATTATGACTAGAACAGAAGAATATAAAGTTAAAATGTAGCAACATTTTAACTCTTGGCATCTTTAGTTAAAAAAATCAAAATGTTTATTTATTTTTGCAATCTGCTAGGTGAAAATATTGATAGATGATAATTCCCCTCCCCCCACAAGGAAGCCTCAAAAGGAATCACTGATACCTGTTAAACACACTTAATCTCACATTTTTATATGGAGAGTGAATAAAGAAACAGGAAATGGTGCAAATTTCATTGCCATGGGGCATACACAATTCTTTCTCCCCAAAATAAAACTACAAGACTCAAATATTTTCAACCAGAAGACAGATTTCTTTATGGCCATTAAAAAAACAAAACAGAACAAAGCCAACCAAACAACAAAAAAACCCCAAAAACAAACAAAAAAAACCCCACAAAAACAACCCATAACACAATGATGTGATTTTAGGCTTATGAGATGGATTGTTTGTGTACAGTTAGTAGGCACTGTGTCATCTGTTAAACATGGCAGAACTGGAATGAAAAGAGACGGGTGTCTTCTAACTTGAGCTTCAGAAAAATGCTCTGGAAGAGAGCAAAGATTGTTCTTTTCCATATTGCAAGAACAGACTAGAATAGACTAGACTAGACTAGACTAGACTAGACTAGAATAGAATGGAATATTTTGGTTGGAAGGCACCTACAACCATCATCCAGTCCAACTAGATGACTGATGACTGATGACTGCCAACATCAGGGCTGGCCAAAGGTTAAAACATGTCATTAAGGGAATTGTCCAAATGTCCCTTAAACACTTGACAGGCTTTGGGCACTGACCACCTACCTAGAAAGCCGGTTCCAGTGTTTGACAATCCTCTTGGTAAAGAAATTCTCTTTTTAATGCCCAGTCTGTGCCTCCCCTGAACTATTCCCACGTGTCCTAGCACTGGATACCAGGGAGCAGAGATCAGCATCTGTCTCTCCACCTCCCCTCCTAAGGAACCTGTGGAGAGCAGGTATATCCAGTAGGAATTTTGGGGATTTTTGGGAGAATGACCATAATTTATTTTAAGACCTTAAAATTAACAAATGAAGTTAAAATGAGATTAAGAGAAACAGCTGAATGCAAAACTTAAAGACTAGATAAGAAACATGGAATCATCTTAACAATACACCATAAATACCATTCACTACTTGCATTTCAAGAGGAAAACGAGATAAAGGTGAGATACCATCCACAGAAAAGTCATCATGTTAAACAATATATCAGGAAAGAGGGTATAGATCAGTGAGGAGAATTATGTCTTAGAAGATATTGGAAAAAGTTGGAATGGTGTTTCTTCTCTCTTGTTTCTTTTCTACTTCTCTTGGACTCATTAAACAAGCTCAACCAAACATAGAAAAAAAAAAGGATAAGAGATAGAAAAGAAAGGATAAGAGGCAAAAAATATATATCATATTAAGACAAATTGATTTAATGAGGACTCTTTCAGACTAGGGGGAGGACACCTTAAAACCTACAGGCAGTACACTGGAAAATGGGAACATGGAACAAGCATTTATTGTCTCTTTTAATGCAAGAATTGGAAGAAACTAGAATATTGTAAAAAAATATATACTTCCTTGTATGTGTTCTATGCTGAAGAGGCTGAATTAACATGGCCTCAAAAACCTATTGTCACAGGCAAAAAAAAAAAAAAGAGATCTGGGATATAAAATACAGACATTAATCCTCACCAGGAAGCCCTTCAGCCACAAATTTCAGCAAACTGGAAATATATTAAGGGTATACACTTGCTCTAATTTGAACTCTTTCCTGGAAATCTTCCAGTAGCTAGTGATACTAACAAGTTCTTGAAATAAATTGGTGAAATTTTCTGTTTCACATTTTGACTTAGCAAATGTACTGCTAGTGTGGGAGTAAAACGCTCTTAATCTCTCCTTCATTTTTTTCTGTGACAGCTGACATTCATTTTCTACTTAGTTCCTAAGGTGGAAAGCAACTGGAATATACTTTGTGACCTGTACCTCACAGTGTCACAATAGTAGCTGATTTGTAGGATATTGATGTTTGAACTGGACATCTGCTCCCCTCGGTGAGATCAGCGTGGGTGACACAGAGCTACAGCTACAGGAAACTGGACCTGATTGTGCATTCTGTCCCTTCCAGCAAAGCACATGAATTATTTCTACATATATCATCATTTTTGTGGAAGCTTTAGGTATTGTTTTTTTGAAACAAGAAATCTAAGTTGCCACCTCACAGATATAATAAAATACATTTTAAGTATCAAAATCACTTAATCATGAGAAATGACTGTGTGCTTGCTTCTACATTCCCAGAAAAATTTTTAGAATAAAATGGAATAACTCTCCATTATAGATTTGTATCTTCATTCACAGTAGACCTAAAGAATTATGCTGAATGATCAATAATTATTGGCATAATAGCAATAAAAATACTAGATTGACTGTGAAGTAGAAATAACAGGAAGGTATTTACCAGCATAAAGTGATTGACATGCAAAGCTATTTAAACAGTACATTCAGACGAGGCTCTTCTGCGATGTTGTTAAGTGTTTTATGAACCATCCCAGTAACAATTACTTTAAGTGGGCAGTGAAATATACTGCCCCCAGGAAAATTCAAGCAGCTTTTCTCATCTTTAAATTGTGTGAAAATGCATCTCATCCAAGTAGAATACACAAAATAGCAAATATATTCTTGCTAAAGAAATTTTGTAACACCAAGCACCACTCTTTATGCAGTGATAATGTGACTGATCAAAATTATACCCCAGAACTAAATGTTTTCACTAACCCAGCTAATGAAAGACAACTCCTCTGCTTACTGAGAATGTATTTTGCCTCCTAAAGATAAAAACTGTTGGCCATTAATAACCATTAGCCTTTTCATTAACAGCTTCCATAAAATGGTTCACAGTTCAGGCTGATGTATGGATTTATTCTGTTAAGTTTACTATCAAACATGTTCTCTGTTAGTGCCATCTAAAACACAGCTGACTTTCTGGTTGTTTTGTTTGTTTGAAAAAACCACACCCAACCAAACAAAAATAAAAAAATCAAGTGAGATAATAATAAAAAAATTAAAAATCAGAGTTTGCTATTATGTAGTGACCTAGTGAGTATTAAAGCATAAAAAGCAGAAAGAACAAAGCCATAGATAGGTGAAGTGTACAGGTAGCTTTATGTAATATTAAATAACACACTGCTTGAGAAATCACACTGCTCAATTGCCTCTCCATGGAAAAAATCACGCTTTAACAGAGTGGTTAGTTAGTACATTGGCAAAGACAAGCTATCAGAAAGTAAGTTGCAACATATAGCTACATAAATATTCTATATATATTTTCCCTATGGTGAATGCAATGGTGCTTAGTGGTCTCTGCCATATGCAGATTACCTTATTGTTATAGTGAAGAGCATGCATTCAGATAGCTCCATTCAATAGATGGATTTGATATTCTAACCATAGCTTGCCTTCTTTCAAATGTGTTTCAGTGGTGTTACCCTTATTTGCAAGTGTGGATGTAACCCTCTCAGGGCTCCCTACAGGAAGAACAAACAAGGTTTCTTGGTGTAGGGAAGAAAAGATTTGGGTGTGATAATTGTGCCAAAGGCTATTAAGTCAAAGTAAAAATAAAAGCTGGCAAATATATTACAACTGAAGTTTTACTGTCTGCAGTTCCAACAGCAACTTCTTTTCTGTTTTTCCTTTTCACATTGATACAGATTCTCAGCTACTGTAAATGAGGATACAGAAACAGAGTACACAACACTGAAGAGAAGTAAAAACTTACTGCTTAACCAAGAGAATAGATAATCTCTATTACTAAATTCTGAAAGAAAGGAATTTTGAATTTCTAACAGTCATACCATAGTGCTACATGACTACAGGACATACCCGCTATGAAGAAACAGGAAGAAGAAGTGACTCAAGTAGTCAGGAGTCCTATAATGCATGCTCTTAGAATAAACAGTGAAAGAGGAAAAATAGAAGGATGAAGGGAAAGTAAGATACAAGATGCTAGAGTAATACATTAATTCTAAATATTTATTTGATGGTTGAGAGATGTGGAGGAAGAACGCAATTCAAATCATCCATGAAAACATTTCAAATCATGTACATGGAACAACCATTAGGTAAAGTGAAGTGTGAAGAGGGATAATGCGGAGAGGGAGACAAGTCACACAATCAATATGATCTCAACTTTATTGTACTACAAGCAGGCTTTTATATATTTCTTAAAATGCATGACATAATCTTCTTGGCTACTTGCATAGTTAATCATTATTCTCACAGTACAATAGCTTACAGATTCACAGGGTCAGTTTTGCATGCTTTGTAACTTTTATGCCCTGATCTCTCATCTTGTTCTTGCATGATGTTTTCTCAAGTTCTTTCTCATGGTCATCAATATCTAAACTTTACTGTTTTGTATCAAATCTTCCAGAGACCTATGTCTTTGTTCTCTCAATCATTTCTCAACAGAGGGATGCAATAAATGTAGGCTGCATAATGACTGATCAGAAAGCTACACTAGTAAAGTGAATATGTGGTTAAGAAGACATTAAAATTGAACCTTGTAAATGATCAGTTTTAAGTCCTGTTTCAGTCTTTTTAATGGTTTATACTGATGACATGAAATCAAAAAGCCATGTCAATGAAGACACATGGTCTGAAAGATCTGTGGATAGAAACAGATAACCTCAATGACATGGGTAGTAGGAATGGGATTTTATCTGACTGAAAATTCTCTTAGAAGGTGCACCTTCTGAGAGTTTAAAAAAAACCAAACCAGAAGCAGAAAGGCCCAGATGTACTTCAGTACTAGTGTCATTGCACATGAGACAGCCATTGATGTTCAAAGACAATGCTTGTACAAGTAGAGCTGCTGAGTACAACTACAGGGATAACATAAAAAAAACAAACCAAAACAAAACACACACACCAAAAAAAGAAAAAAACCAAAACACCCAAAATCAAAACAACCAAAGAGAGAGTAAAAAGGAGTACAAGATACATCACAACAGCAGTAGGTATTTCCACAATTCACTGCAGCTCAACCTGCTTAGGACCATTTTAGTAATCCAGCCTGATGAACTGGAGACTCAGCAAACAAAGAGCTCAACTTGAACAGAGCAGCTGCATCAAACATGTAGGTAAATACCTTTATAATCCTGAATCCCATTCCAGTATCCTAAACTTCAAGAAATGTTAAAATAATGCTATTACTACTAAACCCACTACATTAAGTGGAAAAGGGAATCTGTTGATTTTTTTTTCTAGGATTAGCAAAATTGTAAGATGGTGGTTTGAATTTTGATATTTTAAAAAAAAATAATTTGAATTTTGTAAAGGTTTGTTGTGACAGTATGTAAGACTATAATTCACAAGTGTTTTAGGACACCCAGTTGTGGCAGAGCTTTCTTCTTACATCTATCCTTGTATCATGATTAGGTTTTGGATTTTGCCTGTTGTTGCAGGGCTTTTGGCACAATCACCCCAAGAACCATCTGTAGAGCCCTGAAAATGAAATAATTGACACCAATCACCCTCTCAATGACATCTACATTCTCATTCAGTTCCTGGCAATGCATCTATGATACAAACTGTTTTGATCAAAATTAAGCTTTTTTGAATCTGCTGAAATGGCGTAATTTAAGTAATCTCTTCCTTCTATTTGAGAAAATAAACAACCCTATTCCTAAGTAGCACTCCATGTAAATTGGCTCTTTCAAATGGATGTTGTCACCAATAATAGACTGAAACTGAATTAACCTGCACCATATAATCATCAGCGAGGAAACAGCCTATGGCATTGGAAAACTGAATTTTCCCTGAAATACATAGAAATTTTTCAATGTGGTGTTCACACCCACTCCTGATATATAAGAACTATTCCTTTGAGGGATTTAGGGACATAAATATCAACAGAAACCTGAATCTTATCTTCATGATTTACAATATTCCTTAACTGCTATATAAAAGCATGCATAGGGTATCACCATATGAGGGTAAGATACAGGTAAAGTGATAAATCTTAAGTCATTGCTGCATCATGTCAGATTTAAAGCTGCCCTGGATCAGGGTGTAACTTTTTCTGAAATATGAATATTGCTGGAGGGAACTTCTAACTCTGTGCTGCCTTAGAAAGATTGTTCAAGTTTTGTTTCAATATTTAATGAGTTCTCTATGATATTTCAAAAGAATGACTAGAAAGAGACCATTACAGAAGTACTCTTTTATGGGTAACATGAAAGGGATATGGATAGTTAAATTAACAGTTAATCAGGGCTTCTGAGAGAACTTGACTAATGCATTTATCATTAACTTTACAAACATGTTCTTCAAATCAAGGTTTGTTTTTTTTCTTTTCTCTTTTAAAATGGGATTTTAGTACATTTTTTTCATTCACTGAAGCAAAAATTCCATGATACTTGTCAAGAATCCCTATACTATGAAAAGAGAATCTTCCTATTATTGTCTATTTATTATTATGCAATTTAAAAATATTTTCTGGCAGCTAAATGAAAAAAATAATTTCTATCTTCCTACATATAATCTAGGACTGCATTTGTCAGTACTGAAAACTGACAGCATAGAAGTAGCAAATGCAGGAATGTATCATCTCTTAATGGATTTTATATATTAGCTAAAGCCAGATTCTGGCTCTTCTCCTGTCATTCTTGGAGAGATCTATGAGACACCAATACCTCACATAACTATCTGAGATGAAAAGAGGTTTTGTCAGGTCAGGTTTCAAAAAAAAAAAAATCCACTAGTAAAGAAGTCCTTCAAAACCTGCCACATGATGAAAACAGCCTTCTGATACTTCTAATCCCATTACTAATTTACAAAGCAGAGACAAATCCATACTCTTGAAGCGCATTTGAAGAATGCTTTCTGATGCATTGGTAAGTGTTTGGGAGATTGATTGTGTGCTTTTTATTTTGAAGGATGCAATTTCCCCACATATTTTTGTGGGTGTGTAAAATTTCTGATAGTATTAGTAAAAAACACTCCTTTAAAAAGAGAAAAGGCAAATTTTGTTTTCAAATAAAAAACTCAACTAAGTCAGATATTAAAAAAGTCTTGCATTTGTCTTAGTCTTTTAAATACTACACAAAAATATAAAATAATTAACATATAAAAATGCATGAACTGCATTTTTTAATAAATTTATATAAACTAGTTCTTTAGAAAGAGCACCAACAAGTTTGACTTGTGTACTGCATAGAATTTTAATTCTCTGACTATCATTAATTTATGCAACTCTGCAGAGGTTCACAGTGCTTCAGCAAAATGCATTATAAAAATGTATTCAAGGAATGATATCTGGGAATGATTAGAATAGAAAATTGCAAAAGTTAAATATTTCTAAGCTGAGTAGCTATGACAAAAAATGCAAAATTCAGCATAGAAGGTAAATACTCCTCAAGTTTTTGTTTAGAATGTATTTTTTCTATACAAGATACATAGATATGCATTTAGAAAAGAGCCAGATAGCTCATTAGAGAATTTCTCATAAAGCATTTTTTACCACAGAAAGTCTCTCTGCTGTTGTTATAAGAGGGAGCCTTTCAGAGCTTTGTGTTAAGGTAGCCTAAAGGGATCTACATGTTCTTTGCATAGGCAAAAAGGCTGTCTTCCGTTTTTCAAGACTGAATAAATCGAAACATTAATAAAAACATGCTACCTTCTACATTAAGAATCTATACTGGCCTAGGAATTAAGCAAGCAACCAAAATAAAACCCTTAACACCTCGATCCCATTTTCTTACTTTATGTGAGAATTCTGCTCTAACTTCAAGCTGGATCTGACAAAGGCTGTTTACCAGCACATAGAACTTAAGGTTTTACAGTCTCAGATTTATTTTCTCTCTGCTTCTGCTATACTCACAATCCTGTTACTGCATCTTTTAGTCTCCTCTTTCCCTGATGGTGATGTTAAATTACAGTATTCCACTGATGAACAAAATGTGCAAAGAATTTCTCAGACCACAGAAAGAAAAAACTACATGAACAAAAGAAGTTACTTACTAGATTATACACAAGCCACATATATTAATCATATTCTAGTACATCATATCAAATCATATAATATTAAATTGAAGCAACATATGCTGTACTATTTTTCTTATATTCTTCAGAATTTCAAATCCATTTAATATGTATTTATGTATATTTATGCACTGTGTATTTTACCACACTTCAATCCTGCTGTTTCAAACAATCCAAGACACTTCACAAAGTTACCATTCTCTGAAGAATATTCCCATTTTGACACTGCTCTCTCCCCTTCTTAGCTTCTAGAGAATAACATCACTCCATAGGGTGAAAAACCCTATGGAAAATACCTTAAATATTGTAAAAGGAAGAACTATTTAATCATATCTACAATGAAGCAACAAAGTTTTGCTAAACATACAACAAAACTCTTCATAAAGCAACCAATAATAACTGGAGATGTGTATGTTGTACTGGAAAATCATGAGGAAACAGATCTGTTTTCTTGCCTTTTCCAGAGTTTGTATGTTCCCTTCATATCAGAGAAAACAAAAAGAGAACAAAAAAGCCCCAAACCAACCAACCAAAACAAAACAAAAAAATCAAAACAACAGAAAAAACCCAAAACGAAACCAAACGAAACCAATAAACAAAAAAAAATACAGAGAGAGAGAAAGGAAAGAAGAACGCTCTTCAACAAAAATGACTGTGATTTTATTTTGCCTGTAAGTGTGGTCCATACTTTGAACAGAAAGCCTCTTATTACAGTCAAACACCTTTTAGCTGCTGGAGCGTGTAGCTCATTCTAAACACACCAGGCTGCTTCAAAGAGGGGAAAATGCTAACCTCTATATCAGTAATTTGCAGTAATAGAAAGCTGTTACTAAATCAATGTCTCATCTGGAAAATAAATGTTTCCATTTCACCTTTCACTTAAGCTAGTGGCAAGAGACTATTATCCTGTGACTTTCTATTAGACCTGAACGGCCTCAGACATCCATGGACAGCACACACTGTCTAAAAGACTAGACACTGTTTTCTGGGCTCATCCTGAAAAAAACCCCACCCAAATAACAAAACAAAACTACCAAAAAAGAGTGCAGAGATTTTTTGCTGGTGATCAGGACTGTTACCAGAGTCAGTCTTGCAACCTGTCAGCCTCAAACTCCCTACATAATTCAATATCCAAATTGTTGGAGACAGTCCGGATACCTTCTATATTACCAACATTGTTAACCAAGTACTTAATTCTCATATTAGAAATAATTAATTTAAGAAAAGATACTAGATAATGTCAGATAACTTTCTGATTTCACTGCAGGCTTTCACAAGATAAGGGACAGCTATTATTATTTTGAAAATAAACAATAGGTGCACAGTGACTCATCAACATGGAGCTTATTGAGGGCAAACATATAATCGAGATTCACATTTCTCAAGGACGACTAGAATGAGTTAAGTTTAGAAAAAGCAGAGAAATAACATGAATAAACGGTGAAAAATATTCCCACTTCTAAGGTCAACCACAATTTTTTTTTTCCAGTTTTTTTTTCTTTTTCTCGAAAACCAGAGCACGGAGAACAAGCTAAAATCAGCACTGAGGTACATACAGAGAGTGGATAAGAGGGAAAAAAATGCATTATGGTTGATGAAATGATAAATATGCCACAAACAGGCACTTTTATATACAACTGTATCTACCACCTTGTCTTCAAGATAAGAATTACAAGATTTTTTTTAAGTTATTATCTGAAAAACAAAAGCATGACAGAGCCAAGAAACACAAGTGCTCCTATTCATTAAACTTGACATTCTTGTAAAAACAAAGTGATATATACCACATTCTTTTTCACTGGCAAACACATTTGCTCAAAAATCTGGGCTAATTCTACTTCATCATCAAGCATCATACCATTTTTTCTGCACGTGAGAAAAATAAAATAAAATTGTCATTTCAGGTACAATCCTTATGATTAAAATCAAGCCAACAACCATCTATATCTATTGACCTAACAATAAATGTTGCAACTATCCAGCCTATATGTCAAAACATCATTTTGACATTGCACTAAGATTTGCAAAGCAAAAAAAAAAAAAAAGATTTCTGGTTAGGGAATATAAATTTCTTATGCTGGTGAGAACTGCAGGAAATGAAATTTAAAGTCTATAAAGAAACAATTAAGAAGGGACACTGTATTTCTCATCTTATTTCTTCTAAATATAGAACAGGCATCCTTCAATGAAATCTCATTTATTCACTGTCCACACTATTACATTCAAGCTGGAACAAACGGATTCTCCAAGACAAAATTCCTTCTCATATATAAGTTGTGAGCAGGAAATCACTTGATTTCCCTATTAAATTACTATCACAAAGCATCCAAAATTTAACTGCAATGTGGTATTTTAACACTATTTTAGTACTTTTATTTTTTATATATACTTTGAACTATTAATGTGACTATCTTACAGTTCTTAATATATTATATATTCTTAAGAAAACTAGATAATATGTATAAATAGTATAAAAATACTGGCATCTTTTATTATTTAGATGTTTCAGGTGCAATCCTAGTCCAAATAAAATCAGTACATTGACTCAAAAAGCTAAAGGGAATTTAAGCTAATTAATAATTTCATTGTATCTACATCCCTAGGTTTCCTTGTGAAGTCAGATTTAGTGTTATATCCAGGTTGAGAACATGTAAATATAAACTATTACCTTGACCTGCAATTACTGCTGAGAAAAATACTGTCAAAATGCAAATTCAGATCAAGCCACATACTGTGCAAGAAGGCAAAGCAGAATGTCACTTGCTTAGAAAGCTGAAAAATCAGTAAAGGTACACTAAAAGTCTTGCAACATATGCAACAATCTGAGAGATTTAGTGTGACACTGTGACAAAATAAGATTTGTAGATGAGGACCTTGCAGGATTGCAGTTTTACACTGCTTGTTTTATTTGCTTTCTTTGCCTGTGAACATACCATTCTAAAATGGATAGGTAATACAAATTATAATGAAAGCTATTGTTACAGTACTGAGATTAATTGCATTTGCTAGACAATAAAATAAATATTTAGTAATTTGTATAGAAATCTAGTGGTGCCTCATAACTACCAGTGACAGATATTGTAACCTTCAAATTCATTGATGGTTAGATCGGAATTCAGTTGTCATGGAGAGATGTGAGAAAGTGTCACTGGCAGTACCACAGACAGTATTTCACAGACAACACAATCCTCTTAGAGGTCAGATTTCTGTTTTACAGTATCAGAAATATCAGTCACAGGTGCTGCAGGCCGTGTTAGCTCTTTGCCTCTGTTTCCCTTGTAGAAGAAGGGACCGTGAGACTGTCAGGCCTAATCAAGGTCGAGAGTCTGTGAAACTGCACCTGCAGCATAACAACAAGGCCATAAGACAAGGGAGTTTAGACAGCATGACTCCTCCAGTGGACACAAGAATGTACAGAGATAATAGAAGCAGCCTTCTGATACTGGGAAAGAGATCTTAGAGCTAGGATGTCTGAATTGTTTAGACTTATAGCATACTTTAGGATCTGATTACCTATGCACAAAAAGGTATATGTGTGGAACACTTGTAGAATAAAGTGGACGATTTTATTACACTCTCTATGAGAGCAACCTCGTCTCATTTTGCGCCTTTTACCGTGCCGCGGCACACAGGGACCACTGCACTGTATCTCCTGGATCTGACTCATTAAGTCGTTTCTCCATTAAACATGCCTCGTATTGATACTGACATATCAATTTTGGAACACTTTAGATAAGCAGAAGGGAAAATTTAGTTCCTTTGAACTACAGAAAGTAAAAACTGAGAGCCAAAAGTAGACATGTTTAGATTACAAATTAGGAAAAACATGCTTTACTGTGAGGGTGGTGAGGCACTGGAAAAGGTTGTCCTGAGATGTGGTGGATGCTCCATCCCTGGAAATGTTCAGTGCCAGACTGGACAGAACTATGAACAACATGGTCCATGGCAGGAGGTTTTAAACTAGACTGAAGGGAGACCTCACTGCAGTTACAACTTCCTTGTGAAGGGAAGAGGAGGGGCAGGCACTGATCTCTTCTCTGTGGTGACCAGCAACAGGACCTGAGGGAATGGCCTGAAGTTGTGTCAGAGGAGGTTTAAGCTGGATATTAGAAAAAGGTTCTTCACCCAGAGGGTGGTTGGGCACTAGAACAGGCTCCCCAGGGAGGTGGTCAAAGCACCAAGCCTGACAGAGTTTAAGGAGGGTTTGGATGACACTCTCAGGTACGTGGTGTTAATTCTTGGGAATGGTCCTGTGCAGGGCCAGGAGTCGGACTCGATGATGCTTGTGGGTCACTTCAGCTTGGCAGATTCTGTGATTCTGTGATTCCAGAATGTTCTTATTTGGAGCCTTGACAAATTAGGAACAAAATGAACAGTACTTGATATTCAGTATACTGTTCAAGGAACTGAGCACTCCTATTTGGATTCAATTAAATGACACTGAAGAGATGTAGAAAACAAGTATTTTGTATGTCCAGGCTGACTGTGCAGAAACTTCAATCAGATACACAGTAAAGTGTTGGTTTCTGAGGTTTGTATTTCAAATAAAGCAAAATAACAGCACAAACAACTAAGCCTCCTCTTATCCCCAGAAGAAAAAGTACTAGGAAATACTAAATCAACAGCTCCTGGCACCCCTCAGCTCAGTAAATCCCTATGATACGCCTTTCTTACAGCATTTATTTTCTACTGTCCCAAGAAAGTGTTTTAACTGTGAAGAAGTTCATGTAATCCTATTTGTTTATTTCTAACAAGGAATGCAAGTGTTGTTCTTCCATAAAGAACCATAGGAATATAAATAGAATAACAGGATCACAGAATGGTCTGGGTTAGAATGGACATATGACAGACCATGTAGTTTCAACCCCTGGTCCATGGGACAAACATCTGCTACTGGCACATTGTTGCTACAAAAATCTGTATATGAAAAACACAACATACCTACCAACCTTGTAATCTTTTTGGACCTCCATGGAGCTAACCAGCAAAACTTCAGGCATCTCTGAAAACAAGTTCATGTGGTAAAGTGTAAGCGTCTGAATTGAAATGCTCTAAAGATGTAATTGCCTTTTTTGTATGCGCAATCTTTATTTCTTCTTTGCCAACCTCTATGGATTTTTTTTAAGTTGTTTTGAACCATGTTGTCAGCTTGTTTTGGAAAATTTTCTAATTTAAGATTTCATTATCGTCTTTCCCTCAGCTCTGAATGATCTGTCACTTGCCATACTCATCATGCTGAGCTACCCAAGTGTGCTTTGGATTTTCAGCTGCCAACTGAGAAAGCCAAGGTTTAGATCTGGGGTTTCCCCCCTTTCTCACTGTTTTCCTAGTCTGCAACTGTGTACTGTTTTTCAACAACATAAAGTCAGGTGCTGACCTGAATAGGCCTGAGTGATTTCAAATACTACTGAAAATAAAAGGATATCAAGGACACAGAGCCTTTCACAGGAATAGGCCAAAAAGTAAAAAAAAAACCCTGCAAATAGCTTACCACAAAATGCTCCTATAGAATGACCAGTTATACAGATAATTGTTTTACAGAGTGGTGTGTGTAGCTGTAAAAAACAAAATCATTCAAATAATTTGAAAACTGAAAGTTGATTTGTAATGAGATGTGTGACCTTGTTTATTAGAAGTAATTAACATTATCATGCTGATTAATGGAAAAGTGCTGATCTCATTTTAAAATACATTCTTGGGCTAATTTTTTTTTTTGTTGAAAAATTGAGCATTTACTTGAAGGAGTTCTGACAGGCAGGGGCTGGCTCCAACAGCAAGGGCAGGGAATGGTCTCAACAAAATGTCCTGTGTGAACTTAGAAGTCCTAATAAGAAACAGATACTTCAAGCAAAAATGCATTTTATCACATATGTAGTTTATTCCATTTCATTCAACTAACCCAGGAATTCCATGTAAACATATGCATCAGGTAATGTTCAGGGTTTTGCCCTAGTACATTTTTTCTGCTGAAAATTATCCTTCTAAGATAAAACTGATGAATATTTGTATAGAAAAAGGCAGAAATGAATATTCTTTTAGAGTTGTTGATACCTATTTTCGAAGATCTATATCCAGTAAAAGAAACAAAATCCAAAAGAGAAGGTGTGAAGCGAGAGGGGACTCCACAGGGAGTCTGAAGGTGACAGGATGCCAAGGCTGCAAGATTATCTTAGGCAGAAGTATGATAAGAATTACTTATTTATGAAATAGCACCCAACAGAAATATGAAAAATTCCTAGACATACACTTTGAAAAAATAGCAAAATCCTAAATGTGATAAAGCAAGACAGAGGACTGAAGAAATGCTCATTTGCTGAACCAGAGGATCAGAAGAGCAAACTGTGAATCAGATGACTAAAAGATGAAAATCCCATGTGTGTGAGAAAAAATAGTGGGGCATATTGACTCCTTGAGGAAGAAGAGATATCAGGAATCCAAAATTCTCACTATGGCATAAGAGAGATAATAATAAACTACATGTAAAAAGAAAAGAAAAAACCTCAAACAACAAAACCCAAACAAACAAACAAAAAAACACTAATAAACAGAAAAAAAAAACAAAACCCCAAAAATGCAGACTTAGAGCAGAAGGGAGAAAGAAGGCAGACAAGAGTCCAGAACCCATAAAAAATGAGAAGAAATAAATATAAAATGTAAAAGAAAATACAAAATTGTCTTCAAAAAGAAAAGACAGGAAGTATTTCAGATTTGTATGAAGAGTAAAAGAAAAACCAGGTGATGACTTTTTAGTGTAACGGAAGACAAGATCTAAACCAAAGAACTGCAACTGGCATCATGTGCCAGTTAGAAAATAACCAGAAGGGATTTCAAAGGGATTATACTGCATCTGCTTGTTCAACTGCACATCAGTTTCTCAAGGAGAATTAATATTTATCTTCCTCATTATCAAAAAGAAAGGTAAAAGTGTATGAGAAAATCATGAAACTAAATGATTATTTTATGGATTAGTTCTGTGAGGTGAATTTTAGGATTTTCTGTTTATGAGACAAATTTGAAGTAAAACAAAGAGTTTCACTCAGAGTAGGACACCATTTTCAAATCAATGCTTGTACAACTGTAAGAGAGAGAATTTCTAGAGCTGAACTTCATACAAGGAGAGGGAAAGTAGGCAAGTACAGACTAAAGGATTGAGAGACTGCAGGGGGGGTAATATGGAAACCCAATAAAACCAATGTGTTACCACTGATGGAAACAGAAATCTGGAGTAAACTGGAGTCAGACGGAGAAATTACCACAGTTAATTTGGTGTAAACCAACTTCTGACACAGAGAAGCAACTAAGATATTTGCACAGTATACAAGACCATTAAAACATTGTAATCTGACATGAATTTCAAATTATTTGATGAAAGTCATTTAAATGATGCACAGAGAAGATATCATAACTGATTCTCAAATGGACATGGTATGAATTTTAAGTAATTCAGCAGTATTATTTAAATATCTTTATACATATATATCCATATATGCGGACGAAACACACATATAGAAATTACTATATTCAAATGACAATGTTGAAACTTTACAAAATATAACCCAAACAATGGGAGACAATCTATGCTTTATGCATTGCCAGAGAAACACTTTATTATTAAAATACACATTATCCCTTCCCAATAGCTAAGACTGGAAATGAAATCACATGGCCAAAAGAATGGAGTGGACCAACCAAATCAGTGAGCTTGTAGTAATAAATAATGAAATAGTAATCACGTCCTTAAATTACATGTTTTACGTTGTTACAAACTTAAAAGACTGCAGATTTTTAACATGTCCAGGAAAGCCATCCTCTAAGGATATTCAAATCCATATATGACTACACAATGTTGTTCTCAGTCTTTCCTTATCTTTCTTCCTCCCTTCAAACCTAAAACTGAACATATCGTTTGTAAGGGTGGTCCTACTTTAAAAACAGTACTAACTACAATGTTGGATACTATGCTAAACTGATAATGTGCATGCTAAAATTATAGTAGAGAAAATGTATTCTAATCTATTAATCTACTGCTGATTTTACAAGCAGTTTCTTGGTAAGCAATCCTAATAAATTTATCAAGAGGGACACTTCCAACAGTACCCAGACTTATTACCTTTCTTTTTAATATATCATCTATCACAGTTAGTATTTTTCAAAATAAAATATTTCAAATCTTAATTTTTATCTCCTGCACACCTATAATTTAACAACTTTATTTCCCTTTGTTCTCAAATCGAATTAAATATTTTTACAATATAAGTTTCTATGGATTCAGCATGTAAGTCTCATAAAGTGCAATAACCCAGGGATATAATTTTTAACCATTAGAAGTTAAAAAAAAAACAAAAACAACTGTTAGCTAGGCTGCCATCAACAGAGCAAAATTTATAGCTGTGGTATCACAGGCTGGAAATACATTCTGAAAGGTGAGGGCAAATTTTTTAATAATGTGTTTCACAAAAAAGCAAACTTTTTCTTTTGTTTTAATATTGCAAAGCTGAAAATTAGATTTCTTTCCAGGGGGAATTTTTCAGAACTCTCTTGATAATAAGCATATTAAACCTTTTAGATATTAAGCCCTAGACCAAACAAGACACTTCTAAAAATGTAATGAGCAGAGAGATGGTTCTATTCAAAATATTTCACATTACCATAGTGAAAAAATGGACAATCTGCAGATATTTTATTTCAATTCATCATCATTTGTGTGGGTCGAGTAAAGAATAAACAAACTTCTCTAATTCTAAAATACTATTTTTGTGTCCACAAAAGCTAGCTATGTATGCATCAAGGCCCTTGTTCTTTGCAATACATGTTGGTTATTTTATGCAGCTTGTATTATATTACTGAGTTTAAATCACCTTATCCTCTCCTTTGAGGATTTGCACAAGTTTTTGCCATGCTTGTGCACATTCAGCCCAGACAACGCTCTCAGATGCCACAGGGGCACAGAGGTGAGGCAGAAGGTGCCTGCACAGTCACATTTGCTCTTCTACAGCCCTGCACAGGGTTAGAGAGGGTGCCAGATCAGGGCTAAGAGCAGAGCTCGCACCTTGTGTGAGAACAGAGAAAGAATAAAAAGGGGATAGGCCACACTTCCCCTTCCGTTCTCGTCTCCTTCCTCTGTCCTTACTCTACATCTCAACACACTGCATTGAAATTTATAACTGAGTACAATATAAGGGAAATTTGTTTGGGAAGAGAAAAAAAAAGAAAGACAGATTCAGGGTAACCAACGAATATTCCAAACCTCTAACACTTCCATCTAAAGTAGGGTATAAAGTCCTTTACACAGAATATCTTTTATTGTTTTTCCATGAACAGCTTCTCACAAATTGGTAATTTCCCATTAGATATTAACTGCTTCAAACAATTTATCATTTTTTTCTAGCAGTCAACTTAATTCACTATATCTATTTACTTGACATACTGAAACACACCTAACTATTTCTTTTCATTCTGAGCTTGCAAATGTTACAAGTACTTCTTCCTACACTGCCTTATAGATATGGGGAAAGAGTTCTGAAGAAGTAATTATAGAAAAATTCCTGTGAATCGTGAATGAAAGACTTTTACATGCTGTGGAATTACACTTGCAGAATCTCTGAGTAGCTTCCTGATGATCTTCCCTTGCTGTAGAGCAGGTCTGAGAACACAACAGCCAACCCTTGCATCAGCATTTAGGTAATGTAGCTGATCAAAGGATTGAGGTGACATTTTCCCTTCCTTGAGGACCAAAGTTTAGACAATTTATACACCCCTTATCAACCTATTTTGCAAAGCTAACCCAGATTTATGACATAAAGAATCCTTGCATCGGTTTCCACACAGGGAGAATTGCACAGGCCAGAATCAATGACTCCCTCAGGATGGCTATTAAAATCGCCTTACTTTTTAATATGTTGAATGATAAAGATGTACTGATAATCAGTGTTCTACTGTCCATATTGCACAAATCCAAAGGTCACCATTAGCTATTTTTACCATAAGAACACTGCCAATCTTACTGCAGAGCCAACTTTTCCCTCTTGGTACAAGAGGATTCAATACTAATTGCTGTTCCAAGCTGTGCATAAGAGAAAAAAAAAAAAAAAACACTGCAAAAGGAATGAAAAGGGATCTGAGGAGCAGCAGCAATCACCTGGTCTCCAAAACAGACTTTGGCAGTGTGCACATCTTAAACATTTATTACTGAGGCAAGCAGCCTAACAGACATTGGAATCCCAGGACATGCTGTAAAGTCCAAGATAATGCTGGAGGCACAGTACCTTGATGGTCAAGAAATCTGAACTGAGAGGCAGCTACATTGGATAATAATGACAATCAGCATTCAATTTACTAGAAAAGTATTTTCACACTTTTTGTTTTTTAAAAACTATGTAAATTAGTGTTATACTCTTTGGGAAAAGAAACTGAATACAACCACATGCGGTTTTGGTATCTTTCTGTCTAAACTACAAGTTTTCAAAATCAAAGACACTCTTAAGTTTCTTTTCTGTATGGTATTCTGTTTTGCTGAAGTCACACTGTAATGACCAGTTTAACCAGATATCACAAGTTTGGCTTCTGGTGTGGCTTTTCACAAGTCACCACGATAACAAAAATATTAAACAAGTAGAAGATCACACCCTTTGAATAAGAAGACTGTATCACATCAGAGATCCACATAGATGAACTGCTGGTTACAAGAAGAGGAGTGACATAACATAGAAAGTTTCATAGCTGATGGTCCCCAAGGCATCATTGTCACTGTGAAAAAAGCTCACAGCCATTGGTTAGGGCCATGCCTCAAGGCCTGTTGTTTTATTGAAAACCCAAACTCAATATTCTTTTGGTTTGTTTCCTTTTTTAAAAGAGCATAAAACAACAACAAAAGGAAGTAAATTAGCCATTTCCTAGACTTAAAGAAATAGAAAAATAATTATTGATATACTTTATTGCATTTAAAAGGAAATAAAGTTTAATGCGGTTTGTTTTGTGGTCTTCACAGGGAATTCTGTTGAATGTTAAGTGTCAAGAATCCCATGAAGCTGTCTTTCAGTCAGCTCCCACACTAATGCATACCAAGTAGCAAACAAAACCAGTCATATTGATTTTAAATAGTTAACCCTCGATTAACTTCAAATAAACATCTTTTGGTTCAGAGGTAGAATATTCCAAAAAAACTTTGAGTTCGGACAAGTGTGCGTCTATAAAAATCTATGGTATTTAGGTTCTAAATTTATTTCTGAAAATGAAAATTCTGTTTTTTATTTTGCAGAAACATTTAAAAATTCTATTCAAATATCTTAAGGCAAGGTGAGGCAAGTCTGGAATAGTACCTGGAATTATAATAAAAGTATGTTTTATTTCAGATTTGCCATTATTTCTTTTCCCATTAAGAATGTTAAGTCACATTTAACAGTCAGGTAGTCTTGCATAAAATTTCCAGGCCAAAATCTATTCTCAAATATTCAACCTGAGAATATTGTATTATATTATTTTTGTCATGCGCCATTATTAGGCAGGTTGCTTTAAATCTACATTGATAATTCCTTACTACAGCTGCATCTTCAAATAGCATGTACCTAATCAAATTAGTCTGTCATGGAGGTAATAAAATAACCTTGTCTACCAAGCAGTCATCTTTATCCTACCTTGTTATATTAAATTTTGATGACTTTAGACAGAAGTCATGGACAGCTTGAGTTCATGTGAATTATGCTAAACCATCCATCCAATGAAACTAACGTAATCCCAGTACCCAAATATAAGTACCTCTTCATGATGAAGGATACTATTCAAATTGTTTGGCCTTCTGGACAAAGAAAATAAGGGTTTTCATCAATTTAGAAGAGATACTTCTTCTTGTTGCTTATTTAAATAAGAATTCAGTTCAGGGAGCTTTAGCAAGCTACTTGGGGGAAAAGAAAACCAAACAACACTGTAATTGTCAGAATGTAAAAAGCAATACTGACCCTAGAGTTCTTTACTTAAGCTTCTGCATCAGTATCTTGCTTCCAGGTTTAATATTGAACCAGCCAGGCAGTACTTAGGGACTTAGCTGCAGCTAACATTTGCTTTATAGTTACCCCAAGACATAGCATTTGGTATTTAAAACAGGCTGACGCTGAAAATGCATTTAAAGGTCCACCTCACTCATTATATGCTTTCACAAATAACTCACAGATTAAAATAATAAAAAATATTGAAAAAAAATTATAAGAAAGTAATCTCACATGCCATCTGCACAAGATATAAATGTCTACTTCCAAATTTAGAGGTGTGAACACACACAAAATCAAACTAGAAACAACCATTTTTCAATCTCAGCTGTAGTAAACCTGCACTATTTATTTACCCCTTAGAATAAACCATGAGAAAAATAGTTGTGAATAGCTTCAGTTTCTCAGCTATAACAAAAAATATCATTAATCTTAAAATTTGTTGAGTCAATTAATTTAAGTAATAAAAGTGTGTTGCATATAACAACACATTATCAATATCTTGATTCCTGAATAAATCGTATTTATTATCCACACATAAGACCTTTCATGAATGAATGACAATGCGCTTTTACCTAGTTTATTTGAATTGGGGTTTTTTTGAAGGAGGAATATTCTCACTCTCATGGTTTCATTTCCCAACATTTCTAAGGGGTTTTTATTTTCATAGAACCATAGAATCATAGAATGGCCTGGCTGGAAGGGACTTTGAAGATTATCTGGTTCCAATTCCCTACCACAGGCAGGAACACCATTCACAAGACTGCTGTTCCCAAAGGATATTTCTTCTTTTCAAGCTGATAGTCTGAGATACTCAAGCTAAGAAGAAACTGTCCGTAATTTAAAAAATCCCAGTCAAAGAGATTTTTATTCCAGTCAAGATAAAAATCACTGTAACATCAAACACAAATTTTTCAAGTTATTCCTAAAAGGTTTGATTGCCCCCCAGTGCTAAGCACTACTATGTCAAAATACTTTATCAATAACTGATTTACATGTATGATGCACTACAAGAAAGGCAGCATTTATCTTCACTGCAATAATTGCTATCAAATAATACATAATAAAAACAAAATTTCAAGTAGCAGAAAAATTTTTGACTGCCGTGAGACTATGAACAAAGAGTATGCATATTTTATGATTATTAAGATACATGAACCATCAATTAATTGTAACTCTATTTATGACTGGTTTAATGTGTTTTGAGCAGGGGAAGCCCTTTTTTCTTACTGCTAGCTGTCCAAATATATTCAAAGTGATGCTGCCATGTTCATGACACATTACTTTCAAGCTGACACTTGAAACAGCTCTTGAATGCTAATCAAGTAGTGACATATAAAAACAATATTTCTGATTTTGAGAAAGTAAAGCAGGAATAACCACAGAGAAAAAACACAAACCTTGTTTGTGTGCTTTGCCTGATACTTTTCCTAAAACCTACACTGGTACAGACACACACCTAGAGCAAGATGGAGCATTATGAACTCAGATGTGAGGGCAAGTGGTGGCATCTCCTGGGAAGAATAACCTCATGTGCCTTGTGCCAGGGATTTCCTCTTACTTCTGGCCTGAAGTTTCTATATTCTGCTTAGGCATAAGCAGGGTAGAGTTTTAACCAGGATTTAGAAAGAAGACTTCTGCTATTGCTAATAGGAGATGCATGACTAATTCCCAGTGCCTGAGGGTCTGTTCTGTTTTCAGCTGCAAATTGATTTTATTTCAAAACCTAAATGGGACTCTTGAAAAGTACTGAATTAAAATTCTGGTTTGGGTCTATTTTATTTGGATTGCACTCTCTTGTGGTGGGACAGGCAAATAAATTAACTCCCTAGACTTCCCTCTGTTTCTGAGTAGGTTTTGGGACCAGATCCACTGAAAGGAAAAAAAACCAACCAACTAACTTCCATCATATTTCTTTCTGTGATCAAATAAGCGGCAAAGTAATAACCTGGATGAAATAAATAGGTATTTTGTAATGATGTATCATGTATTCCTATGGTGAAATAAAAGGAATTACAAATCACTATACATGTAGGAAGCCAAAGAATATTACTCTGTAGCCCATACTAGTTTGTCAAGTTTAAATAGGTGGTGCACCATTACAAAAGTACTAGCCAAAACAGCTTCTTATTTTCAAAAATGGGCACAAATTTGTTATTTGATTCATATTTTAAAAATCATATGTGCTCATAAATGATTGCAATAAAAATGAAACCTAAATAGGAAAGAAAGATTTTCATAGATAAGACATTGAAGACCTTAAAGGTATTTTCCAACCTCTGTGATTCTGTGATTCTATGATTAACTGTCAAAGACTCTCAAATTCCCAGTTTCATATAGAAAAAGATTAATTAATATGATGGTGCAATTGTTAGGTCCAAATGAAAATTCAGATTGCATGTGCTCTGACAGTAATTGTTCCTCTCCCCTAGAGACAACAACCTGCTACTCTACGAGGCAAGAGAAGTAAAAACTGATCTCGAGGACGAATAGGCAAGCCAAATGTTCAGTCATCAAAAACTATTCTGTGAGATCCAAAGAGCACTTCTTTGTTTCTCTTGGCACCCTACAAAACATATACAATAGAGGACAAAAATAAAATCTGCTTCCCAAGGTGTAATTCAGTAAAAAAGACCCCAAAAAACCAACTGGCTTCCAAGCAATAAAAGTTGTAAATTGTCTCATCCACTGTTTCTCAGAAGGATTTGTTGTCATACCAGTGTTGTAAATGCTCCCTAGCAGACTGTGATGTAGACAAGCAATTGCAGATACTATTTTCAAAGTGTACAACTGCTTCCTATTATAGTGGACAGTGAAACCTCTATCAAGAAATAACAGGTTAGTTCCTGTGAACAGGAAGAAAAATGAAAACAGTCTTCAAGGTATCTTATCAGTCTTTCTAGGCTTATAAAAATTCTTTGTATTGTGAAAAGAAAAAAAAATGATTTCTGCCTTGGGAAATCTGTTGCTGAATGACTACGTTCCAATTGTTCAATGTTCAGATGACACACAAACTTTGCAACTATGAAATAAAACCTGGTAATCATTTTGTCTTTGTTGATAGGAAATCTGTGATTTTGAGGTATTCTCTCATGCGGTTATCTCTGAAAACTCCATCTGTAACTGAAAGTTACCTAGTCATACAACAAGTTGATTTTTCTGACACAGAATTACAGTAATTTTTTAGGCTTCCACATATCTGGTAATTAATATAAAAGCCAAACCTAAAGAATCACGAACCATATATGTTGCACATGCAGTTACTTCTCTCTTCAGAACTGTACATTTCTGTCTGTTTCTTTCATTTTATTAGATACTAAAGTTGTATCTTTCTTATGGAAGTCATAATCTGTCTTCATTTTTAGGTTGACAGGCTGTACAGCAACATTACCTAGCACTCATATTTAAGGGATATGTGTCTTTAGGAATACCATCTAAAATCTTTAATTCAACACAACAACAAACCATTTTACGGGTTGTTATGATGACAATCTTATATCACAGTTCCCACGATGTTTACAAATATCCTAATAATTTTAGGTGAGGTTTCATAACCTTTCAACAGTGAAGTATCAATTCTCTTCAAACAAAAGCAAAGGAAATGGCCAGTCAGTTCTCTGTAATCCTGCAATTAGGGTGCACTTTAGCACTTAATAAAGCCAGAATCCCAGAATAATCCTCTAGATCTGTCAGTCAAGCACACCATGTAAGAATACAAGTTACCGTGTTTCTTTCCCCCATCATACCAACATTTCCATTTTTATCCCTGTGTCATTTATGGAAGCTACATGCAACTGTGGCCATGAATTTTAAAGAGCTCAGGGTCACACTAGGGTCTCTCTCCTCTTGATGAGACTTTGGAAGAGGGAAAAGACCACATATTTGAAATTAAGACTCTAAATTGAAAAAAAAAAAAAAAAACCCAAAGCCCAAAACTTAAAAATAGGGATTCTATATAGTTTTCCTTCCCCTTTTTAAAAATATGTGGCCACTTTGAATGCTGAAATGTCTTCTTATTATATAAAGATTTTTGGCTTGATGATAGGCACAGGAAAAAGTACTTATTTACATCTTGAAAGACAAATACTTAATTTTGAAATACAATTAAAGAACCCTCAGCAGTATATGCTTATATATATATGCATAGTTTAGAAAGACTGTATGCAAATTCTCTGCTAAAGTCTGTTACTGCAATTCTAAAAATACACTTCTTGTAATGTTGGTGCTACCATCTCATTCAGCATGTTATTTACCTGAATTGTATCTGATTTTGGGAATTTAAAAATGTTTTCAGAACTCATCTGTGCCTGAGGCTGAACAGCACGTAAAGAAGAGCTGTGAAGACTTGTTTATTTTAAATGAGAACATCACAGAGAAAAAATGGATCAGAAAATTAGAATATGTAAGTTTCATTTAATCTCCAGTTCCATTTGTGAAACTCAGATCCAATCCCAATGGATCTCTTTAACTATGGCTCCTTCTAATTCATAAAATGAATTTTATGTCTAATAGAGCACATCTCTGAAGTTATTAGTGAAGGAAACAAAAGTCACAATAGCAGCAAACCTGTACTAAAAATGGAGATGAAAGTTTAGCTTGAAGGTTATTTGTTTTAAGAATGGGACACAAATAATGAGCTTAGTATTAAAAAATAAAATCATTTTGTTCATGTGCTACTTACAGCCTTCATAAATATCTGTTGGTATATGGACTGCTGCATGTTGGTAAGATGTTTGCCGTCGGAAAACAGGATCATCTTCAAATACTGGTCTGATTCTCTGGCTTCCAGATTCAGTGTCATTCTTTTCAGGCTTTTTAAAAAGAGACATGTAAAGGGCAAAACATTACAATGCATGATAAAAACAATTTCACTCATATTTGCCTCCTTTTACTTCAAAGATTCATAGCCTTTCTTTCATTGTAACATTTTTCATTTGTGTATAAACACAGTTAGTTGCTCCAGGTCAAGGAATATTTGTGTATAGTTGGCTTTTAATTTTGAGTTATGCAATGAAACTCAGGGAAATGAAGACCTGCAAAAGAAAAGTAAGAGCCTAACACCTTACACACCTAAATTTTTCATAAGTGCACGTAATTTTTACATCCATAATGCCAGGCAAATACATTACCTTTTATTACATGTAATTTGTACCGAATCTTAAAAAAAACCACCGTATCTCATATTTTCCTTCTGGAGATTATATAGTAAATCACAAATCTAAAAATTATCTACTTGTATACATTTCATAAATGGATTTTTGAGAAACTGTGGGGTAAATTCAGACAAAGAAACAAATTAGGCTTCCTTAGAACTTCTGATTGAATCAGGTTTTGTTCATTGGTTAATTTTAACAAGGTCTCAGTGAAATCTCATTGAGATTATTGGCTGCATTTGCCCGGGTGGAAATGTCCCCAAACTCTCAGGTGTTCACCATCACCTGTCCACCCTCTCTTACCTGTACCCTGATACACATTTCTTGATTCCTTCCAATTGACTCAGTCAGTTTGGATTAATATTTTAAAATTTTGAAATGCAGATGTCTTCTAACTCAGCTACAACAACTGCATGAAGTGTGGGACCAAAGAGGTAGTGAAGGTCCAAGAGGAGGTGGCACTGTCTTCACCTGTCTCAGCTGCAGCTGGAACAGGAGGTCCCCCAGCAGAAGTCGACTGCCACTTAAAGCAGTGACAAATCAACTATGATACCAAATAGTTAACTCAGGCCCGCAATTGTAGGCAATTATAAGGATATTTTTAATACTATAGAGTCATCAGTTTTTGAAAATGTACTATGCTTGATAAATAGTGCTCACAGTGAAGCACCTGCTGGTCAGTCAGGCATGTGTGTGCTGAGGCTATTCTATTTATTATTAGCCCCTGTCAAAGGATAGACAGCTAAATTTTAACGAAGCTACATATGTTTTCTCATCTGCTTCATCACAGGGTTACAGACAAATGTTATGCTAAATATAGATTCAAATATTGCCTGAAGCATCAGTCTCAGATTAGTTTCAAGGAAGAGGTTTTCTTTAGAAACACAAAGGGCAGAACTCATCTAACCAGAGTCATCCACTGCTTTTAACAACATAGCAGTGCTGTGCTCATCCTTCCAGGCTGCCTTCATAGGCAATGAAGTGAAATGGTCATGTTTAGAGTGTAATTAGAGTGCATCTTAATCTGATAGCTACGTTCCCATGACATGAACCATGCTTTAGAAGTGCCTCCTACTTTCAACTGATTGTAAATGTAGCCCTAGCGCAAATCACCCAGATGTAGAAATCTGAAATACATCTGTCTAGAATTAAGTGAGATGGATCTCACAACATAAGTCTATTACACTTCTGGAAGAAAAGAAGGGGCGTACTAATTTTGACTACTTTTATTCAGCATAGCTATTGTATCTTATGCTAACAAGTTTAACTTAATACTTAACCCGACTCTGGGGATGGGCAAATATCACAGCCGAGGGGGTCCGCTCCCTCTCGCCTGTCCCCTCCACGTGGCCAGGTGGCTGGGCCACAGGGTCCTCCCAAGGTCTCAATAAGGAGGACAGATACACCCCAAGGACAGGAAGCAGAAAGAGAGATTTATTCACCTGGCCAGGTCATTTATAGGCCTCACAGCCAGGGTCAAAGGGGAGGGATACAAAGACACCAATCAGAGAAGGTTTCACACAACCTCGCTAGGGCTTGCATACTAATTAGGAAGGGAAGGGGTGGCTTTCCAGGGGCCTGGGAGAAAGGGGAACACAGCAATAAACCTCATGTGATAATATAGTAAAAAACGCAGGTTCACAAAACACTTTGATTGGTTTCTTCATCTTCTCTAGTGGCCCATCTCTTACAGGATCTATTCCACTCTTGATATTGTGAGTCTACTCCCACAGGCAAAAGGTTGGGAGGGCACATAGCCAGGACAGCTGACCCAAGCAGACCAAAGAGATATTCCATACCTAAGGATGCTCAGCAATACAAGCTAAGAGAAAGGAGGAGGGGAGCGAGGCATTCATCATTAAGGCATATGTGGAGCAGTTGCCATGTGTCCTAAGGCCCTACTTCCCAGAAAGTGTCTGGTCATCACCTGCTGATGGGAAGAAAAGAGCAAATCTTTTTGTTTGCTATTGCTTCAATGTGTGGCCTTTGCTTTTCTTTATTAAACTGTCTTTATCTTGATCCATGAGCCTTTTGTGGTCTTATTTTCTCCCCTATGTGCTGCTGGGGAGGGCATGTGATAGAGGGGAATGCGATAGAGGAGTTGGTGGGCAAGCGGCAGCCAGCCCAGATCAATCCCCTAGCCCATGGTAACTTAATTTGAAGTGTGCAAACTGGAGCCAGGATCTGGAACAGTTTATGCATTGTGTGATTTCAAATGACACAGCACTGTGCTAGCTTCAGACAAGGCAATTTGGCTCAATTTTTGCACAGGGCTTTTTATTTCTTTTTTTTTGTTTGTTTTTGGTAGTTTGAGGGTTTTGGGGATGGGCTTGTTTGCTTTGGGGCACTGGGTTTTTGTTTTGATGGGTTTTGGGGTATGTTTTCTTTGGGGTTTCTCTTTGTTCAGTTCAGTTTGGTTTGTTTTTTTGTTGGTGGTGGGTTTTTTTCTTCTACATTATCACACAGGATTTTTTCACTCACCCAGAACCAGAATGCAAAACATTAAGCAAATTCTAGAGTGCTTTCCACAAGTTATCTTTCAACTTCATGCTGCTCAAAGTAATGAGTTTGTCTAATTCCGCAAATGCTATCTCAACAATCAATCTTTCATGTGACAAAATTTCCCTCCTGCCAGAAAGTCATTTGAAAAGAAAAATCCTAACACTATTTTTTTCTGAGTTTAGTAGCAATGACTACAAATTCTCAGTGTTTTCACAGATCAATTCAGAAAAGAATTGGGAATCATCAGGCCACATCATTGCAATAAAACAGCAGAATGAGTGTTAGAAGTGGGTTTTTTTTCAACTTATTTTCCACAGATATAATTGGGAGGGAACATGTACGGGAAATGGGGTAAACATAATCCTAGAATGTCCTGAGTTGGAAGGGACTCAATAAGATCATCAAAGTTCAACTCCTTGACACAAGACAATCCCAAGAATCACACCGTGTGCCATACAGTCTATCCTAGCATGTCTTGGACAGAAATTTTCATATTACAATATATTTAGATTTTTGCTTGAAATTCCTGAAGCATCTGAACGTAAAATGATCATGTTTCTTCTGCTTGATATTTCAATTTCATTCCAATTAATAAATATAACCTTTGAGTCTCTCCATTCATTCATTTGTATGCTATGAAAGAAGATTCAAGTCTACTGTCAAAATTTGATTAAACTTTGATGAAACTTATAGGGTTTAATTAATAGACCCTAATGCCTTAAACTTTCAAACATAAAATCTACTTCCCACATTTCTAACTGCACGCAAAACCAGGTCCCCCTAGAAAAGCCTGCGGTAAAGACAGTCTCTTATTCTTCATACCAATAGGCCATGATACCAAAGAAAAAACATAAATCTAAAAATTCTTCTCAACTTAACTAATGCAGGGCAGTGGATCAACAACTCCATAAAGTAATGTAGAGACTTTCACATCCCTTTTGTTGACTTTTCCTGGCAGTATTTTGTGATGTACAGCTTTGATATTGAAACAAGGCATCAATATGTCCCAAAATCCAAAGACATCAAAAGACAAAATCCTCTAAAAATTACAAAGTTTTCCTTACACAGGAACATTTCTTCTATTAAATCTAAAGGTGTCTTAACCAGTTCTGCAAATAACAGGCAAGCCTCAGAAGCATTATAAGTAAATTACTGTTGAACTCACTTGGGCCAGTACATCCTGACCAGCAAGACCAATGCTATGCCAGGCCTTACACTTCCAAATTTATAGTGGATCCTTCTATAAAAAATAAATCTATGTAGTTTTCATTTATCACACTTAAGAATTTCATGTAGCTTACATCTAAATCAGAAAAAAAAATTAAAAAAGGGATTATTTAAAAGAAAAATCTAAGTATTATTTATTATTTTAGTCTGGCATTTCTAAGAAAAGCCTGACAGATTGCGGTGACAGTGGGTCAGTTTAAATACTCAGCTAAATTTTGTTTTCAGGAAAGTAGCAAAACACATATTTTGAAGGAAAGTGATCCAGCATGTGAATACAATTAAAATCCACCTCCAACCAATTTCTCTCCCATGTCAGGAGCTGAAATGCAATCAATACTGGCACAGGAAAAATCCCACCGGAGACAGTGGCTGAAGATTAATTTTCTATCTATTCAAACCTGGCCTTCACTGATTGAATTACATTGTTACCTACCACTGACAGTCAGCAAAATAACTCACTCATTTCTCTGCAATGAATTTCCAGACCAATTTCTCACTCCCTGGAGAGGCAGATAAAATCCGTTTCTCTTTTCAGTTCACATTTGTGCCATTTTAAGGTTTTGTGTTTTTTTGTTGTTTTGTTGTGGTTTTTTTTAATAAATAAAGGGTTTTTTTTCTTGTATCTACCGTTCCTGATCAGAGTAAAAGGAAATTGATATCGTAACTAAAATTTGGGTAAACTGAGTTTTCTTGAAGATGTTCTCTGTAGTCCCTTCTAAATCACTTTTGGCATCATCTGTAATAAAGTGGAGGCTGCCTTCTGTGTCCTTTTTGTAAGCCAAATACATAGCAGAAATAATGCAACTTTTCTCTCAAGGGCTTTGTGAACATAAATTAATGTATATACATGAGATAACTGGAAGCTTTATACCAAGAGGTATCACAGAAAGATGTGTCTAGAAAGGCAAACATCGATTAAAACAAAACAAAATGAGGTCATTTCAAGAAACTGTGACAGACTTTAGCTGCCCCTTTCATTGCAGCCAACCATATCCCAAATCATTTTTGCAGAATTCAGTTACTTTTGATCATCACAGCTGAGTGGATTTTGTATCTCTACTAGCAAATTTTCATTTAGTTGAAAAGTATTGATTACTGCAGAGATCAGAAGTTTTTTCTGCAAATATAAAACTTAATTTTTCCTTCTTGCAGCTGTTGAAAACTGACGATCAAAAAGCTGATACTAATTTAGAAGAAGTCATCAGTGAAACCAGAATAAAAAACACAAGTAAACTGAACAATCTTCAGCTGTTTTCTGAAGACAAAACTCTTTCCAGGAACAACGTAGAAGTCGATCAAAGCATCAGAACAGTTTTAGCATCATGACAAAAGAATCAAAGGTAGATTTGTTTCAATTTGTGAACAGATATCCAGCCAGAAGCAATGACACCTGCCTGTTTTCATACCTATGCAAAATAGGAAGGAACTGGTTGGCAGTATTTTCCATTTCCTTAGTATCTAGGCATGGGTTTTCCCCAAAACCTCATTGCTCCTAACAATGCTATTTTAGAGAACGAATGTGGAGAGGAAATTATATTTGTTATGGCTTCCTAGACATCAAAATTCTTGCTCTGTGATTCCTTTCTGTCCTAACTTGAAAAAAAATCATCTTTCTGTTTTTCCCTGTTTTTTATTTCTGAATATCTGTTGAAAATCCTAAATGTAAAATTTTAAACAATTGAGGGCTCACCGCTGTTCCTTCTTTTAGTCCCTTTCCAGATATACTCTGCTGTAACATACAAAATAAGTATAGAATTTCTCCTTACTCTTTTTTTTCCCCTTTTTGCTGTTTTCGTCACTTTTGCTGTTTTATTGTTATTTTTTTTTCTTCCCTGTAGAAAATATTCCTGTAGAACTACATAGAAAGCCCCTCCAACACTGCTTGTGGCCCCATTAAAAGGTAAGAGCTGGACATAACAGAGAGAGTAAAAGGAGATGTTGCTTGAAGCACCCAGCTGAGCAACACACCTGCAGCAAGCAAAGGATGGGAACAGCTCTCCTAGGGAGGAGATAGAGGGGAGTGAATTTTGAAGGGGCAGTTAGAGTGCATTTCTAACAGCCACAGCACTTGCACATCATTTCAGACAGTGTAACGAATGCACTGCCTTCTGATAACATTTTTTTATTTCCTTTTCAACAGATGTGATTTTCCAGCTGCAGGAAAACTGCTAAGTGTATTTAGGTGCTTGTGACAGACCTGCAAACAGTTAATTTCACTTTTGTTTGTCAGTGGGGGACTGCAGTCTTCACTCAGCTACGTGCAGTTTAGATAAATTGACATCCTTCTGTCTCCTCTTAGAAACAAAACTCAACTAAAAGAGTTACAAATAAGAATACAGTTGGCTCAGAACTGAAATATTTTTATCTGTTATACAACAGTGAGGTGTTAAATGTAAGAATATATACATATGTATATTCACATACATAAACATAAGAATATATATATGATTATATGCAGGGTCTGGGTAGGTTGAGCATGGAATTTAGTAGGGAAATAGTTTTATATTTTCATCTGTCAGTGTGTCACGATCAAGGGTCATTATATTTAATAGAGATGTGAGATGTTTTCAATGCTTTAAGTGTTTCCATATGCTTCTAATGCATCAGTTGGTTACTGTATGTCAGTAGGAAAGTTAATTGATCTCTGGATTGCTTAGTAATATTTTAAAGTCCCCAAACTCTTACAGTAGCCATTTTATTTTCAGAGTTCTGCCAACTGAGCAATTTCAGTATGTACCAAGTATAGAGACAAAATAATTAAAAAGTATTAATTTGCTGCTTAAGTTATTTTTCTCAATGCAACTATGGTTTGGTGATAATAATTTCGATACAGCTACCTATAGGTTTGTCCATGTCTACTGTATACAAAACTATATGATATCTTATGGGCATTTCAAAACCATTTGAGGAGGCTATGCATTCATTTATCTGACCTTTATGGTTCACAGCTTCTGATCAGAACTTTTAAACACACACAAAATTATTATAAATCTCAAACATAATAGTGTTTTCTTGTTACTTGTATCTCAACCTTTTCACAAAATTCACTGCATCATGACTTTGGTTTCATGAATAAATGAATCCTTCATGTAATTAATTTATCACATGTAAGGACCTGGAAATCTGGGGACTTTTTAACAGGAACTCTTGAGATAAGACAAGAGGTCATGGTTTAAAACCATAAAACAGTAGATTCAGATCAGCTATAAGGAAGCTATGAGGATGGTGAAACAGAGGAACAGGTTGCCCAGAGAAGCGGCAGACACCCCATCCCTGGAAACATTCAAGGTCAGGTTGGTCGGCTCCAAGCAACCCGATGTAGCTGAAGATGTCACTGCTCACTGCACAGGGTTGGACTGGATGAACTTAAAGGTTCCTTCCAATCCAAACTATTCCAAGATCCTATGAAAATCTTGTAGCATTTCAGTGAACTTCTCATAATATTTCAGTAAAATACATTTTAGAGAAATAGATGGAAAGGATTTTTCCTATTTTTTTCAGGTGGAGTGATTTACAAAGCAGAAATCCAAGGTTACGGAAATCCTCTTCTGCTTGAAGGAATTGATATAATTTCTATGAATTTGCCTTAAATACCACAACTCATGCAATTATGATTTTTGTAATTAATTTAACTATTAATTTCTGTCAGAAAGGAACATTCTCAAGATAGAAAATATAATTTTTTAATAATTTAAAAAAAAACCCAAAAAACAACCAAACACCTTTAAAGTAAAATAACAGGAATTAGTGAAAATTGTGACATCGATTCTTTTGAATTTCTAGTGATTACACCAGAATTTTAGCATCAATTTTGTATAAAATATGTTGAAAGCACTGCTATTATTTATATTTGGAATCATACCCACATGACCTACCCTTGCATTTTATAGTTATAGGCTGTAAATCACTGAATAAAACCTCTATACAAATTTGCAGGTAAAAAACTGAAAGAAACAGCTTGATTTCAAAGACATGATGAACAATTACCCAGCTAGAAAAGGCAGTCAGCACATGACAAGTATTAAAGAAGGAGGTCCATGGTAGACTAGTGGTCCAAATGGGACAGAACATGGCAATATATCATGCTAAAACTTCAAAGCTCTTTAACACTTTTCATAGAGAAGCTAGATTACACACCTGTGTAGATTTATTCTTTTTATCTGAAGACAACAATTCAAATTCCTAAAGGACCTTCTAAAGGGAATTTTCTGCACTTTGCAAGCCAAGACCATTCCTTCCTCTCCTTGATGCCTGCTTGAAAACTAAAAGAATAAATGTCCTCGGCCAGCCTGTTTCTGCAACTAATGCCCACTGAGTTCAGGGAGATCATGTACTCTGATTTGAAGCGGCAGAGACTTTATTCTGTAAGTGTTCCGACAAGATAAGGCTGAGGAGGTTAGGTCGGACAGCAGAATGAGGGGCTGAAAAGCTGAAGCCACCAAAGCATGTTAGCATTTGATGCAATTTATCGTAAAGGAACCTGTGTGATTAGCTTGTCCTTCCTAAAACTGGCATATTTTAGTAAGCTAGGATTTGTACTTGTTCAAACCTTGATTTCTTTTTTAATAATCACAAAGAAATTAAAAAGCTATGTTCTTTTCTCATTATTACAGATGATAGGTGACCTTCACTTCAAATCTGCATAAAGTCTGCTGCAGTAACATCAGTATGCAAAAATTCATTGTTGTATGTCCTATTTTCTCTTGAACTACAGTGTCAGGTAAAATGAAATGTGTATTTTAAATATTTAAGCACATAAGAAGCATAAGATGCATTTATCTTCCTAAAGATAAACGTGACACTTCCCCACCTCCAAGTCATCAGCGACTTCTACAATCCCCACAGTGCTTCAAGGATGACTGAGAGCTGCCTCACACTGACAACAGCACACTTGGATCCATCTCATCTGGTCCCATAGACATGGATGTGTATGTCTGACTAACTTCAGTGGTCCCTAATTCCATCCCTTCCATTCCCAAAGGTTCAGGCAACGTTTCCCTACCCCTCCTGGGTCATACATCCTGGTCATGAGATCAGGAATCATGACTGTAATCCCACCTGAATGTCCCTTCTAAGTGGGGTGACCTAAATTTAAGACCAAGGTGTTCATTAAGACGGATTTTCCTTCCTGCCCTTAAATTATCAGGTGTTGCATAGAACGGCCTACTTCAGCAGTGACTATAATAGTGGACTGACTGGATAAAATAATGTCATTAGCCAGTACCAGAAATACAGGTACTAGAAGAGAAGCACATCTTACTCTAACTGATTGAAATGTTACTAAGAGTTCAGAAAAGCCCACCTATAAAAGAAAAACAGAAAACCAAAACTAAACAAACAAAAAAAAAACCCTAAACCAATAAACCTTTATAATTCATAGCCTCCTTCACTGACAAAAGTCCTCCATTGTTGACAAAAGTCCCATAGAATACTTAGTCATTTAAAATTTTGACACTAAAATGCACTCTAGGGAATTTAGATTTTTCATACATCACCCAATTAAATTTCAAATTAGGAACTGTTCTACACTTGTTGGAATAAATTACCCTGTCTACCTTTTACTATCCCCACATCTGATTAAAGATCATATCCCTGGAGAACAAGAACTGTTAAATCATCTTAATGTTTTACTGGGAATTAGTTATAATACCAACTGAATGTGAACATTTAATTAATTTGATTTTTTTCATCTGATGCAGTTGTCTTTGCCATGCTTTGCTAAGCCATCAACTGATCCTGTTTCACAGTGCATTCTTATCTTCAGTCACGCTGGTTAGGTCCAGATTTTGTACATCCTGCAGCATACTAATTGGTTATTCTCCCTCTTCTTAATTTGTGCCATATTCTGTGTCAATAACATTAATAATGGTACAGACCTGCTTTGAGAAGGTTGGACTACACGACCTCCAGAAGCCCTTCTAATCTACTGTTTTCCCCCACTAATGGGGCTCAAAACACTATATAAATATCACTTGACAATTCATGCTCACAGAAATTTAATGAAGCTTGTCACTCATTAAATGGCAGCAGTATCTAGGTAGAAAAGAGCTGTAGGTAACACTAAGCCATGCACTGAGCCATGCAACCATGACTGTCGACTATCCCTGCAGACTAAATACCATATTATAATTTAAGGAAACTACTACAACAGTATGTAAGAGTATTTATATGGCTTTTAAAAATGGTAGTATGATGAAATTCTGACTGCAATAAATTAGAAGAATAGCATTCACAGAGACTAAGGGAAATTTTAGATTCTGCCCAAGAAAAGAAGCATGTCAGGAGACAGAAAGAAACACACAAACAAACAAAAAGAAAATACAATCAAAAGGGTCAACTTATGGATTTTGAAATAATTTTTAGAAAGTCAGGATTAAAAAAAAAAAAGCTTCTGTAAAGATCAGCTCAAGACAAGTTCAAAAGTTTCTAGATGTGGGCAATGTGATTTCCCACTGAATTAAAACCTATTTGCAATACACACCACAAAGAGATATGTAAGAATACCTTTAATCCAGCTTTTCGCATATCAGCTCTAAAACCTCCAGAAGATTTCGAGTCAGGACAGAAGTACAAATGGCCTTTCACAGCCATGTGGGCAAGAAGCTGGAACAAGTTGCCCAGAGAAGTTGTGGATGCCCCACCTCGGGAAGTGTTGAAGGCCAGGTTGGGTGGAGCTTTGAGCAACCTGGTCTCAGTGAAAAGTGAAAAGTGTCCTTGCCCATGGTAGTGTGATTTGAACAAGATGATACTTAAGGTCCATTCCAACCCAAACAATCCTATGATTCTATGAAGTGCTTCTGAGACCAGCTCAGTTGGTCAGAGCATGGTGGTAACAATGCCAAGGTGGCAGGTTCTACCCCTGTACAGGTCACTCACTTAAAAGTTGGATTCAATGATCTTTGTACATCCCTTCCAATTCAGAATATTCTGTGATCCTGTGACTTCTTTCTACTCAGCCCTACTTAAGGCATGACTCAGGTGCAGAACTAGAGTAAATGACCTTGCATGAAATGAGAGGATTGAATACTGAAGATATGCTGCTTTGTCATACTTGTGGCATGTACAGGAAGCCAGAGATGTTTAGAGAACTTCAAGAAAGGAGAACACTGAATATTGAAATAAATTTTGTATTTATAACATTTACCTCTTATCTCAGCCATACTTATGATGAAGGCCTCCTTCGGTCTTTTATTCAATCTGACATATGCATAAGCACTGAATCAGCAGGAAAACTCGAAAACATGACTTGAAGACTTTGATGACTTAGACATCCTGAGTCTAAACATTTAATCTTATTAAAATATTGTAACTCCTCTATTCCAGGATGCTTAATATGAGTTGCAGTTTTCAAATCCTACTTCTACCTTCCATAAGTCATATGAAAGCATCAGATTGAGTCATTCCTTCTGTTTTGTACCACTTAAAAATGTCAGTGTGACCCACACGTTTCCAGGTGATGTGTTAGAACACTTGTACAACATGTCAGGACAGTCATACAACATTGCTATCTATAAGCACGCAACAAAGTGCTTGCTAAAAATCACTGCTTCAAATGCTATAAACATCCTATGACTATTTCAGCTTTTCGTGTTGTTTTTATTTACCAATAAGCAATTACACTGCATTCACTGCAACTGTTATCACTCATGCATCTGATATTAGTAGGAAATACCCTGAAGCAAGAAATTTTTAATTAAACTGATGAATCACTAGCTTTGGGGCTGAATTCTGATCTTTGATGTGGCATAAACTTAGGCTCCATAGGGAAACTTCAAGCATTGCTCTTTTGTGCAAATTTGCCTTCAAGGTAGGATTCTCTGCATTAAGAACATTCTCATTTTTTTAGGACCCTGACAACTACAGTTATCACTCTTGCCATTATTATTTCATAACTCTGTTTCACAGGTAGGAGGTAGCTTTGGGGCAGTCATTTATTTCATTATCATGTATTTTTCATTGCAAGCTTGAACATATATTCATTTGGGAGAAGGGAACACTTGCATAAATTTGAATAAAGGAATATAAACCTGACACCTAGTTTTTTAATCGTAATGCAAAAAAAAAAAAGAAAGAAAAAAATAGGAAAAAAGCAAGAACCCCTGTTCCCTGTGGCAATAGATCATTGTAATTTCAATAGCAAGCTCAAAGGAATGCCTTTTCTCCCTTTGGGTTGGACCCAAGCTTACCTATAATGCCTTGAAATTGAAAGAACTGATATGTTTCCCAGTGATACTTGGTACAAGGCACACATTCCTCAGTGAACAATGCAAAAGTCTTGGTACTAAAACAGACAATGTCAATCATGCCCTCACTATCAGTTCCAATGCTTATTTTTCAAAGAATGGCATTCAAATCACACCATTAGATGACACAGGATTCCTGATGTGAGAAAGAAATGTAAGTGCATGTCCAGTAAGAACATTGGAGCATGCATTTTCCTAAAAGATCTGGAAGTCAAAGTACCATGAAATTGCTAGAGTTAATAACACTAAGTCCTCTTGTATTAAAAAAAAAACAAAACAAAACAAAAAAGCCAAACAAACAAAAAAAAAAACCGATACCCAGATGAAATAAATATAAAACCCATAAAATTAAGTAGAATAAAATAACTCTAAAAATAGCTGCAGATTACACACATGAAGAATAGCAACAATAAAAATAAGCCCTGAAGAAATATGCTGTATGTGCAACAGGTCCTCATTGACACCTTGTTGAGTACAGGGGACTGCAAGTCACAGTCATTGTCAAGTTAACAAACTGCACTTTCCAATCTCTATGGCATACACTTTGCCCTCTTATTACAAATGAAAATAGCTGACGTAATTTTTTTTATGACTAATCATAACAATTTTTTCAGCATGGAAGTAGTAAAGGACAAAGAGAAGATGAAAAGGAACACAACACATCATAATTGTAACTGTAATGCCAAACCATATTGGTTGTCATACAATGAAAGCAGAGGGAATAGGAGACCTAAGGCAGATAGAGTAGTTAGCTGGGTACTCTTGGTTAGGTTGCCCTATTGTAAAAGGCAGCTAGGTAAATCCTTTATAGTTTAGCACTTAAGCTCATCCTAAATTATCTGAGACAAATTTCTCATTGGAAATGTCTATCCTTCACTGTCTATGAAATACTGAAAAGTCAGTAGCTTTAGCTCAGAAAAAAAAAAAGATACTTTGAAATCCACTGGTAGCTAAACCCAGATGGGAGGATATTGATTTTGTTATTTGTATGCTGCCATCCAGACCCAGTGAAAGCACTGAGAAAAAACTAATCTTATGTATGCAGGTAAAGGGGAAAACAGGCAAAGCAATATGAAAACTAATGGGAAGGAGCACCTTAATGCTGTCCTATAAAAACACTGCAGCATTTGTCCAAATACAACAAGCAATTGACACCTGCAAATTGAAGTGCATAACACAGGCTGCAATATATCAAACTGAAAGGGTTCTTGGAAAAGGACAGTGAATTAAAACCTGAGAGACCTATATTAAATTACAAGTTTGGCCATTATCTTCCCATGAGATATGAAAAATGGGAAGATAATACCTCCTATGTTGTTGTGACGATAAAACTCATTAATTATCATGAAGTGCTCACACATTACATACAGAACTGAGGGGGGTGGAAATGAGAAAGTGGAATCTAATTGCTGTTGTAGGATAAAGAGTACAAAAGGTCTATTACTGATTGATGGACTGTGGGGTTACAAATTGATCATTTTATCTGAGAGGCTCAGAAATCCAAAGGCCAAAGAATGATTGACCTTCACATGCTTTTTTTGTTGTATTTTAAGTCCAAGAAAACACAGTGATTACATTCAAAAAGGCCCATCAAGACAGCAGATGAAAAATGAGAGAATCGCTTGAACGCGCTATGTAAACAGGAAGAAGGAAAGCAAACTGGACTGCAGCATACACAGAAATATACAAAGAATTTAATTTTAGAAGGATTTCTCTTCTGGAAAAAAAATGAGTGGAAACAAATAAAAACTGTCAGACAGGACCTGTGGGATTAATTTCTTCTAATTCTTCAACATCCAAAAGTTAAGATCTAAAAGGATCTGTTATGATCCACAGAGAGAACATCAGAACAACACACATAGATATTCAGCTGACTTTAGACATCTCTCTCAGAACAAACTGAACAGCACTCCGGGGGTACTCTCAGTGTCCAGCTTAGATGTCTAATTTTAAAAAAATTAATTTCTGCTACTAATTATTCTTAATTTTACTGAAAGAGAAATATAATTTATATAATCTCCCATGATTAAATGAAGGCTCACAGCATGGAAGAGGAAACAATATGGACTTCGGAGGCAGAAAAGAATGGATGGCAAAACCAGTATTACTAACCAGTCCTTCAAAAATTATTCTCTTAAAATCTTTTGACTAAAGAAAAAAATAAAATAAAAAAGCTGTCTCAAGCATTTTTTTTTCTGGCAAAAACGGGGAGAAGAGTCTGTGGTGTTTGCACACACAGCTGAGATTTAGATGAAGGTTTTCTCAAAAAAAAATCACTACCAGATCACTGACCATTGTATCCTTATCATTTCTTGGAAATAAAGGTCATTATAAACTTCAATAGTTCAAAAAGACATAAAGAGAGATAAAACTGAAACAGAAATAAAATAGGATATCTGGTCTAATAAAGTTTTGTTTAAGGTGTGTGTTTATTTCTTGGGGGAAAAAAAGAATGTGCTGAGGAAAGTCAAAAGAACTGAGAGCCAACTCTGGAATAGTATTTCCTCCCCTGCCTTCTCTAACAGATTTGGATTTTGATTGCAGAAGCAGTAATCTCAAGACCTTTCCCAATACTACTTAATCATAACAGACACATCAGAGTCTTTTACTTTACACCACAATCTACCATCACTATCTGGTACATTTAGATTAAACCCCTAGTATTTAAGCTTTATATGAGTAGAACCTGCCATTCCAGTGAATTTGATGAGATCAGACAAGTATCTTCAAATATAGGTTCCTTTGAATGAATTTTTACTTAAAGCATGCAAATTTTAAAACTCAGGACAGTATGGTTTACTGTATATGGATTCAAATACTCATAACTCTATATAAGCATAAAAAGTAGTTCTGCTCGATATGATCTATGTACCTTCTTTAATTGCCTTACAGCAGAAGCATCAATTATAATAGTGATGCCATCAATCTCCAAAGAATACTTGATTAAAAAGTGCAAATGATGCATGCTGGCAATTCTGATTAATACATTTACAACATTTTTTCTATGGTTTTATAAATTAAATCTATAATGAAGACAAGCAGTTGTATTATCTCAAGTGAAGGTGAGGATAACTTGTATTCCTCCCAGAAGACATAAAGATTTTTAACAGCTAATGGCAGATAGGAGACTTCAAACCTCTTAAAATAACAGTTTTAGTAAACCATGCGTTGAAGTATCATACATTTTGTCTAAATCTTGTGACTGGATTTTCAATTTCCCCAAAGCTTATTGCAGTCACATAAGCAATCACAAACTGCATGAAAATAATTATTCAGTAACATTTTAGATCTGCATTTCCCTCATGCAAAAAATTTCAAACAAAGGAAACATAAACTTGGGACATAAGGCCAGAAAATGGCTTCTTAAGAGTAAATTATTTACATTTATAATTTTGATTCTCCAGTCCTGTTAATAGGATTTTATTGAGTTTCAAAAAGTGAAGACGCTGCTGTGTCTTTTTTCTCCCAGCACATTCTCTGCCTGACCAGTAACTCAAAGCTGCATGAGAGGAGACAGACTTTAAGAATTAGAACATGAAATATTATCTGGCTCTCAAGGAAAATTTTGAAGACATTTATAAGTTTCTTGCTTTCTTGCTTCTGCAAAATATTTAAATGCCAATCTTCGAATTTCATTAATATTTTCAATGCCTTAATTTCCTAGGATTGCAGGCAATTAAGTGAAATGAAATATTACTTACATCATTCTGATCATCTTTTGCATTGTAATAGATAATATCATTATTCTGTAAGAGAAAGAAAAGGAATTCTGTTAGTTTGAAAGGAGAGAATAAATGTAAGCAGCAATAATCTGTATTGTAAAATACATTTTGAAATAAACCACGCTTCTTTATGTATTCTCTTTGAAATATGACAGATTCAGATCTTTCCTTGATCTCTGTTGCATGTAATATTTCTCATGCTTATGGTTAACTTCATACATTTAATGCTTCTTCCTCAGGAAGCTGCACAAGTCACTCAAAACACAGCTAGAAAAGTACAGGTGCCATTGGACAAACTCCAGAGCTCATAAAAGACTTCCATAAATTGTTGGGGTTTTTTACAGATATGCGACTTTCCCTGCGCAATTAGGCGATTTGTGTGCCGTGACATCCAGCAAACAGATACAGCAATGCACGGGCATTGCTAAATGGGTTAAGCATTTGGTGCACACACACATTTATTGTTCTGTTCACCTACCACAGCGAAAATACCACCTGTGAAAATACATCACAGGAGAGTCTGGCTGCTGTAGCAGAGAGCGGATCCTGGCAGCTCTGTGGAAATGCTGTACCATGTAATTCAAGCAAAGCAAAGAAGGAGAAAATTGCTAGTTTCCATTACAGAATAAGTGAGAAGCTTCATTCAGTGTTAACGTACCCAGCAGTTTGAAAATTGAGATATTTCCTATGGAATACAGTTTTGTTTTCTCTTGAAATATGTCTGAACCCTTTAAAAACCTTGAAGATTTATGTCTGCTGTAGTAGTTTGCCGCCAAATAGAATAGCTGCAATGTGCCTGATACTTTTGGAATTAAATAAAACAATTGCTATGTGCATTTCTGTATGAAATGATATGGAGATTGTATTTTTTAAGTCTCTTTACAGACTTTGAATAAAAAAAGAAGTTACACTTCCTCATGTCCAGCAGCATGTTTAAAATAGGTGATTGCTGTTGACCTCCAAAAATATTCTTAACTTATCTTTTCAGTTTTGTTTATGGTAATAGTTCAAATTTATGTATCTAAATAAAAAGTTGAATACAAGTGTTTTCTTTTACAAATACCAATAGGAGAGAATGCTTCCAGTAATCATTTTTCAAGTGGATAAGACAATGACAATTATTACTTGCACTAAAAAAGTATACCATGACATGTACTACAAGGTAATGCAGGTCATTTTTATAAACCATCGTTTTCTTCACTCCATAAATAATGACATCATTTATTCTCCTTTGTGACCTTTTAGAGAGTCAAACATGAAATATATTGCAGATGAGCGAAATGCTATTTGAGGTAAATGCTATTAACATGAACTCATCGTTTTTGCTTTTCCCTCAAAATGCATTTTTTCACTTTTCCATCAAGATACTGTTCTACCCACAGATCAGTTGGTTTTATATCCATATGTGGATAACAAAGACAGATCTCAAGGTGTTACAGACACTGGGAAATTCCTTGCCTCATTAATGACTGAAGCTAATTGCTTATTCACTTGACTATTCAAAGAAAAGGTCATACAATGCTTGTGGAAGACTCCAAGTAAGACAGAAGAGGCAAAAAATTGTATTTTCTTTGGTTCTTCTTTATTTTTTACATGGCTGTGTACAAAATAGTTCTGTAAATAATTTGATCTGTTCAAAAACCCATCTGATTCTTTGTTAGGGAAAGAATCCAGCTTTTAGTGGTACTAGCCAGAAATGTTAACACAAGCGTTTTCATTTAAGATGATCTGTTTAGTTAAAATTAAAAAAAAAAAATGTTTCACTTCAGAAGATGGGAAAGAAACACTTATTTCACAACAATTCCTAATGTCAGGTTGTGTTAGAGCAGTTCCCCTGCAATCTCTTACCTGGAAGGTTCAGGAAATATGAGCTGCAGGAAAAGCAATGCAGACATACCTATCTGGATATTATGTATATATTGGTTTTGTTTACTGTTTTCATTTTTAAAAGGAATGTTTCATAAAACACAATTCTATTAGGAACTCTCTTGTGCTGAATCTCCTCCAGGTATCGGTTTATTTCCCTCCCCATTGCTCACATTTACCCTAGCAGTATACCCTGTCAGCAAATCCTTATTGCAGAGGATTTTTAACACTGTCCTCAACAAATACAGTTCTGTTTATCTGCTTAAACAAAATGATTCTTTATTGTCACAATTATATTTTTCTCTTGTCTTTTGTATTTTTATTTATTTGTTTAAATTGTTAGAAGGTGGCATAGCTTTACTATGTACCACTACTGGAATGTACAGTATTTTTTAAACCACCTATTAAAAAATTATATTTCAGAAACATGATATGTTTACAAGTTAATTAAAATAAACACTTCCCCATACCAAACAAATTAGGTATTTTGCTAAGCTATTCATATCTTGTGGTGCATTACCCTGCCTGGAGATATTACCTGTATAAGCGCATAAACTAACACTGACATTGGACATATGTCACTACCCTTAATACAGAAAATATGAGATACCCAGTGCTGCAACGCACTGGATGCTGTGCAGTTCACAAATTAGATTCATGGATCAGTCAGATCTTTAGAGGACAATTTTTCATAATTTAACCACTTCTAGTTGACAAGAACAAATTGCTTTGTTGCTGGTACTCAAGTGAGTAGTTTAGGTCTTTATTAACTTCTTGATACAAAGGATTTGAATCTTCCTGCTGTTGTACACTTTTGCCACAGGGTAATACTGCACACTTGGTCAGCAAACCTAAGGTACAATGTAAATATATTAGATATTTCATTTTGTTCTTTATCCAGTAATGCTATCAGAGAGATAAGGGGTAAATATTCACTATTGCTTCTGTTCATGGATGAAGGGATTTAGTAAGACAGTCCTAAAGCTGCATTTACAAGAGAGTGCCTTTAGGAGACCATATGCATAAATTAGAAACTTTATCATAGTATCAATATATGAGTTTACAAAATCCATGCAGTTGGAAAGGTGAAGGGTAGTTTTCACCGTCTTTGAATTCCCCTTTCAAAGCAGTATTAGTATCTGACAAGGATATTAGGAAAAGCATATAAAAATTACATTAAGGACCAGGTCATAAATGCTTTGTGATTCTTATGATTTTCTTTTCTATCCTAATAATCTTCTTCCATGCTTCCATTGATAGTATTATCTGCTCAATTGAGATTGGTCCACTGTCTTTACATTGCTTTTCATTTCAGTAGTTCTTTGTTTTCCAGTTTGGGGTATAAAACAATTCCAATGGGAAACACCACATATTGGCTACTATTCAGTCCTTAAATTTCACCACATAAAATCCAAAGCTTCTGGTCTCTATAGCCTCTCTGTCGAGAGACTTGAAGAAACACACAGAAACATCTAATAGAAGAAAAGCATGGAAAAATATCCTTCAGAATATCTGCAGATGAAATTTGAACCCACAGTAACTTAAACCTGGGTTTTGATTCTCTAATGAGCAAGTTTAGAGACACAGTCTATTGATTCGACAAATAAATGCCTAAAACTCAACTCAAGATTACATGAATTGGGCTGAAGTTGGCTTGCCATCACAGGAAATACTGCTTTTTCTAATCAAATTCTTTCAAAAACAACAAAAAGGGATTATATTGCAATAATATATCTATGTCATTTTGTTGTCAAAAGCCATACATCATCCTTTCCCAAGTACCAAAATGAAAGTTCTTTGCCATAGCTGCCACAAAATTATGTCTGTAGGAAAACCGTCTCTCTAAATCTTAAGCTAAAATTCCAAGAATTTTCCGTTTAATATGAGCGCCACCAACTAGTCTATAATGTCTGGGTCTGGTAGAAAGATTTTACGTGTGTTGTTTGAAAGATTTTATGAGTGCTTTCCCACAAGAGATGTCTACATTTCATTCATTCAGGAAAAAAAAAAAAAAAAAAAGTAAGATTTTCCCCAAACATCCTATGCAGTCTATTCAGAAATGCTGAAGCTGTGGTTAAAGTTACATATGCCCTTGGGTCTGTCCATGGGCTCCCTAGAGACTCTATGCAATACTGATCCCATGATGGAGCCCCAGGTGGGGACACTGAAGGCTGAAATGAATACTAGAACTTTATGAGACATTCTAATGAACTACCACAAATTAAAAATAAATAAATAAATATAAATTTTAAAAAAGGGAGGAGAAGAAACTGGTTTTATGCAGCTTTTCATATACTAAGAAATTAATGTAATGTATGTAATGTATTAATTTAGAAATCACCATTATCCTTTTTTTTCCTTTAAGTAGCAGTTCAAAACCAATTGTAGGTAAGATGTGAAAGCAAAAAATTTTACACTTTTATTAATTTCAGAGGTGCTAGAAGATAATGAACTCCCTCAGAAAAGAAAACCAGGAGAGTGTTTGTTAAAGATCTCCATATTTCAAAGATTTCACTGGAGGCAAATCTAAAATTAATGTAATAGATTACATGGCAAATATATATTTATTTCTGCATAATTATGTGCATATTTTGAAATCTGAAATTAAGGCCAAATATGTCTATTTGCATTTCCTTTTAAAAGAGGTTACTTCCAATGTCTTCTAAGTATTTTATTCAAAAAGTGCTAAAGCACCCAAAACCAGGCAATGGATAAAGCTCCTCTATATTGCAACTAATCTGCAAGCAGTGAGGATTCCTTTGGTTTTCAGGTAATGAAGTAGAGTTAAAAATCAAAATTCAAAAGAAACCAAACTGTATTGCAAATATATGTCTGATTGTGACATTTTACTAAGAAATAAGTTCTTAGAATTACAGATACAAATTTTGAGAACATTTTAAAATCATATTAATCCCACACACTTGGAAAAGACATTCCCACTAGTGAAAAATCTAGGAGCTTTTTTGCTCAGCATGTGACAATAAAAATATTAAAAATACTGGTCTGTATAATTTTCTATAAGCAGACCAAATGTGTAAATGCCTACAAGTGCTAAAAAACCATTTCATTAAGTGTTGGCAAAACATCTTTATTTTTAAAAAAACATTCTCTTGTGTCCCTTTGGATAAAGAAGTGCATGAAAAAAGGTCCACTTTAATACCTTTGGGGTAATTAAGATTTAAATCCATTCTAATAAATCCACTGAAAAATAAGCCAGGCAGTTTTAGTTTAATCCCTTATATAGTCTGACATGCAGTTTAAGCACTATTAGACTCTTCAGAAAAGAAAGCTAAATACGGCCTACCACACAAAAAATTACATCTATTCCTAAAGAGGATAACTTTAGGGAATAAAAGCCTACAAATAGGGATAAAAAAGAAAAGAGCATCAACTACTACAGTCTCTTTTGTTATAGCTTCGTAATTTTATATAAGTGAAATGACACAGGCCGCATAGGAGGATTAGCAGCTAAAAACTTCTTTTTCATTCAGTTTCCATGTGTAGAAATACTGCTTTTTCACTTGTCTTTAAAGTGAACAGAATGCGAGAAGATATAGTAAACTAGTTTCAATTATAATTACAGTGTATGCATGCAATTACAGTGTCTGAATATGGTCTGTAAGAAATAGTTTAGAAAGTGCATTTAAAACATGATCTTGAAACTGGACTTAAAAATTATAATAAAAATATTTTTTAATAAAAACATTAAAAATATCAAACAGTTTAATAACATCCCCATCAAGAAATATGCTCCCAGATTACCTATAATGTGGACAAATGAGTCACTTGGGTTAGACATTTTTTCCCCAAAACATAATTTGATCAAATAACTGCTTTGTCAGAATATTAAATTTCATACACTAAAACCTTCCAGGTCTGCACTATAATTTATGATAAGTGTTTTTCATCAGATCCATGTAAAGGGTTTTTCTCAAGATTCCACTGAGACTGATAATTGAAATGAAAAGATGAAGATTACAGGAAATAACATGCAGGAGTATTAAAGCTGTGGTATATTCTTTTTTTCAAATGGTGAGAAAGATCAACTTTTTCAGCATTCATTTACAGGTTATTCCTTCACTAAAACTATCAAAATCCAGAAACCTTCAAATTTATAGAGAGTTTTCATGAGGTGGTCACTTATCTATTTACAGACACATCAGAGTGATAAATAAAACGAATAATTTATTAATCATCTGCATGCTAAACAGTGGGACTCAAACATACAAGCCTCGTATAAACACATAATTTATCAGCTAAGTGTAATGCAAAGATACAGATGCAGCTAAAAATACACTATATGGATATACTTTCAAGTGCTTGACATTGATTCTGAAGAATTTTGATCCAAATATTGCAATGCTGATTGTGGCCAGATTTTAGACATTTGAGTTAGAAATTAAGATCCTTAAAGAGCTCAATGAAGTCTAAATTTGAAAGAATCTAAAACTCTGGAAATATTTGAGATTCCAACAATATCTAGGTATCTTACTATCCTATTTCTATAAGGACCTTTGAAGAATCTCAGGCTTCACATTTCTGTGAGGTCTGGCCCCTACTTTGCAGATTCAGAAACCATAAACTGAAGCCTCTCGCCTATGTAGTTTAAGTTATTTCTTATTACTGAATACATCAGTCTGTGGAATATGTAATAACAGTCAATAACAGTCAAATATATTAGATCAATTAAGTCACTGAAAATAGAATGGATGTTTGCCCCGCTCTCACCTCCTCTTCCCCTCTTCTTCCTTTCCCCTGGACATGTCAATAGTACAGTTATAAGGCTTCGCTATTAATAAATAAATAAATAAATAATTATGAATATTATTATTCGGCATTAGAGCCTTATATTCTATATAGCAAATTCTACATTTGCTCCCTCACTTTCACTGACGTATTTCGTGAAATACACTTAATGCAAATGGCCCAGCTAAAATGCAGACACTCATACAGTGAAAATAAGCCAAGAAAAAAGAAAAAAACAAACCTGAAATTTCAGTGAAGAAATACATTAAGATAAATGCATTTTAACAATGCAAAAGGCTGAGTGTGGTGAGCTATGGCACACATGGTAGTGCCAACAAGGAGAGCAAAGAGCCCTCCGTGCATAGCCCTGGTATAGGCTATGCATGGATAAATGGAAAGAGAACACATGAGATGCTGGAAAAACATGATAATGTCGTGGACTGATTTGACTGGCATCCTGTGACACCTGTCTGTAAAACTCCCAGACACAGAGACTGTAGATGTTTGACATGTCAGGAGAGCCAAGGTTGAACCAGCCCTCAGTGGTGCCAACCCACCTCCCACAGCCCAAAACTGGGGCAAGCATCCCATCTACCCCAGGTTGGGCTCTGCCAACTCATCAGCACTGTGACCATGTCAGGTCTGAGCTTCCTTTCTGCACAGGGAGATACCTCAGCAAACTAGAAGACTGAGAAATCACCAACCATATGAAGTTCAACAAAGGGAAATGCTGAATTCTGCACCTGGGGTGGGACAGCCCCGGATGTTCATACACACTGAGGAATGAGATGCTGGAAAGCAGTGCCATGGAAAGGGACCTCGGCCTTCTGGTCGATGGCAAGTTGAATATGAGTCAGCAGTGCCCTGGCAGCCAGGAGGGCCAACCCTCACTTGGGGGGCATCAGGGAAAGCATCACCAGCCAACTGAGGGAGGCGATTATCCCGCTCTGCTCTGCATTGGGGCAATTTCAGCTTGAGCGCTGTGGGCAGTTTTGAGTGACTCAGTATAAGAAAGGTCTTTAGCTCTTAGAGAGTGTCCAAAGGAGGGCTACCAAGATGGTGCAGAGTCTGGAGGGGAAGCCATATGAGGAGCGGCTGAGGGCACTTGGTCTGTTCAGCCTGGACAAGAGGAGACTGAGGGGAGACCTCATTGCAGGTACAACTTCCTCATGAGGAGAAGAGAAGGGGCAGCCACTGATCTCTTCTCTGTGGTGACCAGTGACAGGACCTGAGGGAATAACCTGAAGCTGTGTCAGGGGAGGTTTAGGCTGGATGTCAAGAGAAGGTTCTTAAACCCAGAGGGTGACTGGGCACTGAACAGGCTCCCCAGGGAGGTAGTCACAGTACCAAGCCTGTCTGAGTTCAAGAAGCGTTTGGATGACACTCTCAGGCACATGGTGTGACTCTTGGGGATGGCCCCGTGCAGGGCTCAGGGTTGGATGATCCTTGTGGGTCCCTTACAACTCAGTACATTCTGTGAGTCTGTGATTCTGCTGCTACAGCCCATCCATTGCTTGGCTCACTTAATGGCATGACCTTCACAGTGGCACATTGTCTTGTGTTCCTTTCCTCACCATGACAATATCTGATTACATGCTGAATTTAACCATGTTTGATTTAATTTGTCTTGTGCAAATTACAATTAGTAAAGCTGAGTAAGAAGTTTTTTAAATCATATTCAAATCTCATGAGAAAACCCTGCTATTTTTCAGAGTACAATAAAGGATTTTTTTCCTTTACCTCAACACCCCTATTATGCTACACTATACATTTACTTACAAAAAAAAGAGAAGAAACAAATAGTACTAAGGTTGTATGCACAACCTCAAAAAGAATCATAACAAACTCTAAAAATTGTACTTCTGCCTTCAAATCTCTAGAACTGATCATAGAAACTGTAAAGAATAGGAACAAATTCTCCATGTCAAACAAAACTCCCCAATTTTCAGACATTTTTCACTACAAGCACTGTTGTAAGAAAGTGCCATTGGACTACTTAAGCTGCCAGGATGATACTTTACTTCTTTAAAAAAAAAAGTAATTTCAAGTACTAACTGCAGAATTAAGGCAAAAGTAGTTGAATGTGCGAGGTTAAATGTAGTACAGCCCAAAAGGTGCTAAGAAATACATATCACACACAAAAATCAAAATCTACAGAACTGTCTGTAGAAACTGTCTGTCTGAAACTGTTCTTCAGTGGCCTGTGATCAAATGGCATTGTCTGTTGAATATGCATGACTTAAAAGCTATTAGATTTTAGACTTATATATTTCAAGCAGGTCAAAGTGAGGCAAGCTGCCTGTAATTGAGCAGATAGAGAAATCTGTTTTTTTTGAAAATAGATTTCCCCTGCAGACTTTAATGAGAGAGCAGATACAGGCTTTGTATTGGAAAGACTATTGTTTTTCTAGTCTATTTGTGTGTTTTGGGTTTGATTTCCTCTCAAGTAAAAAACACCAATTCATTTTAGCAACACTATGCATTATTTGCTTACTTCCATCCCATGGAGGCACAGCAGGTAAACTACCCGGCAGAAGCTGCACATCTAGAGTAAGATTAGGGAAAAAAATTGCTTGGGATAGGCAGTTATTTCCACCTTTTAATAGGAATATTCAGTAAAATAGCTCTATATGAGAAAAAAAATGCTATAAGCATTAATAAAATTTCAGCTTAAATTTCTTTAAGATTCCAACCATTGGCAGGATCCCTGATGCAAATCAAATCTGTAGTAACCAGTGGGGCAGGAGAAGGAGTTCTTGCACTTCTCTTCCCCCATTATTTTAAGAGTTGATTACTTGGTTGTCTAGTGCTGCAAACACTTGAAAACAGTATTAAAATGGATTTAATCTCCACCAACTTTTAAAAATTATTGTTTTTCAATTTTAAACATCCACGATGGGTTTTTTTTTTTAAGAATATGATAGGGAGGCAGCATAACAAAAACCATTAACTTTGCACACAGCTTTTTTTTCAAAGACTGTTTCAAGACATTTTATTTCATACTGAGATCAAACACACTGAAGTCGATCAAACACACTAAATTCAATCAAACAAACTGTAGAAAAAATCCAGCCAAACCTCCCTTGATATTCTTACCATCTCCCAGAGGATGACAAAAATTAACTTTGGGATTTTAAGTACTTGTATGTCACAAAGGACCAGGAAAGAAAATCAAAAGGGGACTTTTCTGGAGTTATCAAATTTAACAGAAAAGGTTACATATATAAAGATTCAAATCACCATCCTCTCTATTCTCCCTCCTGCCCCCCAAGTCAAAAACAAGGAAGACAAGCCTGAGAGACAAAGATATTTTAAATCCATTTTTAATTTTGGTAAATATAATCTTCCAAAAGGCTCAGGAAACTGCTAATCTTCTCATCACAATAACTTCCTCAAAGTATAAGCAACTGTGAATGGCTTCCTTTTATAAGGCAAAATTCAAGCGATTACAAAGCAGATTTCCAGGTGGGAAAATGAAATTAATTTGTTAGCAGCTAATTAACCTCTTTATCACACTATCTGATCAGTTTAATTAAAGCAACAAAGTATGCTTATTATAATTTATTCAGCATTACTTTAGCTGATGCAAGATAAAAATAAAATAAATGATAATAAATGAAAAAATAGTCTAAACCAATTGCATATTATCTAGATTGTAAATACTGAGACCAGTATACTACAGAAGCCCAGTTAGACAATCTGGACATGAGTTTACATCAGATTCACAGGAAATTGGCATTCTGAATTCCTACTTATAGAGAGCTACAAGTAATGAACCTCTTGCACTGCCATAACTGAATATAGAAAATATGCCAGTTCTCCAACACCAAAGAATCTGCAAAAGCCTCTGACAAAATTATTTTCTACCAAGCAATGGGAAAACTTTTAATAGAATTTATCCCCAAAAATATGTGTGTGCATTTATCACATTGCCACTGTGTTCTATCCATTACAGCCACCAAATAAGAACATGTTTAACAATGCTGCAATCAGCACTTACAACATATTTAAAAGGAATCAAATTTTTGGCATATGACAGTACATGGAGTAAAAACTCAAGAGCCTGACTTCTCAGTGATTCATAAGAGTGGCTGAAGAAGGTATATTCCAAGGCTTACCCAAACCCAGCAGTACACTGAGGTCTGCCAGTCAGATGACATTGCTCTAGACCTCCATCATCTCCAAGTCCAGAACCCGGAACCTGAAGATAAACGCTTATTTTCAAAAGTATATATTTATCACTTTTTGCATACAGATTTGTATTCATTTAGCCCACACTCAGAGTCCATCGGAAGCTGCTTAAACTAATTAGTGCTGAGACAAAACCCAGGAAAATTGCTGATAGATCAAGAGAGGGCTTGAGGACTCTCAGTGGAGAATTGTCTTAACCCTTATGTTTTCATTGAACGGTAGCTAGGCAAGGTAAAATGTATAAAAAATGAACTACACAAAAGTGAACTCCACAAGCCATGACTGCCAGTATTACACAAGTAAAATTATACTGTCCTATTCCCTCTGGCTTTGTAATACATTAAACAATTAATAGTCGTTAGTAACCGGATTATAACTTCTTTAATTTAAGTAATTATGATCAACTATATGAAACGTACAGCATATTCTTATAGAGATTGTTTTGCTTCTGGACATAAAATGGTAACTATTATTCAATAAACAAGGTTATCTTCACTTCTGGTTCCACAGTTATCCCATGAATACAATCTAAATATATCCAACTGAATTCTAACAAATCTATTCATAATCAATGTAATGAACCTTGTACTACAGATACTGGAAATTCATTGACACAAAAAAATATTTTTTTCAAATAAGAATAACTTCTTTAAACTTTTATTCAGAGGCTGCACACTTTGTTTTAAATCCCTCATTTAAGTTCTTATTTCCTTGGAACTGCATAGCAGTTAATAACATTAAAACAACAATAAAATTAGGGCGGAAAAATTAAGTAGTAGGTGCTTGCAAAATGTTGCAGGAATTTTGAATTATCAGTGTTGGTACTTATTCTTAAACTTGAGAATACATGAGTGGATATATATTTGGAGCAATGTTCTGAAGTTCAGGAGTCATCCTGTGATCGTAAAGATCATAAGGTCAAATTTTGCTTATGAATATGCCCATTTTGACAGGAAATTAGGAAAAAGAAGAAAAAAAAAACCCAAAAGCAAACAAAAGAAACCCAAAACCAAAACCCAAACCCAAAACCCAAAACCAAAACAAGTTGCTCAAAAAAACCGAAGCAAACAAACAAAGCACACACACACAAAACCCCCCACATTCTTTCAGTATATGTTTGACTCCAAACAAGTGAATTCATTTGATCTTATGGTTTGATGCATTTGGAATATTCCAAGTTACTGAATATATAGTCATCTGTATATGAGTTGACAAAATGTAAGAATATTATAATATATATGCTTTGAGAATACATCCAATAGTTGAAACAGTTCCACAAAACCACAAATTTTCCCCTCTATTAGTCTTCACAAAAAAAGCCCCAAAAAACAAAACTAAAAAACAAACAACAATAACAAAGTATATCACAAGGACTATATCATACAAAGTCACTATAACTAAATTCTAAACAAAAACACCAAGATACTATTAGTGTCCTTTAAGAATCTCACTGGATAGAAAAATGACAATATTTTGCATAATTTTCCTTAAACTACAGCAACAGAGAGCTTTACCTAGCCTTTTTTTCCCCCCCTCTTTTATCCATATGTAAAAACTAAAATAAAAAAAAAAGATTTTAGGATATTTCTGCAGGTTATTACAATACTCTGTAACATCAGAAAAATGAATTTTACCTTATAAATTATGAAAGTCTGATACAAGCTTTCGCTCACATCTTACATAGCTGACACTGACCTGTAAAGTTAATGATCTCTAATAAATTTTTTAGAAGCAGTGATTTCTTTCCCTGCCTGGATCAATTCTTCATTGAGTTTATTCAATCATTTTAAAATGTGTCCACAAACCCCACGGAGTTATAACATACAAACAGGAGGAGAAAAAAACAAACAAACAAGCAAACAAAAAAAAAACCAAAACCACCACAATTGCTATAACTTATATGAAAATTCAGGAAAAAATTCAACAAAATCTTTCCTTTTCCTTCTAAATGTGAAAAGTACCTATCCAAAGGTATTAAAGTTCAAACCATGTCAGGCCATGTCTTCTTTTCAGATGGCTTTGGCTTGCCCACCTAACAAATATTCCTGGCATATGGACTGTTAATTATTTTAATAGGCCTCTTATGAAGAGAAATCTTTGTTAAGATTTTCATTTAAATTATTTTTCTCTATCTCTAATTTCTTACAAGCAAACTCCAGACAGCAGTTACCAGGGTCTAAAAAATATCCCATGATCACCTAATTAATAAAGAACAGAAGCAATCATAATTTAATTATTCAGCTTTGACATCCGTTTCGTGCATGTCTTGCACTCAATCACTGCAATGAAGCAAAGCCTCATGAGCACACCTTATTTCAGAAGCAGTTCCATAGCATTAGACCAGCCAGCAGCTGGAAAATGTGATTTGTTTTACTATTTAACATAAAATGATGAACACTTTTCCAGTTAATCGCTACAAGCAAAAGGTTCATATCAGAAATAATGAAATCATAATTACTTTTCTTCTTAATTATTGATATGTTACACTGGTATGCTGGAAGTCATGCAGAAGAGCACCAAGATTTAAGAGCTGTATCAACATCTTGGAATTATGTTTCTCATTCTCGATCTTAACAAGTGCACTGAATGACAAGTGATTTGTGTTTTGTCTTTTCTTCCATGGATCACAACAGGGGGTTTCACTCTTTAGGCATTTGACAATTGTGCCACAAACTGAAAAGAAATACAGACACACCAAAACTTCTGACTAAGCTGGTTGGGATCTCACAGCAGGGAAAGGCACTTGGATGAGCATTTGCACTGTCACAACCACAAGCTGCTTAATTTCAGGGAGTCCCACACAGCTCTTGACAGCAAACTGTATCCTTTTTCTTTTTTCTTTTTTTTTTTTTTTTAAAGTGAAAGGGTGTGCCTGCTTTTCACCACCCAGTTCTGCCCTTTTTCTACAGATAGCAGAGGAATTGCTTCATGGTTTTGCCTTTTTCCTGAGGACTATGATATAAAGCAGAGGTAAAAACTACTAAAATAAATGTTCTTTGAAAACAGGGAACAAACAAAAATAAAATAAACAAGACACTAACTACATCTTCCAGTGCTTTTGTGGAAAATGCTCCAATATTTCAGTACTAAACAAAACAGAACAGTCCAGTAGGAGGAGAAGTAAAACAATACAAAAGAAAACAAAAATAAAACCACAAGCAAAACCAATTCTTTTTTAATTGACTAGTATTTTCACATAACTTCAGTAAATTATTTTCAGCAGTATAAAGAAAGAAAAAAATAGCAAAAGTAGCAATTGCAAAGACCAAGATGCTCAAATATAATATTATATAAAGAAAAATGAGTAAGATTAGAAACTGACACTGCTAAAACACAATATGTCTTATAGTTCTGTTTGACAATTCATCTGTAATTGTGTGTAGAAAGGAACATATCTTTTTAAACCTGGCTATAGACTTTTTCCTCCTTTCCCATTTGAGAAATTTGTTTTGTTTTGTTTGTTTGTTTGTTTGGGGTTTGCTGGTTTTGTTGCTTTGGGGTTTTTTCGTTTGTTTTTGGGGGGGATTTTGTTTGTTTGGTTGTTTTTTTAGTATTTACTCTCAGTAATATAGAAACAGGAGATCATTATATCCTGGGTACACTCTGCAATGGTAAGAGCAGGCAGGACCCAGTATTTGCTGGTATCCACTGATGGAAAAGCACCTCCCTAGACCCTGCAGGTCCTTATGAGCCTGTGCAGCACAGAACAGCACCACACAACAATGCCCTCCCTGCCCAGAGGCCCAGCACCCCTGTTGCAGCTCAGTCTGGCTCCCTCAGTGCCCTACTCCCTCAGTGGCAGTCTAGGAAAGGCTGTCTAGGAAAGGCTATCTCCACTCCTGCCCCTGTCCCATATCCTAGATGGACCTCCACCCTCCAACAGATCCCTTCCTTGGACATATGCTGCAGCTCAGCGCCAGCTCATCTCTTTCCCCTTTTCCTTCTAATAGCAACACCAGATGGAGCCCAGATTTGGCACTTTACTCTCCATCACCTGGAACAATGTATGGAGGTGTCAGCAGCACCCAGCTCTGCCTGCCCTGCTCAGCCCCACAGAACTACACCCATCGCTCCTCTCCAGCCCCAGCCACCCAGCCCTGGAAACAGCCAGCCCTCACTGCCACCTGATCCAGCCACTGCCTCCATGTCTACATTTCCTGTTCCTCACAGCTTTTTCTAACCTTGCTCTAACCATTTTCCTGAGTTGCACCCAAATTTTAAGTAAATAATGGTACTTATGTTTGCATACTATCCTTTCACCCAAAGTTCAGCCATCACTGGTACCATACTGTCTGAGATAACAGATGATTAGTATTATGTGACAGTGGGGAAACTTTGCAGATGAATGAGAATAAAAAATGTTGAGAATACTATTCTCTGCCTCAAAAGATTGAAGTAAGCATCACCACCTTGGTAACACATGTAGGCTTGGGTCCTTCTGCTTTTTTCAATTCACTTTCAAATTCTTGTCCCAGTCAACACTTCTTTGAAATTCGTCTCTTTTTTGAAATTTAGGGTGGGTAGACAGATATATCACAAAAGTGTGAAGACGTGAAGAAAGAGTCAATGTGAGAAATTTTAAACAAGTGACATAGCGATCTGTCATTAAAAAAGAGCCAAATGAAGGCAGGTATTTGTTAAAAAAGACAGACAGTCAGAAAAGCTCTTGCAAACCTAACCAAGGATGTTACCGAAAAAATTGCTTAACGTGGAAGATCATAGTGAAGAAGAGAACAGGAAGTAAATTGCAAAGTATATATTAAACTGATTTCGGTTTGAAGAAATGCATCACTTTGTTCCCCAAAAATTATGCTGTGTTGCTTGAGACTGTTTCAGTTCAGCTTTCAACAGCACCATTACACAGTATTACAGAAGCATGAACTGAGATTTTAGAAAGCACAGGAGGAAAGAACTACAAGTATTTAAGGAGGGATAACAGAAGATGAGAAACTTAGGCTGAAGAGGAAAAGAAGGAATGCTGCAAAAAAAGGGGAAGTATCTTGTCATGTTCACATCCAGAAAAGACATAGCAGTGAAAACGGGGGGAAAGGCAGGAGACAACAGTAGCAAAGCAGTCATTCACAAACCTTTCCCATCAGTTATCTCTTTGGCAACTGCCAAAAACTTTCTGGGTCTCTTTTCCCTCCCTTCCCTGCTCCTTTCTCCTTTTTACACAGTTCAGGTTGCAAATTTTGCTATCCACCTTGCCAAAGATTGCTTCCTTTTGGTTTTATTTAGGAAGTTTACTCAGTGTGATGGGTGGATAACTATGAGCAGAAACCATCCCATCTTAGTTGCTTTTTGCCTGGGAAAGTCCTCCCAAACTATTTCAGCAGGTATTGCACTACAAATATCTCTAAACACTTGGTCCATGATCTAAGACACTTTACCAGCATTGTGCTAAACTCCTCTATCCTGATTAGACCAGCACAGTCTATGCATTATTTGGACACAGTGAATTGAAGATAACAGGCATAAGCAAACCACGGGTTCCAGTGTCAGGGAATTGTGTAAACTGAGCCCAAGGGCCAGGACTTCTTTCCTGTGGCATGCCCCAATATGCTGTTCATACTGAATATTAAATATTCCTGGGTTTTAATACATAACAATCATAAAATTTCAAAAGTGTAGGCACATAATAGTTTAACTTCTTGTGTTCTCAAACTATCTGAACCCACTAGCTTTCGACCCTTGTAGACCATGCAAAACACAAGACACCTAAAAGTGTGTACCTGTTTACAGATATAAATACACACACACACTATTAGAATATCTTTTTATGCATATGTGCATGTAGATAGATATATAAGTACATGTATAAATATATACACAGAGGAAAATTTACAAAATTGATATGTGGGTATGTATGTATATGTTTACTCACATGTAACCATGGTACTTCTTAGTATAGAGCTTGCTTTTTTCTCCAGAGAGAGTATGATATCCATGTTGTAAAATAAAACACAGATCAGTTCTGAACACAGTCTTCTATTCATCCATATTGTGCTTGTTACAGCTGCCCCCAAGACACCTCAGCAATGCCCAGGCGCATTCTGTGGCATAGCATGCACCAGGAACCATTCTCAACCAACTGTGCAGGCAGGTCTGTACCAGCTGTCATCTTGCTTTCTACATGCCTTGATGTAATTAATGTAGACCTGAAGCATGCAAACTCCCCAATTTTATGCCTTGAAAATATTATTTTCTAAGTTGTACTGCTTACTTCTCACAATTTCAGAAACTTTGTGCAGAAAGGTGTACAAACACACACACACACACACACACACACATATTATAATTTAGAGCTTCCTAGATATCACCAAGAGAAGTCACAAGACCAAGTGTAGTTTGATCACTGACAATCTCTGTCATTCAGTCCAACAATCAGGTCCATAGATTTGTTTCATTCAACAGTATAGATTTATAGATGTAAGCTTTAGAAATGTAGTAGAGTTCCAATCTTGAGCTTATTTCATAGAGAAATACCTCAGGGAGCCAGAGTTAAGACTCCATCTCCTGAAATGAAATATGCACTAATAAGAATGGGTTATGCACAGGGAAACATACAGATTTGAGATTTGCTTCTGCTACCATAGGGTCACTTCACCTACTGCAGCCTTTCCTGTTAATCAGGTTAGCACTGCTGGCCTTTTGCCTTTTGTTACCTATTCTACACTTTTCAGAAGTTCAGATGTGCTGAATGAGCTTTAGGCAAGTCCCAGGCTCCACTCAGAAATGCCCTGTGATCCTCATCTCCATTATCCACCAGTTTTCCTTTTTACCATGCATACACTTGAAGAGCAAGTCTCCACCTTGACTTCAGAATCTCAAAACATGACTGAAATCAGTTGAAAGCCTTATGCAGCAAGGTTAATATCAGTAAATCTTTATAGATATGTTTCATAAATATCTTACCCAAAGTAGACAGTACTCGAGAGTGTTGCTTTGTAGTGTCATACATATGCAGTACCTGGGCTTACCGTGTTTTTCCCAATACCAAACTTTAGGAATGGTATCCAGTTGAAGGAAAACTTTGAAGCAGAACTGCATTGTAGCAGGGGGAAGGGGAAGGTGGAGGAGGGGGGAAGAGAGAGACCAAAAAAGAGACTGCAAGTATTTATTATTAAATCTCCCATGTGGTGTGATCCCCTATAATAAGAAAATATTTCAAGTCAGCCATCAGCAGAAGAAATGGCAACAACCATCACTTGGAATTAACAAATATATTGACAATATTTTTGAAAAATCTTCAGTATTAATCCAGCCTTTTTTCTTTTCTGCTGGCATCTCTCTCCAAAAGCAAAAAAACCAAAAAACAAACAAACAAACAAACAAACAAAAAAAACCCAAAAGCACCCTTTTCTGCAGCATCACAGCTTTAGCACAAAATAGCTGCATATACGAGTAAAATAAAACTAAAATGTTCTGTCTGAAAGCTGGGGAATTGCTACAGCAAGACTTCCTCAATTAGTATTTTAGAGTACTTTAAGTCTAGAGGTCATTTGAACTACAGTACCCATAGCAATTTAGATGAAATCAAGCTTGCCTATATGGAAAACATTTCATCCGGTAGAAAACTTTTACTGGAAGTCTTCTTTAACTTTTTATGTGAAAAAAATATAAAAAATCACAGACAAAGCACAAAACAGTTTTATCAGTAGAAAACACCAGAATTTTGTGCAAGCCTAGAAAAATATCAATAGAGTCAACCTCCTTAGTATTACTGTTCCCATGTGTAACTCTTAAGAAATGCAAAACTGAAGTACCCTCCTGAGAAGAAGGTCATGCCCAAAGGACTAAGAAGAGAATCCTACCTGAATTAATAATTCAACAGGGACTATTCATCCATTTTTAAAAGCAAGGATCTGGTCTGGATAAGCACAGTCATTTTTATATTTATCTTTCATATTTTGAAGAAAGTTACAATACACAGTATTCCAGTGCAGTATAATGTGGGACTACCAAATGGCAAAATGAAAACAGAATGATAGTGTTTTCTATAAACACATGAATCATGGCCATAGAGTTGGCTAGAGCTCTTAAGACTTGCTAAATACTAATATCCCTTCAGTGAGACTTGTTTGTGTGTTTATTTACAGAGTTTGGATTTAGTCAAAGCTGATAGCAAAAATTAACGGGAATGAGAGAAAACAAATGCATAACAGCTACATTTGGGGTGAAATCAGGTAGAATTTTAAAACATTTCTTTGTATGATGTACAAGAATATTAGGATATTGCTAACTTTGAAGAGTTTCTCTATTTTGTGTTATGCATAACTCTTGCTTTTGGCCAAGTCTACAGAAATATCTGAAACTACTTCGATCACTCATCATCATTTTCCAGACCTAAAAGAGCCAAGATTTTACCTTTTGTTTAAATTCTAATGAGAATTACACTATACTCAGGGGACTGAAGGACAAGAATTCCCAAATCCCTTAAGCAAAAATGTTGCTCTTAATAATAGGATTTTGCCATACTCCCAGAGCATTTGAAAGTCTACAGAATGAAACTCCTATTAAAATTTCCACTGTGTTTCAACTGAAAAATAGAGCAGACATCGAACACTTTCTCGTCTCAATTACTGCACAAGCCCCTGTTCTAGGAACATGGCTTCTTGGTACTGTAGAGGTCTACAAACTTTTAAATATGGAAAATTTCCAATTCCTATTTTAGTTCCTTTTTCTAAAGGTAATGAGTTGTGACAAAGATGGGCCAGGATAGTGTGTGATGGGCAAGAGAGGAAAGAGGAAACTAGTTAGATCCTAGTTATACAGGCAAGATTAAATTATAGAGAAAGATATCGTTAGTTTTGAACTGAAAATATTTGTCAGAGAAGCTTACAGAAAAAAATAAACAACATCCCTGAAGTCCATTTCTAATTGACTTTACTGGTTCACCAAAGGTAGTAAAGCAGTGCTATGTATTAATTATCCAGATTTACATGAGCAACTGAACTCGAGGGTGAAAGATAAAATAAAAAAAAATTGTTAGCCTCATCTGTGTCACAAATTCAATGAACTCTTAGAAAATGTCCAAAATAGCAGCTTTTCTTAGCATATTGAACTTCTCTATTGCAAACTGAAGAACCTACAGGGTGTTAATAAACTGAGCACAATAGTATATCTTGCTTTTAATGAGATGTTTTTTCTGAAAGCACATTAAAGCCTTATTCAAAACGAAGGTGATAATGCATATGTATGGTGGCTTAATAATGAGAAATCACACCTTTCTTTCTTTTCTTCTTACCCAGGTCCTTCTCTCCACCTCTTTTTCAGAAGCTGCACAGTTTTTAAATGAGTTGTCTGGTCAATAAGTAAAAAGTGTATTAGATCTCTTTAACATATTTGATTTTTCAGATAAAATGAAATTCTTGAAAGCTTCAACAATGATTGAAGGTGTTTCTTCACTTTACTCTAAAAGCTTTTTTGGCAAGTTTCCAACCAGTAAAGCACTTCACTGTATAGATGAGATCCTTGCAATGATTTATATTATAAAGTTACACTCCTATACTCAAGGTAAGCATATTAAGAAATGGTAAATAAGCAGTACCTAAAGATATTGCAGGAAAGTTAGATTCTCTATAGTGGCACAGTTAAAATCCCTGATTATATACAATCTTAATTCTGATTTTAAAGCTACCATTGTTGTCTTCTTTATCAACTTCTTAATCAGTTTAAAATTCCTAAAGTGGGAAAAAAAATAAATCCAGGATTACAAATATGATTAAAAATGTGTTCAAATGATTAATCACAGTAACACTCATATTACATACAGGATCATATTCTTATACAGAATCATATTAGATATGTTATGGAACAGGGAAATGCAGGGAAGAGATGCCCTATGGCAACACTTATTTTAGAGGAAATAAATTTCTAGACTGAACGACTCATTTGAAAGAGTCTAAGAAGTTATAAAACTCCAGACAAGGTAGCCAGCAGCAGTACTTTGAAAAAGTTTTCTAATAATCTGAAGCTCTTCTCTTTTTTTTTTTAACTTCCTTTAAGATGTTTTCCTTATATTCTAACTAGTGCCTCCTAGATATTTGTAAACCAGAAGTCACGCTGAGACTTTATGAAATAAGAATCCAAGCATTAGGGGCAGGATGCTGAGGACAGACAAGTTAACAGTGGAATCTTGTTCCCAGGAGGGGATGCCAGACAAATTCTGTCCTAATCTGGTTGGCTTACAACACATCTCCAAACAGATTTCAGCATGGAGTTCACAGTAGATTTCTACATTAGGATGAAACTCTCCTTACTAATGGTGGAGATCCTGGGAAGCTGAGGTGAGTGCGCTTCGAGGGCTGTAATCACTGCATCTCCTGTCTCTCTTTGAAAAATGCTACTGAAAATCATGCAGAAATCCTTGTTCCTGCAATACTAGCAGTGAACTTTCATTATTCAAAAAGCATAAACATAAAATAAACACCAGAACAACCTTTAAACTCACCCAATTTTAGTAAATAGGATTTATTCTTATTTCCTCTGCACCTCATCTCCCAGTGCACACACAGAGCTCTATCCCCTGAGTAGATGTCCAAGTGCAAACAACCACTGACAGAAAAAATGTTACCTCATACCTTTCAGAGATAGGGCACATTCAATTTAAATTATACTCAAATGAAAGCTACAGGTCACAGATGAGAAAGTGGCACACAGCCCTTCAGAGAATAAAATATTATCCACCCTAAACCCCTGACCATCTGTCAATTTAAATCTGTCAATTTAAATCGATCATTTGATGCATTTTTTTCAAGTCACAGAGGTTTTAGAAATGTGAGATATTATCCAAAATTAATCAAAATCAATGGAATATTTATTACACTGAGTTTTGAATCAGAGCATTGTGTGAAGATACAGACAGCTTCGACACTTTGTCTGTGTTTACTGTTATTAAAACTTCCACAGAATTATAAAGTATATGTGACCTACTAGGAAAGGATCCCACACTTACTCTGTGCCTGTGGGGACCAGTTCCCTGTACCCCAGATCTGTTGCCAAATCTGAACAGCACCATTCCTCACAAAATGCTCTTTGCACACAAGAGAAGTATTAGCGGTACAGGCCATGAGAGCGCTGTATCCTCCCTCTGATGAGCTGAGAGCAAAAGGATTGCAGTCTGTTTCCCTTACAGTTTTTCTTTCCTTCAAAAGACAAAATATGTTTTCTAAACTGCCTCTTTATCAAAGGTTTAACTGCCTTTTAATCAGTATTAAAGCTGAAAGTTTGGTATTTTGTTTGTTTTCCAGTTGAGGCTTTTAAGATGCAATGTTTTAGCATTATTGTAGAATCTGCAATAAATTACAGACAGCCCTGCAAATCTTCAACCTGCAAGATAGAACAGAGATGCCTACTACTGCTCTGCTCTTGGATCAACTCTTGTGATAGAGGACTTCTTTTATCTCAGTTATCCTTTCCATCTTCTGTTTCATTGCTGAGCAACTTTTCACTACAGCTTTATGCAGACAACATTTCTACTAGGGAAAAAATAATTCCAAAGTAATATTCCCATGACCTTCTGTTGTTACTTCTAAGCTCAGTTGGTAAACAAACACCAGCCTACATATTATCATCAGAGCAACAGCTGTCTAAAAAGTACCAGAACAGAGAAAATCATCATTTACACAGAAGAGTATAAAATTACACTACTGGTTAAGAGGTAAGCCACATTGAAAGAATTTTTCATGTGGCATTTTTATGTGATAATTAATTCTTAAGTCTGAGTTTCAATCTTCATATAAATAAGTGGATGTTAACAGGCCATCCAGACAGACTACTCTTGTTAAAATACAAATGAGATATCCCTTATGTTTATACATGTGTAAGTACAATTAATATTGCTACCCAACTGGAAACAAAATTGCTTTAGTTAACCAACCATTGCAAGGCAATCAAATATGGTATCAAATGTAATTGTAGAAGACCCATTTGGGGAATAACAGCAATTACTTCATACAGAATTCTCCCCTCCTCCTTCCAGTTCATGTACAATTTTTTCATGCATCTTTATGCCAGAAAAATAATTGGACCATCACAAGTGATCCAACCCCCATTTTCACTCTAGCGTATGTGAAATTTCAAAATGACAAGGCTGATTCATTTAGATATATTGGTTTGTACCTCTGAGTTGTAACTGCTTTAATCTAAAAACATTCAAGTAGGCTTAATTCCTCCAGCTGTAAATGCACCTGGGGAATTGGGCAACACCAATGGAATAGGAAACAGAAAATGGCATTTCTTTATTTGCCTGAAGCTAAGTACTCTTGATTTACCTTCATAAACTTCACAAATATTTTCTAAAGACCTAACAGTTTTTTAACAAATAAGTATTATTTTAGGGCCATAGATGTAAATTGACTTTTTTAACCAACAGATATTTTAAACAACTTTGTGATTAATCAGGAAAAAACACATCACAATCCAATATTATTTTTTTTCTTTTTTACTCAGAAGACATATGGTAATTTTAATTATTATTCTTAATATTACTCTGAACAATGTTGCACCTTTAGTAAATTAATTAGTAATTGCCAAAATTATTTTGATATTTAATTAGCAGTGCAAAATACCAATATCCATCATGAACTTTATTTCAGTCACTCAGCTAAAAACTAATGGTAAATATGTAAGATACATGCTCTTAACTCATTTTAGATTTCCATTTTTGCTCTCGAGACATTCCATATGCACCTTAAAAGAGTTCATTTATTAACTAAAAAAATACATATAGGCCCAGTGACAATATATTTAGAAAGCTATGCAAGGTGATAGAAGGAAAGGAATATGCAAATATTTTAGCTGACACCAGATATTCACTGTCCAGTAATTTGCTGGGTTACATCTTCCCAGGTTCAAATTAATTTCAGTCTGAGATTTCTATGTTCATGGTTATTTTTGGTTTTGGTACACATGGGCAGATTATTTCACATAAAACCAAAATAAAATTCTGGTAAAGATTCCTTTGCCTATTTATCCTGCCAAAGTCATGGTGCAGATCCTCCCGGAAACTACACTAAGGCACGTGAAGGATGGTGAGGTGACAACACGGCTTCTCTAAGGGCAAATTGCCTGGTAAATTTAGTGGCCTTGATGATGGCATTACAGCCTCAGTAGAGAAGGGAAGAGAACTGATGTCATCTACCAGACCCTTGTAGAAAACATTTGATACTGCCCCATACAACATTCTCATCTCCAAAATGGAGAGATGTATAACAAACCACTTGGATAAGGAATTGGCTGGATATTCACACTCAAAGATGTGCAATTACCAGTTCAGTGGAGAGGGTAATGATTTAAACTTGATTGGAAGGGGTAAAGGGAAAACACCAGGCTTGCCAGTGATGAACAATGGGATGGTGTGCCGGAACTTGAGGAAACAAACACTAATGGGACCCCTCAATCTGCTTTAAGAGGTGTTGGCTGCAAGGTACCACACCTGAAATGTTTCTACACCAATGCACAAAGCACAAGGAACAAACAAGATGAGCTCTAAGGTCTGACCCAGTCCCAGAGACTTGATATCTTTGGCATAAGAGAAGCCTAGTGGGATGAGTCCTGTGACTGGAAAGGCCTGTTGGATGGTTATAGGCTCCTTAGGAGGGATAGGCACGGAGGAGGAGATGAAGAAGCGGCAATGGAAGCGATAGAATGTACGGAGCTCACAGTTAACAATGTCACAGTTGAGAGCCTCCAAAGAGGGCTGCAAGGATTGTGGGGGTCTGGAGGGGAAGTTTTACGAGGAGCGGCTGAGGTTCCTTGACATGTTGAGCCTGGAGGAGACTGAAGGGAGAGCTCAGAGCAGTCTTCAGCATCCACAAGGGGAAGTGGAGAGGCAGGTACCAAAGTCTTCACTCTCATGACCAGAGACAGGACTCAAGAAAATGCCTAAAGCTGAGCCAGGGGAGGTTTAGGTTGGATATCAGGAAAAAGTTTTTCACTCAGGGTGGTTGAGCACTGGAACAGGTTCCTCAGGCAACTGGTCACAGAACCAAGACTGTCTGAGTTCAAGAAGCATTTTGTCAACTTTCTCAGGCACATGGTGTGAATCTTGGGGTGTCCTACATAGGGCCAGGAACTGGACTTGATAATTGTGATGGGTTACTTCCAACTCAGCATAGTCTACCATTCTATGAAACTGAAAGAGGGTAGATTTAGATTAGGTATCAGGAGAAAATTCTTTTCTGTAAAGGTGGTGAGGAAACAACACAGGTTGCCCAGAGAAATTATTCTTCCATCCCTGGGTGTGTTCAAGGCCAGGTTCTATGGAGCTTTGAGCAACTTGGTCTAGTGGAAGGTGTCCCTTCCCATGGCAAGGAGATTGGAACCAGATGAGCTTTAAGGTCTCTTCCAACCCAAACCATTTTGTGATTCTACATTTTATCAGAAAGCCAAAATTAAATTTGCACTTTTGTTTTTCATTGCTTGGTCTTCCTGAAGTAGTTGGAATTTGATATATTATAGTACTAAAAATATTGGAAGAAATTATATTCTCATTCAATTAAAATTTTTTGTAGAAGTAGATGTGGCTATGTATTTTTGTCAATAGCTTAGTCCTAATTATTTTTCTAAAGGACAAGCAAATTTTCTCCTTTAGGCAGTTTGGACAGTCTTTACATTAAATTATTAGCTGAAATTGCAAAAAAGAGGCTGTGTGACCAAATCTGGATCTTCAAATGTTTTTTCTCACTACCAGCTAATTTCAAAAGACTGTATCTGAGGATTCTGTATTTTTATTATACTGTGACATTAACCTGAAAATAAAATCTTTAATGCTTATATGCTTCTTTTGCTGTGAACTGTGCAATAAACACTTGTATTTAGAATAAGGTGCTAGAACAGGCACGCTGGCAGTCTTTAGATTTACACATTCCTTGTAGCTCTTTACAAACCTTGGTCTTATGGTCAGCCTTCTTTACCGTTCTTTTTTTTTGCATATATTCTACTCTCATCAGCCCATATATACTTCACGAGAAGGAATGTTTATGATATTTTCTCCTTAAAACTTCCTAGGCTATTATTTCGCTGCAATCTGACTGTCAAGGACATTGCTGATCACAAGTTCATTACAAGCAGAAACAGCTTGTCCCATGACTACAATGACTCATGTGCAATGATTCTAGAAGGGCTCTCATCACCCAAAACCAAATCCTGAATGAGAAATGAACCTCACACAACATGATGTAGACCATTCATAATGCTATCAGAAGTACTTTAAGAACCCTCAGCTGCAGAAAGTTTTACAGTCTATCTTCTATTTTCTGTTACAGCCATTAGGAGAATGAATCTTCCAGTGAAAATTAAGTTTATGAGAAAGATATGTGTGCAAACTAATTTGAGCAGGCATTTTCTAAAAAGTAGGCCAGAAGAGAAGAAAGATTACTTCTGGCGAAAATGGAACAAATTAAATTATAAGAAGCTTAATACATTTATTTGAAATTTAATTGCATAACCTAATGTCAAGGTTATTATACGGTGCACACTGTTCTCATCCAAATTCAAAACAGTAAAGCACAAGCTCCATTTAGCAGTTACTTTATCATAAATCCAACCACATCTGTTTTTTTAATACTGACCATAGTCTTTCTCTGAGCCACAAATTAATATAAAATCACATTTCAAAATAATTTTTGAGATCTCTCCTTAGCAACGAATGCTGATAAAATCTGAAGCCTCTCTGGTGTGACTGACTTCTACTGCAAGTAAAGGGTGAAAAAGAAACCAAAATCTGAGCTGATGTTGTTGATGTGATCCCAGAATGTACCATAGAAGCAAAGAATTAGAAAGAGATTCTGACTGTATTCACACAGCTCTGCACTGAGTGCGTCAAACCTGCAGGTTTTGTTTTCTGTTCACAAGAGAGAGAGAGATTACCAGAAAAGGTCATTGCAGCATTCTCATTATAGAATCTCTATGGAATATGTATTCTATGTTTTACTGTGTATTGGAAGCTGTGCCTGTGCAGAGAACACACTCAAAAGCATTCAGGCTGTGTCCACATCCTCTCTGTACTCCTAAAGCCATATCTGACTCATATAGCCTGACCTTAGGGAGTTCTTTTGTCTGTTTTCAGACCTCCAAGTGCCTGAGTAACACAGGATTAGAATGAACATTTGTGCTGCTTTTGTCTGGGGTAGAAATAATTTTCTTCATAGCAGCTAGCACAGGCTATATTTTGGATTTGTGCTGGAAACAGTGTTGATAATTTGGGTATGCTTTTGTTATTGCTGAGCAGTTCTTTTGCACAGCCAAGGCCTTTTCTGCATCTTACACTGCCCCACCAGTGAGGGGGCTAGGGGTGCACAGGTGACACCAACTGACCCAAGGGATGTTCCATTGTGCATCTAACTGTGTGTCACTATGATTCTAGTGGATCTGCAAACACAGTCTAGGTTTGTAGCAACATCATCTAAAAGCACCATCTGCTTGCCTTTTTTTTTTTTTTCTGAAGGAACAGGTAATAAATGTATAGTAAATAACTTTGACACTTAGCAGGGAACAATAGCCTCAAATTAAGAGGCTTATAATCATGCAGCACAATATTAATTTAACTTGATTGGTAATAAAAAGTCAGTGTTATATATTTCACAATCATGTCACTTGCTTTTCAGTGAAGTCTGAAATTTTAAAAGAAGATAATTTAATATTTGACCAGGTTATGGCCTCTTTCATAAGTACTAGAATATTGCACAGACCAGTTATTAAAGCAAAAAAAGGGATTCTAAAAAAATAATCTGACTCCCGAGTCATGTAGATAATCAAATCTTCTCATATTAAACTTTTTCCTGATTCCCGCC
>WBMV01002486.1:1403759-1662329 GCA_013396655.1 Campylorhamphus procurvoides
CCCCCCCCCACCATAAGCCAAAGACAACTTGTAAAAACCTTTTCTATGATCCTGTATCAGTGCTAGAAGTAGCACACTTTCAACTGACAGCAACCATCACTCAGATTTCTTCTCTGTAATCATTTCTTGTGTGTAAAAACAAACAGATGTCTTGTGTATAACTCAAAGCTACATCCCTGGGTCTGTGAAGTTCTCAATGAGCTTCTGAAAGGAAAAGTTCACTTTATTCTCTAGACACCCCAACTGAGACTGTTTACAGAATTAAATAAAACAACCATTCATAGTCAATTACTCCTCTATAGTGGTTATATAAACAACATATTTGTAAGAATAGAGTTTACATTTCAAAGAGGAAAAATCCATGAAGGTAAGAAGAGAAAAACTGACACTTACCCCAAACTCATCCCTCCACTGATGTGATGCTTGGTACTTCTCTGCTTCTTTAGCAAGGCGCTGAAGACCAAAGAGAGAAAGGAGATAAATTTTAGTCTTTACTGATTATTCGCATGGCAAAGTTTTTCTTTTTTAATTTTTTTCCTATAACTCTTTTCTCTGTATGAATTACATATATCTATGCTTTTTTGTACTTGAAAATTGTGTATGTTTGAATAAAGGTGCACCACCTCATTTCAGAAATGGTTTTTTCTGTAGTATTTCCTTATTACAGTACTGCAATCATGCATTAGGAAACTTAACCTTCTCTCCAATATTTAGGGAGTTCTAATTCAGTTCAAAATCCATCAATATCCTGCTGAAAATACTTTCTCCATACACACACTACCTTGCCCTGTATGTATGAACTTAATCTACCATCCAATGACAAGTATTATTAGAATCTTAAAACACTGCATTATGGACATTTATTTCTCCATTATATCATTTAGCTTCAATTACAGAAACCACTGACAGCTCTGTGATTATTAGGGACCCATAAAAAACTCAGTAATTTCGACTAGCTGGAGTCTGGTCTCATGGATTGAATTAGCAGCTGGAGAGTAACAGGCATGTTCCCAGAGGGCACTTTTCCCATTTATATTAATTTGAATGAAATCCAGTCTGTCCACTTAGCCCCACAGGAAGCAAAGCACAGTGCACAGGAATGATCAGATGATGCTGTTTCAAATCAATCTCTTGTACAGACACATCTGTTGGGTTGGATGACATGTTCCTCCTCACACAAAATTTCAAGTCTTTGAAACTAAAGCTGTTTGGACACGGTTATGAGAAGTTTATTATAAGTTGCCGAGATAATGTGTGTTCTCCAGCTGAACTGCGCACAGCATCCCCCATGCCAGCAGCCCTAGAGGCAAGCATCCACCTTGAAAGCAAGACAGCTCACTCTGAAGAAGGAGCTACCTGATGTAAATATAGTTCATGTGGACTCAGCCATGTCTTAATTGTTAAGCGACTTACTTTTAGAACTAAATTATTTTACAGCCAAGTAAAGATTTTAGCATCAGTTTTTAGGGAGTCACTGTCCCTTTCTAACAGACATAGCCTGACTCTATTCACCAGATAAGTAGGGATGTAAGCACTTTACTGTGTAACAATATGTGCACAAGAAGTTTCATGCTACTTTTAATATTCAGACCAATTCCTACACAAAGTGAACTGGTGCTCGAAGTCACATTTTCGGTTTAGTCACCTTGTCAGTTCTTGCTAAGAACCAAAAGGAATATGACCAGAAATTTCATGTAAGCCAGAATCACAGAGATGGTTTTGTCAGAACCTCACCTCAGACCGATCCCAGACTGCAACTGCTGAGTTACCTGATCCCCTGAGGGCAGTCCTTCTCCCCACTCTAACAACTACCAGGATGATACATTTCACAAAGCAGAACTTACGATCTTTTCCTTTACTCAGGTTTCTATAAACACAGGAAAACCTCAAAAAATCTGTGTGTTCTACTGCCATAAAATATGTCCCCACTCAAGTGTTTTACCGCCAACCTAAATGATTCTCAGCTAACAGAAAGTTACCAACATCTTAGAGGCATTGCCCACTGGAAGTACCTCCACAGTAACCAACCATTAATGGAAAAAAAAACAAAAACTATTAGATAATTTCATGCATTACACTGGAAAAAGCAGAGTCCAACTTTTGCACTGGACAAATATCTACAGTATTACTAGTTTTTTGGGTAATATACTGGAACAACTCTGTCCATCTAATTTTTTAACTCAGTCTAGCCAGTTACACATCTAAATTTGTATATGCTCTGATGAGTTCAAGCTGACTAAGTCATGTTTCACCAGACTGTAGCAAAGCAAAGTATAACACTTACAACACATGTAAACAGCTGCAGTTAACACTGCCCTCAGACTTCCCTCACACTCTTCTTTGCTGCCTTAAGGTACCCAGAGAATTGGAAAACACAGTAAAACCCAGAATGCACAAACTGATAACTATGAAGAGAAATATATACTGATTGTTAACATTGCTAGGAATTTTGCACGGAAAGAACTGCAGCCACTCTTGAAATTCCTCAGCTCCATTACTAGATTCCTCAGCTAATCTGCACTACCATGTGAAAATGCTTAAAGAAAGAAAAAAAAAAAGAAAAAAAATCAAAAAAAGAAAAAAAAAGAAAAAAGTTTGGGATTGGTTTTTGTTGCCTCAAATGCAGGGGAGGGGGGTGGGAAGAATTCTCCTTAAGAATTTTTCAGTCAAGTTTAAGTCAGAACTGCCTAAGCAAACTGCGAAAATAACACTACATGCAATATCTACAGCCCTTTATGTCTTAAAAGAGCTTTCAAAACAAGAAGCTGTCATCTGGGGTATATGTACAGAGCTCTGTTAAAGGTACTCAAACTAATACAAAAGTACAAGCAACCAGTTTAGAAACAATAATAAACAATGAGAAAACAGCTGTTTCCTGACTCCTAAAAACCTAAAGCCAACACCTCACTTGGAAGTACACATGACCACAAGCCAGGTCTATGTACACAGGTTCCAGCAACAGACACCTTTTTGGTTTCTTCATCACTGCTTAATGGAAGAATTTCTGCCTTTTGCTCTACTGCTGAACAATCACTTTTTTTTTTTTTCAGTTATTAGATCAATTTTCCAGAATTTTAGCTGCAATGGATCCCACAGTTTTGCTGGAATGTATATTTAGAATACACTTCCTAGTACTCTGTGTCAGAAATAGAATTAAAGTCTAGCCAACTTGATATCAGCCCAGTATTTCTTTCCCTGAAACAAATCATCTTTCCATAAACTATTTCTGTAAATGCTAGACAAATTGTTAGTAGTTAGTGTAGTGGTTGTTAGCCAGAACTAGACTAAATCTGTAAGACAAGTGATCTCAAAGAATAAGGTATCTGATCTCTCAAAATGGGGATAAAAATTACATTTTCACTTTCTATTACTGCAGCAGACCATCTCTGGGATTTTACAGCTATGTAAGTTACATATGGAAAAACCATAGAGAATCATGTCCCAGAGACCAGCCTACTGCAGTAACCTGATTACCAGCTCACCTCCAGCAGAACACACCTTAGCAACACTTATGTGCAGGCCATCATATGGACACAGACCAGGCAAGGACTTAATTTACAAGAAATGGGTGTTTTAAAACACATGCTTTGATAATAAGAAGTCTGCACATGCAAAACCCAGGATCACTATCCTGTGCAATACCATATTTGAGGGGGAAAGATAAGAGTATAAGATTTAAATGGATACAGATATATATAGATATGTATAATGAAACCAAGGTGTTGTCAGAAGATTTTCTTCCCTGTGCAGGGAGAATAGTGCTACTACAGCAACACGGAGTCTCAGAACTCTGACATCCACCCTTCCACAAAGAGAGCCTTGTTACGAATCAGAGTAGGGCATCAAGACTCCGGGGTCAAAAATAGCTAGACACTTAAGCAAACTCAGGTTACCTATGCCCTTTACTGTGACAGAGGGGGGACTAATTTCTCATCCCTCAAAGAATCATGCCTGCTTCCTTTTGAGGTATGCAAATGTCAGGTCTGGCCTTCCCTGTTTTGATGGAAGAGTCCCAGGAGAATGTTAACAGAGAAGCAGCACAACAGCCGGCTGACACCTGGAGCTTCCCATTCTCCCTCTCATTACCATGAGGGTTTAATACAGCAGCAGCTTCTTTAACACCATGATCCACTGCAGCTCCCTACAGGTCTCTCCAGCAAATAATAAAATATTGAGATTCAAATTTTTATGTGTAAGAAAATGAGCAGAAATGACTTAAAACAAACCTGAAAAACAATATTCCTGCACATTAGCTTTTAATCAGCTCTTCCTCCATGCCTCTGCATTGTGTGTTGTGAAGATGAGGGCTGTGAGATGTTTTCATGCCTTGAACAAAGCCCTGTATAACATCTTTTTTTTGGATGCAGAGCACGAAAAACAAAACAACACTAAAAAGGGAAAAAGGAACAAAACCAACGTGTAACAGGAACATTCTGGCTTACTTCAATATATTTAAAGAACACTGCTTTGTGCAGTCTGCTGGAGAATATGGATTCTCAGACTATGGAAGTGAACATACTCTGAAGTAGCAGATAAATTGAGAAACTGTGACCAGGAAGAGAGAGCTGCAAAGACTAACAGAATGCTGTATCATCTATTCATGTGCTTTTGGAGGATGCCTGACAGATGTGAGATGGTGCTTCTAAGTAAGGGATCAAAAGAGCTGATGCCAGATTTAGCCAGTGTGATTTACACAGTAGCTGATGTCAAACTTAAGGTGCTTGAAAACACTGTGATTAAACAAGCATTTGTTTAATAAATTTTCCTAGATTAAACAATTACTTCCATTTTTTTTTAATTTAAACATTATTATTATTAATGAGAACTGCCATTTTCTAAACAGTGTGCAGGGTGTATTCTGCTCATGAATTTTCAGAATACTTACTTCATGAATTCAAAAAAAAAAATCCCTTGAAAAACAGTCACTGTCCATAAATAAGTATTTTAAATCAAACTTTGAAGGGAGTCAAGTTACCTTCCACTACATTTGCCTAAACCTTTCAAAGAGAATAGTTACCTTTAAAAGAATTTGGAAACTATTGGAAACAGAGGTAAGATGTGTCATTCACTCCACCAGCCTATGAACCGTTCTCTGACTTTTAAGGGATTACAAAAGATTACACACACAAAAAATAATAGAAAAGCAAAACAACCAAAAAAAGGGACCCAAAGCCCAGCTGCTGTCAGTCTCAAACTGCCCATTTCTGAAGGTCCTGTCCCCTGTTTCCAAGTGCACGTTACTATCTCTGAAAGGCAGCCTTTGATGAAGCACAGACTGCAAGAGAGACACCTGAAGAATCTTTATCTGATCTGTAAAGATCAACTCCCTGGAAGGCCTATTCATCTTTCAGCCTTCAATTTTTTCCGTATATGTCATATTTTTATCTCCTCCTAGCCAGCACAGGATTCTGTCATCAAATGGCCCAGTTACAATTATATTCAGTACAATGAAATAAACCTTTTTTTTTTGTGGGTTTTTTTTTGTGTTTCACACTCTCCTTTAAGTATTTTATTTGAAAATAATATTCAACTACTTCTTGATATATTAAGTTACTAAAAATGTGTAAGCTTAGAGCTATTAGATATCAGTAGCCTCACAAGGTTTCTAAAACACCAAAACCATGGAATTTTTTTAGGTAATTTTAAGAAGATAAACACACAGGGAGAATATATCAATATCAAGCTTAAACTGAACAATGTAAAAAACACAATGAACTTCAAATCCTGATTTTAAAATATTATACAAATATTCAAACCTGTTCTTGCCTGAACAGTGTAAAGGCCACAAGGAGTATGTGTAAAAGTGGTTTCAGATATAGTTTTCATAAATGCATCTGAAATACATTTTTTGTTCTTCCATAGTTGATTCTGAATTGCACATGAATTACAAGATGAGGAAGAGATTTGAAAGACTCAGGTAAGGTGTCTGAAGTGCCACTGGAAGACTGATAACAGCTTATTTCATTACAGGTTTGATACAGACTGACAAATTCTAAAGGATTGCATTTTCATCTCCATAAGCTGTTACATTCTATTTTAAACCAAATTAGAACTGTTGTCTTCTGCCTTGATTCTACTGTCTTTATGTACATGGCATATGCTATATTTTCATAGGAATGAATTTTTCAAATACCCATGAGATACCCTGTTCATTAATTTCCTATTACCCAATTGTATAAAAAGAGCATCCATTTTGTCTCAAGAGAGTGTGATTTCAACAAACTGTAAACTGTAAGGTCAGTAGCCCAAAAGTGAACATAGGCATGCTATTGATAGCAAGAGCATAACCTTTGTACAAATACATCTGGATTTACTTCTCTTTGTCTTATTTCTATTCTCCCAGTGGGGCCTGGGAGGAGTTAATAGGGACTGATCACCCTTTTACATGTTACTTTTATAAAGTTACTTCCTGTATGGTCTTTCCTGTAAGTAGGCATTCATAATTATCACCGCAAAAATTGATCTAGATTTGATGAACCTGAGGCATGTCCTTTTGGATAAGATGATCCCAGGCATAAAACAATGTCTTAGACTGAACCAAAGACACACCTAATCTTGCTGGTGTAAACAGCAAACATAAGTCTTAATATTTCCTTCTTCAGATTTTGTATTTTGTTTGCTTTTCAAATTATTTTGATCACTAACATTGAAGTACATTTCCATGATAATTCATATTTCCCTACTCCTTTCCTATATTTTTTCTGTATTCCATCATGTAAATGCCATAATCTTCAGCATAAGTGTAACCAGAATTTTAAACATATTTTCAAGGGGGTTTTTGATGCTTTGTTTTGGGGTTTTGTTTTTTTTTTTGGGGGGGTGAGTTTGTTTTGGGTTTTTTGGGGGTATTTTTGGTTACCAATAGCAGGGTTTTGTTTTTTGGCTGATCTGCAGCTTGGTTTTATGTCATGTATTTACACTGTGGAGTCACAACCTCTCTTTACTCTGGCATCTGCTGTGCCACATGATGGCACTCTGATCTTTGCTCTGTTAATGAGGATATCTGAAGCATATCAGGTCACAGAAAGATTATGTTTATAATTGGTCTCCTGTATTCTCTATAGAATTTGTATGATATATTCCTCAGCTACTCTCTGAGGACAGTCTCCCTTTCGTCATCTAAGGCAGCAGTCAAGTCATATTCATATGGGAAAAGGGTATGTTAGAGGTCTGCTGACGTTGTGAGATTTATCAAAGCATTCTTCATATAAATTACTGGCCTAAATGTATACATAAATTAAGACAATCAGGAATTAACACAATTTTTCAAACAGCTGATGTTATTATACTCTGAACCACAATTCAAAATAACACCTCAAGCTTTGTCTTCCACTTCATAAACAATTAACAACAACCTAAAATGTAAGATTTATTTTTTTCTAATTCAGCTATGTATTACAAAGCTCAACTTCAGTTAAACAATAAGCAGAAAATTACGTTCCACATTTTGTGTGCTTGGCTAATGCATTTCAAGCCATTTCTGCTTTATTCATAGGAACAGCAATTCTATTTCAGACCTTCTTAATCACTTTTTCTAACAAGATGACCTCATATCCAACACAAGGCTGTCATGTTGGCTAAAACGAAACCTAACGGGAAAAAAAAATATTATCACCTTCCCCATATTTAGAAGACAGGGCTTTAAAAGTTTTCTGTATCTGGTAACAGCTATAGTGAAAATCACTCTTTATGATTCATTACAGCCTTTATTCCTATTGTTTAATTAAATGAAAGAAGTTAAAAAAGAGGCTGATTTTCTACAGAGAAATTTTATTCTTCTAGTGGTTTTCCAAAGCAAATCAAGCCAATGGTCTAAATAAGATTAGAAATCAACTGGAAATCGAATCCGAACTAGAGTACTTGAGATTAAAACATTGCAGGTGAATGTAATGCTTTCTTGACATAACTAATTGCATTTACTTTAACAGGGAAAACTGAAATAGGGAGGCCCTAAATGAATACCTCACACATGTGCTTCTGACATCTAAAATGTCTCATGCAATCATCTGTCTCTGACAAATGTGTTTTATAGGAAAAGTGAAAAAGGATAAAACCAAAAGAACATTTGCCCCAGTAACATTTCTCCACTATATAAAAACAGCCCTTCTCTAAAACATGAACTAGGAAGAGCATTTCTCTTTTACTTCTTCCTTTCTTAAATTGAGTGGATTTAAAAATTTAGCTAAAACTAGCAAATTAACGGGGAAGGCAAAAGTGACAAAGTGGCAGTACTTCTAAAAGAGTGCTGAAGAGTCTTTCAAATATATTATAGTATGTTAGGATTCTCAGTTAAGTTTTAATAATAATCTAAGTTTCTTCAGAAGTAGTCAAATGTACAGTTATTGTCAAACAGCCTTTGTTTCAGTCCTGAAAATCAATCACAAAAGAGCTGGACATATATATATCACTGAAAATCATCACTGGAGAATAACTAACTAATGAACTAACTAATGAACTAATTAACTAATCTAAGCCCCACACATTTAAACTTCTGAAAAAGTGGTATATCTGCATATGCACTTAGGTGAGTGCACAGCCTAAGGAAATTGCAGGAGGCCAAGTACCAGTTTGTAGCTGTCTAAAAAATTGCTGGTTTCACCTCAGCTTGCCCTCTAACATTCATAATCCTAAAATTAAAAATAACCTTACATGAGTAGTCGATCGGAAAAACAAATCACAGGTGCCAAGTCATTGCTGGAGGGCACCTTTCTGAGTACCAGAGAATAGAACAGATCAAGTACGATTACCAATGGAGAGAGCACAAAATTGTCTTCTGGGACCAAAGCACCAAATCCAGTCCATGAGGTATAAATTATCACTTGTATAAAATATCTTACAAACTTAATCGGTGCCGTAGGAGTGCACAAATTAATTACGTTTAACTATTATTGAGCAGAAACAAGAAATGTAGAAAGTTCTCATCAGAAGGTAGAGGTTCAGTTCCCAAGCCAGAGTATATTTCTGGTATGTGTGCAATCAGGAGATTTGAGAAGCTGGGCAATATTATGACAGCTTGATACTGCTAAAAATGGTTCAGTAGGCAAGGGAGTACAATAGAGAGAACTGTAGATAAAAGCATGAAGAAAAACTGTTAGAAGAGTAAAAAATAGTCTGTCAAATATATCTTGACATCTAGCAGTGAAATCTTACTAGAGTGCCGCAGAGAAACGGCAGAAGACCCTTCTTTATACATATAATTTATACTTCTCATTTGCAAAGGTTTAAATCCCTTAGAGGTTATTACATTTTCACCCTAATAATTAATATGCCTTAAAAGCAAGTCACATTAGTGTTATATTTTTAAACAGGCTCAAAGTGAAGGACACACACTGAAACCATTAGACTGAAATTGCCAACTGCCCTGACAAATCACAGATTGCATAACACCACCAGCTCCAGCTCATTGCCTCTCTTAGGAAACTCTTTTAAGCTTCACAGCTGAGCTACTAACTTCACAGGCATGATTAGAAGATGACACGTATATTGAGCAGGCATGCCTTGCTACCCAGTTTTTATTCAAGTAGTTTCTAGCAACTCAGGGAGAAAATTACATCAATTTATTTTTAGAAATATCAAAGTAACTTCCTTCAAAAAAGGTGTTCTAAAATGTCAACAAGATAATTTTCCTCTAACTTAAAAAAAAAAGAGAAAAAGAAAAAGAAATTAACTTACATATATTTCAGCTTGTTTACAACTCATTAGATATCTCCTCAGTAACCATCCAGTTAAAAAAAAACCCAAATCCACAAAACACAAAGTACAGACCTTCAATTTATACGTGTTAGCAGATTCACTAAAATCTGACTAGTATGCAAATGGGAACAGATAAAACTGAAATACACATGCAATGGCCTTATTTTCAAGGGAAACGGAGGAAAAAGAAAAGATCAAGTAAATACCTCCTTACAAAGACAAGCAGAAGAAAAAAATTGCTACAGGCTAGTACCACTTATGCAAGAAAAACACTCATGAAATCAGTTATCTTTACTCAAACAGGGCATGCATAAGCAGTTGCATTTTATCTCATCATATAATCAAACGAAACAACAAATTTCACAGAATGCTACAGTTTTGTATGAGTTAAATAACAATACATATCAATTTATACGTTTACATTCAATAAAATAGCAATATTAGATTATTATATTCAAAATAATGTATATGTATAATGATTATGTATATTCAAAATAATGTTTGCATTATTTTTTGGTTTCAAATTATAGCTTCTGCTACAGTCAAAGAATGGAGTTCAGCTAGGTAGGGAACACTGCATATAGAGAAGTGTAGTGGGTTCTGGATTTACTCACACTTTGTGTGGTACAAAAGACATTTAGATGTTATGCTGCTGTAATCCCAAAAGAAGATCAGAAAGCTGGCAATTTAAAATCACTGCTGAAGAGACAGGCAAATATCTCATTTGGCCACATCACCAGAAACAGCATTAAGCTCTCTTAGAGTTTCATACGTATTTATAGAAAGAAGAGCAAAATTCAGAATTTCCAGAAATAACAAGAGTGAACAGAGCTCATTAGCATCTGTTCCTCTGCAGAATAGGAATGAAATGTTTTATTTCATTAAGACACATTCATAACCTAAAATATAATGATAAAGTCCAACACAGTTTATGATTTGTAATAAAATCAAGATAGCACTGAACTCTGCAGTAGCATTTCCAGAAATGGGCCTATGAACAATGCAACTTTATTTCTAATAAAATATAGAGCTTGAATGGTAGATCCAAAATGTGAACTTAGAAAAAGAAATCAGCATCTTCAGTTCTCAGATATATAAAACAGAAGCATGAATTTGACTTATTACAAGTCTGTTAAAAAATAATCCACTTTTTAAACATATATATATACATACACACATACATATTTATATTTGTTTAAAACTACAGCTGAATAACAAATGTAGCTTTAACAAGGCATGATAGTGTCTCAACAGCTTTGCATGTCAGGGAAAAAAAAAACAGAGCAGGTGGTGGGCTACAGCTGCTGAATAATCAACGTGATCTCATCAGCAGTCAGGGGGTGAGAGCCAAGGAAACATGTTACTGTTGGCAACAGCAGAAACAAATGATACATTAATATTGCATGTTATTTTCAGGCAACATTTCCCTAATGGAAGTAATTTTAGTCAAAAGAAATAAGAAGTGTTTAACTCTGAGTCCTGGAGAAAACTGAGTAGAAAGGAAAATGACCTTCTCCTGGCAAACCGTAACAACAATTATTTTCCCAGAGATGCTATGTCAGTCCTGACAGCAATGCTGGAAACACACCACTGCTCCTACAGCTGGCTTTGACCTGGGCAACAGGACACTCAAAGCTCCTGCATTCTTTCTTATTACACAGAGAGTAACAACGTGCTGCTCCTAAACCTTCCCAAATATCTTTGAAAAGAAGTGTTGCACTCCCAGCATTCTCTCTCTACTGGACATGTTCAAGCTTGAACTTTCAAACGTAGTCATGTCAAGTTTTTAGGAACAATTCATGTCCTCTGTTAGTAATTCCTTGTCTGTAAAGGACTACGTGGGATTCACTGTGTTCTTACCCTCCAAATGAAAACTCTTTCAGATTGTAATGTAAAAAAGAAACACATAAAGTAGACAAAAATGTAAGGTGAGAAGGCTGAAAATGGTATATTTTACCTTTCTATACATTGTTTTGGTCATTATTTCTCTTCAGCATCTTTTGTCATGTATATGTCATCTACTGGACAATCTATCACTCTTTTGTTCCAGGCAGCACAGTTCATTTCTGGGCATTCTTGTGGTTATTAAAAAAAAAAAAGAAAAAAAAGTCCAACCTAATTAAGGTATACCATTAACATCACATTTCTGAACTATACGATCTTTAAAATGGACTTATGTGTGAAAAAAATACTATTTTTCATCTTAACACCTACAGCTTTAAAATGAATGTGTATTGCTATGGCTACAGAAATATTTAATAACTTTTCACATCTGCTGAGAAGTAAATATTGTCAGTTGTATTTAACAGAAAGGAAAGTAGATCAGAAAGGTGACATGATGCGACCTAAGTCACACAAAACATTAGGGTTAGGTGCTGGCAATACTTAAGTCCATAAGATTTATACTCTGGATGAATCCATTGTATTTTCCTTTCAGATATTTTTGTACTTTTTTATGTTTATTTACATGATCTATAGGTATGCTTAGAAAGTATATCTGATTGACTGTCTTAGTGAGTACTGTACATATTTGAATCAAAATTCAAATTATAACTTCCTTCCATTTTTTATGAAAAGAAAAAAAAGCACCAAAAACCTATCAAGAATATTTTTAGTGTTACCCTCACAGATGACACATTTGAGAACTACTACAAACAGTTTGGGTTTATGTATGATGACTTCCACCAAAAGGTGTTTAATTAGGATGTCTGACACTTCTCTTTGCATGAAAATCTAATTGCCACCTTCTACCTCAAAGAACACAATCAAGAAGCACTATCCCATCTCAAAATTGCCCAACCATCTTCCTCATGTTACTTTCACAACTGGTGTTATTTTTCAGTTTCACATGTTTCTATTCTATAAAGGTAATATATTGAACCGTATCAACAAATTTAGCACCCTCCAAAAAGTATTTTCTTTTATTCCAGCTAGAGCTACTTACTAAAAGCCATCATCATAATCAAATTTTGAATAGCAGAAAGAAACAAGAAAAAGCTAAGACAATTATAAAAAAAGATAAACCAAGCACATGTCAAGAATGTCACTGTACATCTCAAAGCAAAATCTGGCAGTATCTTGCCAGAATGGACATTTGATGGAGCTATATCAGTATGGTGCAGTTGACTGCAGTTGATCCGAGTTGCACTTAAAAACTCATAAATCCTGCCCATAGGGAAGAATTTCTTCCACAGTCCTGTTAAACTGGCACATTAGATAGCAGAGGTGATTTTCAAAAATCAATCTGAGTCTTAAATTAAGAGACCTGAGCTGAAACTTGAAGGGCTGGCAGATTGTTTGAACTCTGCAGGATGTTCTTGTAGAATTTCATGGAATCATGTTTGGGCTATATTCTCAAGGTATACCAAAAAAACAGATGATTTTTGAAAGTGGAAAGGCATTTTTGTCTGGGCACTTCCCTGTCTGATGAAACATTAAGGATTGAGAAGTTTTAGACTTTGGGCCCTCATTTAAGTCATTGGCAGCACTGAAATGTTGAAGCCCTACTATCTGAGCTGGGAAGTGACTTAATACTAAGGAAAAAGGCATCTTATATGTCTACATGAAAACAGCCTCTAGATTTCAATGTGTATAACGTGGATTAAAAATGCAGCTTTATCTTCCATCACACAACGACTTTTGACTCATCATAGGTCAGTATGATAAATTACAGAAATGGCAATAAAACGCATTCACTTGCATATACAACACAAGCTCCAAGCATATAAATCCCAACCTTAAAGCCTTATTAAACTACAGCTAAGTTCAATCATATGCTGAACTCTGCACCTCTGTCCCGTGGTCAGGTGGTTTTAGCAAAGCTGAAAGAAGGGTATCAGGATTGGTGAACTACAGTAAAGCAACATGAAGAGCCAGGTGAGAAGAGACAAGAGGAATGCCTGCTGCCTCATCCCCAGATATCACTACTTAAAGCTGTGGTTTGAAAACCCAGACAGCCTTATCCTTATCACCTGAACAGTCACATGGCTCAGTTGTGTTAAGTTAAAGAAGAAATGAAGAATAAGGAAACTTAACTTTATTTAATAAATTAAAACTGCAAACTGCATTTTCAAGGGTTTTTTTTGTTTGTTTTTCTTATTAGTCATTTGCCAAGTCAGACCTTTAGTACAGGTCTCGCAATACCTTTCGCCAAGCCTTAGATCTTGGTATTATTTTTGTCTGTGTCTCTCATTTTCATATGCTAAAGAAAAAAAGAACACAAATTTTCTGTGGAACTGGAAATATTAGCAGGCTCAGGCAGGTATGTGATGATGGCATAAGTCAGCATAAGAAACACGAAGCTACGTGACAATGGAGCAAACACTGCTGGGCTTCCAGATTCCCACCTTGCTTTTAAATCAGCTGGGGCTGCATCAGCAAACCCCTGGTGCTCTGACACAAGCTTTCCATGGGAAAGCTTGCAGCCAACCTCCAGAGTGCCCAGAAAGGCAAAAAATAAGAAAGTGGCAACTTCTGCCAGCTCATAATTTTTTTTAGCTACAATTCAAAAAGAAACTTCTTAAATCCAAAGCTGTTCTGGATCTCAATCCATCAAGTACATTGTTATCCAACAAAAACTACAGCAGTTGATCACAAAAGCACTCTGTTGCTGGAAAGATCACAGCTTTAATTAGCAGGTTAACTGGAAACAAAGTCACTGATGTACTGTGCATTGTAAAAATACGGCAGGGAAAGGAGATTTACTTACTCTATGCTGCAGGTTTACAGGTACTGTATGCTCAGTAAACTAGAGAATGTAGCACCGAATTACACTACATATGTTCCTCTGAGTGTGTAGAAAACATCCTTATATTGCATTTACATAATAAAGTTAGAAATGCATCATAAATCACATGATCATTTTCTGAAATGTGTATGTAAAGTACACATCGCCCTCCAAGTGCTTCTTCATATAAAAATATATGCTAATAAAAATACAAAACCAGAAAAAAACCTCAAACAAAAATCAAATCATTAAAAAAACACCCACAAAAAATTAATTTACAATATAAACATTTTGACACATCATTATTTTGGGCCAGAGTGGGTATCAGACAGATGCCTTCTTTGCAGTAGTGTAATAGGGTTTGGTGTTTGGCGGGTTTTTTCACTAGTGAAGTGTTCAGCTGACTAATTACTTTATTAGTTTGCAGCATTTTTAGTTCCTGTGCTTTTCATTCCTGTGCTCAAGAAAATATAGAGGAAAGAGACAAAACAGGTCAATAAAAAATTTCAAAAGTAAAATGGACAAATAAAAAAACCCAACCAAAGAAACAANTCCTTTACACTTGGAGCAATGTAAAGGAGGAGACATTTTATAAGGAAGCTGAGAAAATGGGGGAGTTGAATACAAATTTCTTCTTAAGGCCCTCCTTCCCTCTTCTGAGGCATCATCTCCTATAATTTGCCCCAATGTTCCCCAGATGCAGTTGTGACTATGTCTGGTTTCTTTTGTGAAGTATGAGCAAAGCTAGTTGTTTATGTAGAAGGTAAAGGAAATATGCACTTTTCTCCCACTTTGAACAATACCTTCCACTGTTTGAAGAAGGCTTCCTAGCAGTTCCAGTCAATCCAGAACAGTGAATATTACCAAATATGTATTTTATTTCTCATCATTTAAAAAAAATGAAAGCCTTGTTAAAATTAATGTTTTCTCAGGTTCATATGACAGTTTCACAATAACTAAGCTTATTTCAGTGGAAGGACATCTGGTTAATCATATCATGTATTTCATGTGCAACCGGAAATAAATTTGTATTGGGCAGAAATTTATGGAATTGGTTTTACATAAGAACTATTTATGCTTTCCTTGAGCAATAACATTTGCAGTGGGTTAAGAACTGAATCTTCAATATATATGTGAATTGCCAATATATGTTTTATTATTGCCCTCCATATCTTAGCATAAATCTAGGCAAAAGTCTCAGAAAGAAAACATGTTCCAGTTTGGAATAGAGGTTATGTTTCCTAAAAATACTTGAAATGTTTATTTTTCAAAGATGCAGTTTCTAGGTATAGCACATTTGACAATGTCATAGAAATATTCTTCTTCCTTATTTTTGAACAATCAAGTTGTCAGATTTGTTTTAAGTGGAATCCACAACATTATACCAAAATCTGCTCAGTCAGTAGTAGCTTATTATACAGACTTAGCTTTGTTTGGGTTTTGCTGTTGTTGTTATTGATTGTTGTTGTTTTCTTTGTTTTGGTATTAAATTTATGGAAATAGCACTGCTCAAATGCTAATATGAATCCTAAGCAAAGTACCCATGCAAATCCCAGGTAGATCTTCAGTGAGGGGGATGAAAGGCAAATTTGAGAAACTGCAACACAACACAGCCATTCCCTACTTTCCCCTAGAGATCCAGGTAACTTCCAAAAATCAGCAGGATTTATTAGAACTCTGTGGAATCTACATACATTTTAATTCTAGTCCAAACACATTCTTTCCCAAATATTTGGCCTAAGTAGAATCACCATGGTTCTAACCAGGGATGTAAACATTCCTTACTACCATCAAACAGATGGGATGAGCCCAGATCCACTGTTCACTGAAATGTGAATCTTTCATTTAAGTGGCTGACCTGAAGAAGTCTGGGGCAGAAGAGATGCCAGAAATCTATCCCCTACAGAACTACTTCTCTATNTTGCATAAAATAATTCGTACACTGCTTAAATTGATCCTTCTGATTTCTGAGTCCTTATCTGCAAAAGATCATGATATTCTAAGAGTAATCTCTCTTTATTCCCTGAATCATCAGTCATTCTCCTATGTGATTTCCTTGCTTAAGTAATTTTATGCACAGTTTTTAGCCTGCTGTTCCCAGATAGGTTAATATACAGATGTGTATAAGGGGATGGAGTATTCCAAGGTGAGCTGACTGGAGTCAGTACAGCTATGGTTGTCAGAAAGGTATAATTACTTATTCTAGTTATAGCAAACTTTTTGATGCTGTACTGAAGGGGCGGGGGGNAACTAAGCTTATTTCAGTGGAAGGACATCTGGTTAATCATATCATGTATTTCATGTGCAACCGGAAATAAATTTGTATTGGGCAGAAATTTATGGAATTGGTTTTACATAAGAACTATTTATGCTTTCCTTGAGCAATAACATTTGCAGTGGGTTAAGAACTGAATCTTCAATATATATGTGAATTGCCAATATATGTTTTATTATTGCCCTCCATATCTTAGCATAAATCTAGGCAAAAGTCTCAGAAAGAAAACATGTTCCAGTTTGGAATAGAGGTTATGTTTCCTAAAAATACTTGAAATGTTTATTTTTCAAAGATGCAGTTTCTAGGTATAGCACATTTGACAATGTCATAGAAATATTCTTCTTCCTTATTTTTGAACAATCAAGTTGTCAGATTTGTTTTAAGTGGAATCCACAACATTATACCAAAATCTGCTCAGTCAGTAGTAGCTTATTATACAGACTTAGCTTTGTTTGGGTTTTGCTGTTGTTGTTATTGATTGTTGTTGTTTTCTTTGTTTTGGTATTAAATTTATGGAAATAGCACTGCTCAAATGCTAATATGAATCCTAAGCAAAGTACCCATGCAAATCCCAGGTAGATCTTCAGTGAGGGGGATGAAAGGCAAATTTGAGAAACTGCAACACAACACAGCCATTCCCTACTTTCCCCTAGAGATCCAGGTAACTTCCAAAAATCAGCAGGATTTATTAGAACTCTGTGGAATCTACATACATTTTAATTCTAGTCCAAACACATTCTTTCCCAAATATTTGGCCTAAGTAGAATCACCATGGTTCTAACCAGGGATGTAAACATTCCTTACTACCATCAAACAGATGGGATGAGCCCAGATCCACTGTTCACTGAAATGTGAATCTTTCATTTAAGTGGCTGACCTGAAGAAGTCTGGGGCAGAAGAGATGCCAGAAATCTATCCCCTACAGAACTACTTCTCTATCTACATAATTATGATCAAAATTAATTGCTCTGCATTATCCTCTTGCAACACTGTCTTCTCTCTTGTCTGAGATAAAGCAGCCCAATTTATGGCCAGGAAAAAAAAAAAACATGAAATTTTCAAATAGATGGATTCTACTGATCTTCCATACAAAATACTGAATTAGTCTTTTAGAGGTCAATCCACACCATCTAGAAACTTACAGCAAAAGCCAAGATAGGTGGAGATTTCAGTGCCATCTCATCTACACTGCTGTTGTTCAGGTTTACCCCCTTGTCAACTGTAATTTCATATTCTGCATTTAGAACTCTATCATCCCTCAGTATATAAGGATTTAATGTCTGTCACAGAGACTCAATAAACCATATGTGTTCATGTGTGCACAAGGCCACTTCTATCTCAGACAATATATGTATGCTAATATGTCTGGGTTTGAGAGCTTAACAGCCCTGCAAAGTACCCAGATTCGGTACTTAAACTGCTTTATGAAATCTACTATTGTCTTACAAATAAGCAAGTAGTTTTATACATATTAAAAATGCTCCTTTCTAGAGTATGTTAACCAAACTGTTCTGTGCTACAAAGAAACCTATTATTTGCTACTACAGCACATGTGCTGTCTCATTACCAGCCAGGGGACCCATTTCTGTGCAGGGACCACAGCAATCACCACAGGATTGGCATGTAGCAACACAAAGCAAACTTTTTATGCAGCCAAAGCATTTGGATACCAGAACTGAATAGGAATCCCTAAAGAATAAGTGCTCAAACACAATATTAGAGCACATCTTAAAGTGTAGCTTAGCTAATAGCACAGACTGGGCTGAATTGATTTTCTTCAGTTATTTAAATTTCATTATATCTGCTCCATTTAATTCCTTCTCCATTTAAATTGATATGAAATATAAAACAACTTTTAAATATTTTAGTGTGAAAAAATATACAAGCTAATTAAAAGCTAAAACTTGAAACCCACACACATTCTAAACATCTCTTTTTTTAAGGCATGTTTTAAATTTATTTTATTTCTTTCTGTCTTAAAACTGCCTTTTTGTTTCTTTGTTTTAGAAAGACGATGAGTTTTCGTAAGGTGGGGTTTTTTTATCCCCACAGAAAAAAGTGCTTACAAAGAGGCCCTTAGGTTTCGGTTGCTTTGATTTTATGCTACCAATAAAGGTTTGTATTTTTTGCAATTCTCTTGATGCAATTACATTAATGAAACCTAAATGATGTATTCTTACCCATGCAATGCAATTTTCCTGACTTACAAATTAAAATAAATGTCATCATGACTATTAATCACTCTCTTTCAATTATAAACTGAAGACTGAAATGCCACCTTACAAAATAGCACCAAGGTCAGACTTGGCTGGCAGATGTCACAGGGCAGGTTGGAGTGGGCAGCACAAAGAGGGTGTGTCAGTGCAGCAATGCTTTTCATGAGAAGATCTGTGTGTCTCAGACATATAGGAGGAAATAATTAAAAATAAAAAATCAGCTCCTGTAACTCAGGAATTGCACTAGTGCATACTTCCCTCTTGTGCCAAAGAGATCTTACAATGGATATTCATACATTAGGAGCTGAAACTCCTATTGGTCTTCAACAGTTTTCAGGTAAAGATCTTCCTGAGAACATAATAAATGTAAGTAACACCTAATTAAAATTTTTGATTAATTTCTATTATCTACTTTCAAATATAAAGTAATTACCACAGAAAGATTTCTGACCTTGTGTTAGTCTGACTGAAACTGCGTCATCCTCAATTTGCTTTCTTCTTACTTTGCCTGTAATTTTTAAAGTAGTGCTTTTATCCCTCAAAACACCTGTTTTCAAATGCACACTAAGACACATTTTCACATCCTTGTTCAGTGCCACGTATAGAGTTCTGCAAAGAGTCAGTAAATACTTGCAAAACTTTGCAGTTCTAGTCCTACTTTTTAATTTTTCAATCATAAAATCTATTCATTAAACCCTCCTTTTGAAATAGGAGCCATATTTTTTTAAATGAGTCACAGTTTCTGGTAAATAAAACTATGATTATTTTTTCAGAGAAATAAAGGAATGCTTCAATAACATTATTCCCAATATCACTGTTCTTACTTAGCTTCCTCACTAAGTAAGGTATCCTGGAGACAAAGCCCTTCTTGAACCCATTATCATCTATCACCCAAACTGTTCTCTCACACATACACACAGAAAGTGACCCCTGCAATTGTCTAACCTACAACGCCAAATCACAGAGAACCTGGCAACATCCTTACTTACTATTGTCAATTGGAGCCTTAGATCTCAATTGTGAGACGAGTCACCTAACATTTTTTATTTGGAGAATAGTGGGTTTGTAGCTTAATTAAAGCTCTGTCTGACAGTTCAGAAGATGGGAATTCGCTTCTCCTGCAAGGTTTGACAGTATCCTCAGCTAAAATGTGATAACGCATCTTATGCAAGAAACAGTGAAATGTGACATGAAACCTTAGCCTCCAGCTTTACAACATTCAGCTTTAATAGCCTGATCTTTTGTTTATTTCCACGAATATGTTTTATAGAAATATATGACAGTCTTGGTGAGCATATATATGTAGGATCTTTGAATTGAAATTTCAATATACTTAAAAAGAATGTCTGTAATGACCTTTATAACTATTACCAAATATCAAAAGAATTATTTTTATATTGTAATATACTGTACTTTCAGCCTATTTTACACATTTACAATTAAATATCAACTATAGCCCAAGAAGCTCAGGAATTTTTTCAACAATTTTGTTTAAGTTTGGGTTTTTTGTTTGTTTTGTTGTTGTTTGTTTTCTTTTTAATTTAAAACCAGCCATTTTTCTGAATGAAAAGCTTTTATTCAAGAGGGCAACAATATTGTTAAAAAACAGTTCCTCACATCCATTGTACAATTATTGGTCCAAATAGGCATTATAGCAATGAAAAGGAAAAAATGGCAAGTTTGGATCTGACAGCAAGAATCACCTACCTCTGAAGGCTGTTTTGTGCCTTGGCCAGATTAAGCAATATAATAGATTTCACATGGATGCTTCTACACCCTTGAGTGTAACACAGCTAAATCAGCGTTTTCCTCCCTCTGGCAGGTACAACAGGAATAAATATGAACTTCTATTCACCCCAGTTATATGAAATGAGAAGAGACATTCTTCACCAGTTTCCACAGAGAGAACATGTGTGTCTAAAGTTGTAGTTCTTTCAGGTGTGGCTAAGAATACCTCAAGGATACACTCTGGCAGCAATAACGACATTTGCTTCCAATTGACTTAAAAGGGTGATATGAAGGAGCTATCCTACAGAACACACAATTAACTGTATTTCTTTTACTTCCTCCTCCAACTGGCTGACACACTGGAACAAAAGAGAAAAAAAGAGGTGGAAAAAAAGGGAAAAAAAAAAAAGGAAATGCTTCTTCCTGTTATATCCATTCTCAAAACAGTTTTGATATTTTACCTATTCTGGCTTTCCAAATTCTGTGATTTTCTAGACTGAGAATGGGCTCACTTTGAACTTGCCAATTGTTGAGGATGACTCCTGGAAGTCCAGCAAGCACAGGGCATGTGGTCCTCTTTTCCAGAAACAAAAAAACCAGAAAAATTGCTGCAGCCAAACTGCTGGGGTACCTGCCAGCCCCATAACTCAGAGTCCCACAGGAACAGACCTGTGGCACTTGTCAGATCGCAACAGTCCTCTCAGGACCATACCAAGTGCAAAAACACCTGGCAAACTCCAGTGAAGTGTGAGAGGTGGAAACATCACTGAGACTACATTTTATCACCCTTCTAATTCTGCCTGGCAGAGCACAGACATAGTGAATGAGGGTTTGACTCTGCTCATTCCATTTCCTTCCACAAGAAAATAATTGGCAGCAAATTGTCAGCTCCCTGGACATTGCAATTCCAGCCAGTCCGAGGCTGTCAGTACACAAAGGTAAAGAGTCCATCACCTGCTTTACTCTCCATCCCTCCACAGCATGATGAGCACCAGGAATTTGCCTTGCTTTAAATGCCAGGCACACGTGGCTGTCACTGGAAATTCACATTTAAATGCTACTGGCTTTTGTGAAACAAAGTTCTCTTAACATGCATGGATGGAGAAAGAGGCCAGATTTAATGTGAGATTAAATTATAATAAATTCCCCATAATTGCTTTTTTAATGAAATATTTTTTTGTTAATCAAGAAAACAACTAAGGATAAAAATAATAATGAATCTCCATCCCCTGCTGCATGCAATCTCTTGGTAGAAAAGCATCCAACGAAAATGAAAAAGAGAGATGGAGGCTGCTCAACACTGCTGAAGGCATGCTCTCATTTCTTCTTATTCAGTAAAAGCTGTCAAAAATCCACCTCCTCTGATGTACTTGCATTTAGCATAGGGACTTGTCAATTACTTATCGCACAGCATTCTGTCAGACTGGGATTAAGATGTCCTAAAATTCCCAAGAGGATAATTCATCATAACACAATATAGTGTGTGAATAATGGACATCCACAAAAGGCTCAGCTGACATGATGGAAGTGAATGATAGGTGAATTGAGGTCACAGGCTTGATGTGAAGGCATTGGACAATGTATACCCAGGCTGTCAGTCAAGGCATTAGAAAGGAGAAAGTGCATGAATATGAAATAGCAAACAAACAGACTGGCTTTTGTTTCCTTGTTCCTAACAGCTCAAAGGAAAGAGATGCTGGAGTTAATGAACACATCCATGCTGTGCGTTGGTGCACTCTACAGTGACCACAGAGATCCGACTCAACAAGAAATATCCTGTAAAGGTTCCAGTTATGGATTCATAAGGCCAAGCATGGGGTTTTCTTTTGATAGTGATAACATGGTTTATTTCTGCATTTTTTTACTCCCAACATATTTATGAAAACTATGTTTCAGTAAAAAAGAGCATTTTAAACCAAAGTTCCAGCAAGAAGGACATTTCACAAAAGAGATCACTTCACACAGGAAGACAATTAATGTTATTTTATTCCTAACTCTGATACACTGCTGTTTCCATTCAGTGCACTCCTTCTCCCTTTCAGTTGTTTTTGTCCAGTAACAAAGATGTTCTTTATCTAGCTTGGTCTTTCCCACAAACAAAGACAGGGATAAAGAAAATATTGCCACTACTACATACAAGTGTTTGCAGGGTCCATCTGTTGTTTTGTCCCTGTCATCTCACTTCATCCACTTATGTATTTTTCTGGTTTCATCTTTAGTATTTAATATTTCATTTCATAGAATCATAGAACACTTGTATTGGAAGGGAACTTAAAGATCATCCAGTTCCAACCCTCCTGACCTTCCACAAGATCAGGTTGCTCAAAGCCCCATCCATCCTGCCTTTGAACACTTCAAGGGACTGGGCATCCACAACGTCTCTGGGCAACCTGTTTCAGTGTCTCTCCACCCTCACAATAAATAATTCCTTTCTAATATCTAATCTACACCCACCCTCTATCAGTTGAATGTCATTTCCTCTTGTCTTAATACTCCATGCCCTTGCAAAAAGACCTTCTCCAGCTCTGTTGTAGCATTTTCAGGTACTGGAAGGTGCTATAAGGTCCCTCTGGAGACTTCTCTTTCTTTTCCAGGCTGAAGAGACCCAACTCCCTCTGCATTTCCTCATATAAGAGGTGCTCTAGCTCTATGATTACCTTCATGGCCTCCTCTGCACTCACTGCAGTACGTCCATGTCCTTCCTATGTTGGGGGCCCCAGAGTTGGATACAGTACTCTAGGTGGGGTCATTTACAGATAGAGAAAACACATAAATAAAAATAATCTTGTGTTAATGTAGTTTAATATGGTTTAGTCTAGTCTAATCTTGAATTGGATTCTCAAAAAGCCTTGTTTTTCCTGCTCTTGCACAAATCAGTAGATCAACCAAGTGGCTAGGTGTGTCCCTGTGTTATTCCTCTCTTCCAAGTAACTGCAAATTAAAAACAATTCAGTATCCATCAAAGCTGGTACAAAGCTTCCAGCTGCGGCTTCTGCACATAGCTTGCCTTCAAATATTCCTATATATCCGTCTTATACCAGGGCCTGTCTCCTCAATCCACATCTTGCCTGAAGATCCCTTTCAGCAGTTTTCACAGCTTCCAGTCCTTCCTATTTCAGCCTCTAGGAGAGTTCCAGCACTGAAGAATCTGCTTCTTTTTACAGACAAACACATTGTTTTCAACTTTTCAATCACTCACAATTCTCAATTTAAGGCATAAGAACTCTAACCCATCCTGAGTAATCAGGAGTAATTAAGCACCATGTCCAGTGCTCAAAAAGTCAGTTATATAAATTATACCTTGACATCTTTTCCTCATTGGGCTTAATTAAGGATTCCAAGTTTCCCCCTTTGCACACTTGAAAAACCCTAGTTCTGAGAGATCATGAAAAATTTAATAAAGCTTTGCCTTACTGAGAAAAGCAAATTGTTATTGAGCATTTTCTTATTGGATTCTTATTGTTTACAAGTACAATTACAGTGCAGTTTTAAAAACCCAAGTATGAGAGAATATATTCAGGGAATATATTGAATATTAAGCTATTTTTACTGGAAGGACAAAGAAACAGCATTTTTTGCATGGTTTATAAAGCTATTCATTTGTGGATAGCCTCCCTCAAAAATGTTTATATTTACATCTAGTTCTTTATCATTATAGCTGTATTAGTACATAGTAATTTACAAAGGGGAAGGGAGAGGACCTCCATCTGTAGAGTGAAGTTGGTGCTGAGATCCAGTATGCTGTGATACCAGTGCATCCCCAGTCCAGATCTCAGTGAGATGACTCTGGACTAGCAATAGATGTGTGAAATTAATGCCCACTGGAAGTTTGAAAATATTAGAGGCACTCCCAGATATCACTTTGTCACCCTCCCCACCTCTTTCTCTGCTGTTTGTTACTTTAGCCAATATTATTCTAAAGACATCATATTTACAGAGCTTCAGCTCAGAATATTCATTGTTTAAAATCAAGAGTGTTAGAAACACACTAATATTTAGGTTTCCAAGTCAAGGACTAAAATATCAGGAAAATGCCATAACATCATATTTTTCCTCTTTGTACTGATAAAACTAAGTTGTTTTTTTAAAAAAAAAAATACCATGTGTATATAAATAGTCAAACAGGAAAAATACCTGAAAAGTGCATTTTCATGTATAAATTCTCCTTCTTGAGTACTGTACTAAATGCTATTGCATTGTATCATTTTGAAATTCACTCTCTAGCTTGACAAAGTATTTGATTAAACTAGTTTAAAATGTCTCTGACCATTTACTTTCTGTTCAGTCATCTAGTTCTTTAAAAACAGAAAGCAGATTCCAGAATTTTCAGAAATTTCAATTAGAAGTTATCTGGTTTCACATGAGCAACTACCTCAGTAAAACCAAGCTAACAACCAAAAGTTTGAACATTTAACTGTGGAATAGATTGCTTAAAAAGGGACAACATGTTATTTTCTACAGATTTAACACATTTTTTACTATTTATTTAGTCTGTAAAACCAACCTTTCTATCATTTTGGAGGTATTTTTATACATCACTTGGTTTTAGTGATGCCAGAGTGATAAATATTAAAAATATGTATTTGGAATATAAAAACTAGCATACTTTTGTATTATTTCTCAGTTAGTTCTACAAATCCTAGGAATTAACTATACATATTCTTGAAATGTAAGTGAGGCAGTAATCTCCAACTGAATTTCATTTGATGAATGGTGAGTTTATTTTCAAGCATATATATGTACAAGTAGTTGCAGATTGGAAAGTAAGTCAGGAAAAGACAAAAGAAGGATGTATATGCCTGATATACAGTACAATGTTCCTGCAGGAAAAGGAAGAAAGGAAACTTTAATGCAGAGGAGCTTAAAAGGATCCTTTATAAAATGGTCGATTTGTAACAGCAACAGCTCCGTAATCAAATAAAAAATTCTATCACTTCATATGAACTAACAGTTTGCGTTTTTCATATCAATGCTGTAACCACAAGGACCTATAAAGAACAAGGATACAACAAGTACTCTGGGAAAAATGTGAATCCACTCAGATTTATTAATAGATTGCAATTTTTCCTAGCATTGTAAACACCTTCACACACAACATAAGTGATGTTAAGGGACTCCTCAAAATCAAGCAGTGCCTGAACTAAATTTACCTTTCTCGTGTTTTACCTTTTTCATGTTCGTTGATGTTAGCAAGGGGGGCAAGAGAAATATGAAGAAACCTGGATTAGAGTACTGGTACTTGGTATAAACATAGCCTCAACCAGGTGAAGGGAACATAAGACTGAAGCCATTTCTGGTTTATGGCAGCCTGATGTAATGGCCTGATCAGGTGTAAGAGTTAAGACACACATATAGAATTGATCAAAAATAATAAATCTTTTCTCATCCTGTCACCTATTAGATTTACAGATGGGTAACACCAGGCACATTCAAATGCCATCTTTCCATGCCGTACTACTTTCTGTTCCAAAAGATCAAATCTCAACTCTTTCTAACATGGAGACAAAAAAGGCCTGTCCTGTTTTCTAGCTCTGTTCTTAGAAACAACTAAACAACTTCTATCTAAATGTTCAGCCTGAGTCAGCTGTATGGAAAATGGTTCTGGAAAAAACTGTTAAAATTCCCAACAGAAGTAACCAAAAATAGATTTAAGTCATGAAAATAATCAGTACTTTAAAACAGACACATCTCACTGTGGAATGACAACTCTAAACCTTTTCTGAATTGCTACATGAATACAGTAAATCAAGATTGAAATGGTGGAACATGCAACAAATGTGGACATCTGTTTCTGTCAAGTTTACCTTCAAAATCTTTATAGATGTTTTTATTCTTCAACTAACACTTTTGTGGCTTTTTAACACAAACAACTGAGTTGCATCAATTATACCATATTAAAATACTTTACATTTGAAAAATTCCCATTCACAAGCAATTACATCTGTTATTCTCTTTTTCATAGTCTGCCTGCCACCTCCTGCCTCCAATCAGGAAAACAGGGCTCTTTTTCTCCTTTATTTACCCAGATAAATCCTAAGCAGATTTACTATGTTCACAGTGATCTTTAATTTTGCCTATAAATATTCTTGTAATAAGATTCTTGCACTGTTTTTAAATGCAGGCTGGTTGCATAACTGAATACTGAAAAAATATTCGTAAATGGAAATTATGTGGATCTGTACTGGTTAGAGCAAAAGCTGGTGTTGTCTAGAATCCTGTCTCTGAGAAAAGTGAACCTCCTGATCTAGAATTTGTATCTGCATCACAGCATTTAATAGGCTTTCATAAAATAGCCTTTCTAATCAATTTATATTTTGACATCCACAACAATCTACTATCTAATTGCGTTCTGTGAAGAAATATTTGCTTTAAAGAAAGCCAACACAACAATTTCATTAGGTGTTTCCTTGTTCTTATTATTTAAAAACAATATCCAATTACTTCAAATTCACCTTGTCCATGTCATTTGTGAAATTATATATTTCAGACAGCCTTCTACCATGACCTCCACAATCACCTCAGTCCCACTTTCTTTCAAGCTGAAAAGTCCAAGGCTATCTCATCTCTTGAGTAAACTCTTTCTCTAAGATTTAAAGGCGTTTTCTATGAATCATTGCAAGTCCATCTTCTTAACGTGCCGTAAATGGCCATAGAAGATCACTGGGAAGCTTTGTCACTCCTAGCCTGCCATCTCTGTATCTGATAATTCCCTATTTCAAGTCCTTTGCTGCTTTGAAATGATGGTATGTTCAGAATATGATACTATTCAACTGGAAGGGCAATGTTAAACCTTCTGGAACGGTGTCTGGCTCTCAGTGGCCCTGTTTGAGCGGAGGTGTTCGACCAGATGACCTCCAGAGGTCCCTTCTAACCTCAATCAGTCTGTGGTTCTCTGATGTACCTTCAGGTTAAAATACTTCGGTTTAGATATTTGTCTTCCTCTACTATTAGTAGAAATATAGTCACTAGACAGCACTTCGACTGAATAAAGGTGACCACTTAAAAGTGAGTAGAAAGGCTCAGTACAGTGAATTTAGTTATCTGTAACTGAAATGGGGTCTCCCCCAGTGTCAATAATAATTCTAGATACAAACCTACTACACACTGCAAGAGTGCATGTGGATAACTTGAATACCATTTTTATTCCATATGGAGATCCCTAGTTTTGTTCTTGAAACGGATGAATGTCAGATGACAAAGATGCCTGATATGAAGCCATAATGAATAAGAACATGAATTCTGGTGGGGAGGTTTTGGATTGGGTTGAATTTTTTAAGATTACAGCTCTACAGGAGAATTAAAACATTTTTGTCTACTTCCATGAATTTCCTGTATTTTGAGCTATTTGGGTCTTCTGACAGTTTAACTTTGTGTATTTTCTGCTTTGTGAGTCTAAGAGGTAAAATTGATCCAAGCCTTCAAAATTTACTTTCCTTAACAATGTTTGATATTAGTCATTAAGCTGAGACCATTTGTCACTTTCTTTCACTAAAATGAGTCATTGTCTGAACATTTCCTTTGCTGTTTTTAAGGTCTAATATAACTATTGATTTGTTGTCAACACATCATATCTTCTCTGTTAATGGAATCTATAGACTTTATCCTTCCTCATTCCTGTCTTCAATTGCCGTCTAAGAATGTTACAATCTACCTTGTGCTCAGCTCTGCAAGGCAAAAGGGCTGTTGTGATAACAATGTCATTTATTTTCTTATTCCTGTCTGCGTTTTGACATCTTTTCACTCATGCTGGATAACAGCTACTCTTCAGGAGTTAGAACTTCTTCTGAAGATGTTATTTTGCTTGTTTTAATATAACTATCTTTTTGGAAAATATAGATGCACATTACACTCAGTCAATTTCAGACTGGTTTCAGAATTCATAATATAGCAGTGCTCACTCAAAGCAGGGTCGCTTCGAAGATAGATCAGGTGGCTCAGGCTTATATTCAGTTTCTTGCCTTCAGGATGGAGATTCCAGAATATGTCTGGGCAGCTTGTTCCAGTGTTGACCATCCTTCATCTTAAAATTATTTTTCCCAAAGTCTAATCAGTTTCTCATAGTAGAAATTTTATTCATTGCACTTGTCCTTTTTCTATGAAATTTTTTGAATGCTGAACACAAAATTTCAATAAACACTACCAATCTGTTCAAAATTCACATTAAGTAAAAAGCCTCAAGGAAAGCAAACTTGCCACTTTGTGTGTATGTACCTTCTGTGGTACCTTCCATAACAGTATTTTAGGAAATCACTTCTTTCTTACCCTCATTCTCAAAATATCCCGTTTAATTGAATTAAGATTATTTGATTCTGGAACCTTTAAGGAGACAATTTAATTCCATATGCTATCAAAAAACTAACACTGTAGAAGGAACAAATGCAGATTCACTAGCAAATTTCAATAATGACAATAAGCTCCTCCTAGAAATTTCAATTTCAAAATTAATTTTGAAATGTGAAACTTTGAATATTCAAAAAAGAAATGGTAGGTTTTCAGACAGAGGTTTTCAGAGTATGTCTGGGACCATCATTTCATTGTACGTACAGATATGCATCAGCTGTTTATCCTAATTAAAATTTTATGGACAAATTCTTTGAAATTTTTGTACAATTTGATTAGTAATATATTTGATGTAACTTCATCAAATAATTCAAAATCATAGTTAGTAGACACATGTAGTTTGGATACTGGAGTACTTGTGTTAGTACTTTGGCTCCAACTACACACCAAAGGGAAACAGGCACTGTAGCATTTTTAAAAATACACACGTTTTAACAAGCCTATTTCTTTCAAAACAAGTATTTTTAAAAGGGAATGAAAAAATCTTCCTGGCAGATTTTATTCTGGGTATGTACCTCTTCTGATTTCATATAACTGTTCTATTATGTAATAAAGTAAATGGTGTATATATCAATGTAGTAATAAAATAAGCTATAGATATATATATATCAATAAGTTAAAAATAATAATCAATAAAATATTTATGTTAAATGTCAGGTGCATAGCTGGTGGTTTAGAATGAGATTAGTCAAATCTTACTGGCAATGATACTTAACTAATCTTTTTACCCACTCATTTTTTTTCATGTGAGAAAATGAATGCAATTATTGTTCTTGTCTTACATGGAGGTTTCTTGTAATACCCTAAGAAGTGCAGGAGAGGACTAGAGCTGGGCAAAAACCACTCTCTTGGTGCATCTAAACTTCTTGGCATTTCATAAGGCAACGACTTTCCCCTACTGTTTCATAAAAAAAATCCTCTTTTCCATGTCCCAAGGCTTACATTTACTTAGGATTTTGAAAATTTAGTAGTCTGGAAAATGCTTTCTGGGAGATGGGGTATTATCATGCTATGAAGAAAGAGGAATTCAACAGCTCAGTTCCCCAGCCTGTACGAGTTCAAGCATTTTACTCTCAATTAGTAAGAGAAGTGGCAGAGAGGCTGCAAAAGCAGCAAATGCTTCTTCTAAAGGGAACTTATTACATAACTAACTGTGACAGGATTCACATTCTAAATCACTACATTAAAACACCTTATTAAAAGTAAAAACACTGTAAAAATAAATGAAGAAATTACAAATTCCAATCCATATTTCACACTGTGAAAACAAGAACTCACCAGATGCATATTTTATGAATATAGCAATAAAAGTACAGCCAGTTTTCCATATTCATGAAAAGTGTTGCTGAAAACATTCATCGTATTCATCTTCAGGAAAATGTAAATTATCTGTATCATATTGTGCAACTTCTATAAAGGGAGAAATGTAAAGGCTTTTCTCTTCGTGACAGTTTGCTCATCTAGTTTGTCTTATCTGGGCAATCCAGCTTTTTTCTTTTCATTTGACTATATTAGGTTATTTCACGCTTCCTGTCTGTTCTCAGCTTTATGTGTGCAACTATTGACTGGCAGCTTGACCCTTTCAAACAGACTCTGCGGAGTTATTTGAAACATTTAATGACAGTAAACTGTTCATAAGTAAGTTTTGCCTAATAAATTACCTCAACGGTACAGTTAAACAATCCTTTTGTCTTTCCCTTGGGACTTCTGGTTGTCCAGGACATTCAATCATTGCCTCTAATCAGTGCTTAACTATTAATATGTTAAAGTATTTGACACTTTAAAAGGAAAGTGATTGAGGAAATTGCTGCTTTTAATGTGGCAGCTCTCACACACACCAAGCTGAGCCACTTTGTGGCTGCTCAGCTGGTGAACAGTCATCATCTGCATGCAGAGAGCCAAGGGCATCATCACTCTGAGGAGCTGAATCCTCACTTTCGGATACTGGTTGTAGGCTGAACAGACACAGTGGCCTCAATGCCAGGCCATGACACTCAAATGCATGAAGAGAGAGATATCTGTTAATCTGCTCTCTCTGTGGATTTCAAGTTCTTCTTTTTACCAGATGATCCCCGAAGTCCCTTTCCAACATGGCAGTCTACAATTCTTTGGAACCATCAGCCATGGTAAGAAGTAACTTCCAAAGAAAGATATTACTTTGGGGAAATGTCTGCTTTTAGGGAGACCTGTCCATTTTGCAGTGGATTTCAAGGATATGTTCAAGCCTTCTAAAAATTCAGCTTTTTAAACATCCTCCCACTCGTTGCACAAGTCAGCCACAAAAAATATATTACCATCTTAGTGTTCCATAACTGCCTATGAACTTTCATCTGAAAAAAAATGGTATCAGTCACTGTCAGAGACAGGATCCTACAAAGAACAACCATTGGCCTCACTCAAGACTGGCAACTGCTGCTTTATGGTTCAGACATGTCTTAGCCTGGCACTCAAAGATCTTCACTACAGCTCCCATATTAGGACAAATGTCCCAATTCATCATAGCAAAGGAATATTCCCTTCCTTGATGAACAGCTAAATGTTGACTGTCCCTTAAGAGTTGCATACACTGTAAGTGAAATCTTACTTCTACCATACTGCTGATACCAAAAGCTTGGTATTGTCTTTTATTGCTTTGTTTCATTTTCATGTAGCTCTAACAGGCAGTACTGCTGCTGAAGCTGCTAGTCAGAGCCCTAATTAATTGTGTTTCTCTCGCTCACTCAATTCACAGTAATAACACACAAAATGGAAATACCAAAGCATTGGTCAGAGCTCTTGCAACCCAATCACCAGCCTGTCAGATGTAGATGTGTGCTGCTTCTGTTCAACTTTTCCTTTTCTAAATCCTGTAAAAGACACTCAGTGGCAGAGTCAGTTGTCATCCACCCAAATACAAGCTTTAAAGACAGAAAGGTCTTGAATCAAAGCAAACCAAGAGAAGACTCTTGGAACCTGTGAAAGGTGCTGTATTCACAAACCTCTTCACTCATAGCACTGTCAAATGATGCAAACTAGCTGACATTGAAATGCATCTAGAAAACAAATTTCCCCTTTCAAAATCTTTGCAAACAGCCTATAGGAGAAATATCCCAGCCCTGCACTAAAGATTACTATTTGCACTAATAATTCTGTCATTATTAATTAATAGCACTACTAATTTACAGGTGAAGGAAGCTGTTTCTCCTTTGACCCTCAGGAAAGATACCAAGTCAATGTGACTCCTGCAAAAATACTCACTGGGTTAAAAATGTTCCTATTAGGAATTCAAGCAGAAGAGATTGCAAAAAAAGTAGATTTGGCCACTGGAAAAAAATATTTCCATTCTAAATAATAGTGTAGTCAAAAAAGACCCAGTTGCATGGATCTCTGAGTTTGCTGTAATTATTTGTAAGGAAAAAAACCAAAAAAAACGAAGCAACACTGAGAAAAAGCAGGAAAAAAAAAGAGAACTGAGCTACCTGTCATTTGTGAGTGCCTGCAACAAATTTCATTCAAGAGAAGCTGAATTCATCTTCATTTGGAAGCAAAGGAGAATAACTATCATAACTAGACATGCTGTTATTTATCAATATTATCATTATATTTCACACAGCATTTTTTTACTGTTCCCCTTCCTCAAGGTTTTTTTTTTCACTGAAGAATTTAATTTTCAAGTCCATCTGGTACAGCACAGTGTTGTGCACATAAAATAAGACTTAAATGTAACAACAACAATGTCTTTATGTGTCTTATATGTACTAATCCTTGCTTTAAAATAGTCAGGTTCCCTAACCTGGTTTATTCTTATCCTGTCATTGCTTATTCATCTAACAGTTCTGCTTTAAAAGCATCTGATTTGGAAGTCAAGAAAGGAAAATATTGTTTCCAGAGTAAAGAAAAAGTTGATTGTTGATTTGTAAGGAAAAAAAATATAACATTATACCTATTCTCAATCTTCTTTACAATGAACATACATACAACAAATATTTCAGGAAATTAATCATTATTGAGATGCCTCAGGCATAGCAGTTTCTACAAGCTTGTACATACAAACCAGTATCCATCCATATTACACAAAGTCATCCAGTTCTATTCTGAAGAATCATGCTTTTAATTGAATGAATATCTAAGCCTCAATCTAACCTTTTATTCTGTTGGAACATATTGATTCCAGAACTTTTGGCAGCAAACTGCAAATCCCACTGGAAATAGCCATTAGGCTGGATAATAAATCAGTGTCCTGATAATAGCCATCACAGTGAAAAGCAAATGCAAATGACTTTCAGTCTGCCAACATGGCCACAAGTTATTAAGAACAGGCGATGATACTCAGTCACACAACAGAGGTGGGCCCGAGGTTCTCAGCTTTGACAGGAAGAATGCTTTTGTCAACAATAGGGAAAGTAACACAACTAAGTCTCATTCTAACTCCAGCAATAAATAAAAAGAGAAGGCAGAATATGTTGGAGGAGAAAGCAGTAGAGGAAAAGTCATTTCCCTCAGTCTTAGCAACACTGTGAATGCCCATACAGAACACTGAGCAGTACCAGCTCCCCAGGGCTTGCCTGCAATGATGGTGTGAGACACTGACACAGCCCGATAACCTCTGTCTTTGGTTCTGCAGTCTGAAGCTCCCATGCAAAACTCTCCATGACTGAAATGTTTTGAGTTTTCCCTTTTCTTTTTAACCCTCCACTATTTAGCAGAGCATATGACTCTGACTCTGCACCTGACTCTGCAGATGTAATCAATAGAATTTAAGCACACACTTAAGCACAACCCCATTGCTGCCTAGGAAACAGGTCGTGAAATAAGGATGAGATACCACACTGAGTCCTATGATGCCAGTTCTGCACTTTGTCTACAACAACCCTATGCAGCACTATGGGCTGGGGACAGAGTGGCTGGAGAGTAGCAAGGCATAAAAGGACTTGCGCATACTGATTGACAACAGGCTGAACATGAGCCAGTGTGTGCCCAGGTGGCCACGAAGGCCAATGGCATTCTGGTCTGTATCAGGAATAGCATGGCCAGCAGGACTAGGGAAGTGATTCTCCCCTGTGGCACAGGTGAGGCCACACCTCAAGTCCTGTGTCCAGTTCTAGATCCTTCATTTTAGGAAGGATGTTGAGGTACTGGAGGGAGTCCAGAGAAGGTCAATGAGGCTGGTGAAGGGTCTGGAGCACAAGTTCTGTGAGGAGAGGTTGAGGGAGCTGGGGTTGTTTAGCCTGGAGAGGAGCTCAGGGTGAACCTCATCACTCTTTACAACCACCTGAAAGGAGGTTGTAGCCAGGTGGGGGTCAGTCTCTTCTCCCAGGCAAACAGCCACAGGACAGGAGGACATAGTTTTAAGTTGTGTAAGGGGAGGTTTAGTTTGGACATCAGGAAGAATTTCTTCACAGAAAGGATGACTGGGCATTGGAATGGGCCACCCAGGGAGGTGGTGGAGTCACCATCCCTGAAGGTGTTTTAAGAAAAATTGGATGTGGCACTTAGTGCCATGCTGTAGCTGACAAGGTGATGTTAGGTCACAGGTTGGGCTTGTTGATCTCAGAGGTCTTTTCCAACCTAGTTGATTCTGTGATTCTGTGGAGAAGGAGAGATACATTTGTTCTGTATTTACACATGCTGGACCTCCAGTCCCCTGGATATTCAGCTGTGGAGCTTTATAATCATAAAGAACAATTCCACATGCCCACTGGCTGGATGTTATAGTCTACTGTCTTATTTTATTCCAACTACTGTGCACAGTATTTACTATAAACACAATTGGTCCAATCCAGTCTGTTGTGTTTCTCACACCTTGTTTGGCCCTGACACATTCCTACTGGCACTATTGCCATTTTCTGCTTCTTTGGACTAAGGGTTTGATTTAGCTGGAAATTGCTATCACTGCAATGAATTAATTGCACTGAATATGTTTAATATTGTAATCCTGGTAAGTCATTGCTGTATGTTGCACATCTCAAGACAAAAATAAGTCTAAAACCCACCACTGAGCTAGGAAAAAATCACATCAGAAATCTCACATTAAAAGATATGAAAATCAGCACAGCTTATTTGTGCCTAAAGAATGTCCCATCAGTCCTTAGTCATTTTCTATTCACAGCAAGTACCATGTATTACACATCCAGTTCGAAGCATCTGTCGATACCTCAGGCTGCAGCGAATCGACTGCGGTTTATTGGTGAACCCTGGCTGGAAGGGCTCTCCAGGGAGGCTCAGATATTACAGGCTCCTTTTAAAAATGCTACTGGAACAAATACATTTCTGCTTGGCTGCAATATTAAAAAGTGATGCCTGACCAGTAATTAAAGAAGCTGCCAGATAACACAAAATGTGTTGGGCTAGTTAATGTATGCAGATGTCACTACATAGAGTGATCTCATAAACAAAATGGGGAACAAAGCACCAGCGTGACAAATTAAGCTTTATGGGTTAAGCAGTCTGTGAGCAATGAACAGGGATGGGATGTGCATGTGTTGTTTGTTCGTGGTTTGGTTTTTTTTTTTAATTAAGTCACAGAAAGATCTTAATATTTTTGACAAACAGGATGAACACGAGCTTGTCGTTATCACTTCCGACCCCTAGTTGCCTCACAGCCACTATATAACAGCCATCATTCTCAAGTCTGTATTTGAGGACTGGACATTCCCACTGAAAAGCTGTTTATTATGCTTGGTGCTGTAGTGTTATTAGTTTGTGTCTGTCAGCATTTTAGTCAGATCTCAGATTATGAAAAAAATGCCAATAACAGACTACCAGCCCTGCCTTGGCATTAACACACGTCAGGATGTTCCCTGTTTAGTTAGGCACTGCCTAAATGATATGAAGGAACTTTTGTGTTCCTAGAGACAAATTGTTGCAATTTGAAGCCACAAAGTTTACAAGGTGGCCTTATATGCACTAATGTTAAGGTTATTTTGAAAATTTGCGAGATTTACGTGCCTTCCATATCCTTCAGCTGCTAAATCTTTAGTTTAATTACAGGCTGTATCTCCAAATATTCTGCTAACAGTCATATGAAATAAACAATAAATCTGATAGGAGTCATTTCTAGATGCTTTTTGAGGTGACAGACTCTTGAACCAATATATCATTACTGTCTGCCTTGTCAACTCTTCTTAGTTCATGCATTATTTACCTGCTAAACCATGGTGACAGCGGTGAAGCAATAACGCTCTGGTTTGAACCTCCAGCTGCCATCTATGCAAAACAGGTTGAATGCCAAAGAGATATGAAATATTCATGTCTTCACTTCTTTTTGTAAGTGATAACATCCTAATGCATAGGTGACTTTAAAGGCTCAGTGTTTTGGTCATTCATTTACCTCTTCCACTCAAAATATCACAAGTGTGAAAGGCAACACAGGTACATTATTTTTCTGACAATATCATTTTATACAGGGGTTAGTCTTAATGGATTAATTTAGTTTATTATTATTATTCTTTTTATTAATTTAGCTAGTCTTTAATTCTTTGATTTCCTTCAACAAAAAAACTTTTTCAACTTCTTTCAACTAAAAGTCACGCTTTGACTTTTAGACAAAACCTGTAACTTTTTCATGTAGCCTAACTACTAGGTACCAGAATCAAAAAATTCTAATCATGATGAATAGGAGTTTCAGTGGTTTTATTATTTACTTAATCAGTCATATCTTGCAGCATACTGAGCAATCAAAACCTGGCTTCTCTCAAACTTTGTTATCATTATTGTCATTTTATCCTCCAACATGTTCACCTTTCTCTTGGTGAGATGTTTCTTTGTGGAATTCATTGTGTCACAGACAGCTTCAGAAAAACAGCAGAGGATGACGAATGTTTATGAAGTCACATGTTCATACCTCAAAAGCAGCTTTATTTTTGAGCATATTGCCCTTCCCCTGACACTTTTTCTCGGTATGAAAAGAAAAAAAAGCGCAACTTTTAGTTGCAATTAAAACATGGAATGATAATATGCTTTATCTTACTTCTTTGTCAGTGAAAGCAGTCTAGTAGATTCAAAGAGGATTCTTTGTAAGAGTAATCCACCATTGACATTTAGTCTTCATTATTTCCTAAGTTTTGGAATTGATGGCATTATGGACTTTTAATATTCCCATGTTTGTTTCTTATATTAAGTTATAAAATCTATGAGCAGACATCATGCTCTACTCTGAATTTAATGAAGAATTTTGGGTACATTGTTAGAATGCCTATAAAAAAGTTTACATCTTCTAGGGAAGTTACACAATTCCCTATTTGAACACAGATGTAATAGAGTGACATGCAAAAGGAAAATACATCTTGTGTGAAGTGAGTTTAAATTTATAAGTGCATTACCTGCTACTTTTATGGAAACACTGAGAGAAATATTTTAGCCTTTCATAAGCAGAAAAGGATCCTATAATTACCACTTACTACCAACCTCAATGTCAGAAGTGTCAGACAGATTTACTGAAACATCCTGATTTCATTTAGCCCCAAATGTCCCATTTCAAACTGTCATAAAAATTTTCCCAAGTCACTCTCACAGTGCTGGTACAAGATACTTTTAAAGGAGCTGTCAAGGTTTAAGAATGTCAACCAGAGGTCTATAAAGATTGTGATTGGGGGAGATACTTTTTAAACCATACCTTCTTTGTTTTCTCTAAGATAATGACATTTTTGAAAGAGATGTAATGGTCAATGATCAGATATATATTCTACTATATTTACTTAAACTGCTTAAGTTTATTATACTGTGCATAGTCTTACTTTTAAGCTCAGGCCCTTTTATGCTCCATCAATAAATCAACATTCTGAAACTCTTCTGCAGCATGGTATTCCTTTGTTATTGTTCTGGAAAAGCTCTGCAGATGGTCACATTTGGAAGGGACTAAGGGGTGATGACAACCCTCCCATTCCTGCTACAATAATAAAATGTCACCAAACTATGAGCAGCCAAGGAAAGGATTTTAGGCTTCCTTGTACCTCAAACTGGCAAACGCACTTCTGTTAGAGAGAAGAAAATTCAAGCGAATGACAGAGCAAGTTCATTAGACCGAAAGAGAGCAAGAACAAAATTTCAGCAGTAAACACTGAAGTATTGAGGTAGCAAGAAGTCCAGGAAGGCTGGATGAATAGAGATATATAATTCAACAGTAGACTAAAAAGCAGAAACGTTTAAAAAGTTGAGTGACCAAACCGAAGGAGGAGAGGAGGAAGGTTTTCAAATAATACACCAGCAATTTGCAGCGTTTACTAAATTTATAACTGTGGCAAAATCAGTACCGATAGAAATAAAGAAAATAAATAGAAATAAATTTTTCTAGAGCTGATTTCAATCAAAAAAATGACTGCATTTGTCTACATAAATATAATACTGCAGATCCAACATTCACATAGTAATCAGTGTGCACCAGAAAACAAAACCCCTTTCCGCAATAACCTCACTGCATCCTCATTTGTATCAGTAAGCATTTTAGAAAAATGCATGAGGCAGGAGTCTAATAACAAATTCACAAAGGAAGTTTAAGCATTCAGCACTAAAAGGCTATTGAGTACATTTAAACTCGCTGAGTGAATTCCCCTGTGTATAACCTACTGTGGCTCCATTGATTTCACTTAGGCATTTATGGACTCTGACATTCACTGAAGTCAATAGAGATGAACCATTTGGTATCATCTGCAGGTCTTGCCCTATATGTGTAAAAATAAGAGTTAGACTTTGCCTACTTGGGTTCTGCACTGCTGAAATGATCAGCTTTCTTTGGACAATATTGATACACACAGGTGAATCTAAAATCACAATGACATTTGCATTACTTTGCAAAAAGTATGGTTGCTCAAAAATCAAGTATTTTCAAGACGTGTGGGAATGAAAAAGTGAAAAAAAAATGGAGAAAGGTTGAATCTCTGAACCTTCTGCAGTCCCCAAAATAAGCCTTACCCTTCCCAAATGAAATGCTTCACCGTTTTCCAGCTGCCTCAACACAGTAAACTCCAGAAGCACTCCAACACAACCCCTTCCACTGTCAGGGAATTCTTGGATTTGTGCCTTAACCTCCTCTGACAAGATGTGGTGAGATGTAACCTCAAGAGAGAAAGGAAGGAGACTGCTCTGTTTCTTCAGGATTGTCAGACCAGGCTCAGGGGGAGAGATGCTCAAAGTGAGTGCTTTTCAGTGGCAGACCACCAAGTGAAGCAAGCAAGAGAGAAACAACAACTAATGGTGGTCATGAAAGCCCCAGAAAACACAGATAAACTTCACTGAAGAGTAGGGAGCAGTCTGTCAGACCTCTGAGACCAAACATCTTAGGAACGAGAAGGGACTAACATCTATGCTACAATCCAAAGAGGTGCCAGGGGAATTACAAACAAGCATGGAAGCAAGAACTTGCCTGTAGGGGCACATCAGGCAAGGCAAGAGCTGTTTTGACAACATTTTTAGTCCTATTGGGAAGAAGAGCTACTTTTTTCATATATTTTTACATATGTGAAGTTTGACTTTTTCAAATGTAGAAGTCATTAGGACTTTTTTGGGGGAGCATACTGTAGGAATTAAAATATTAAGATTGTAGGTAACAAGGGATTCTTACATCAGGCAGTTGCAAACACTTTTAAATATAAATGGGGTAGGTAGAGAAATTCCCAATAAACTGATACTGCTTTTGTAATTTCACACCTTTCTCTTTTAGAAATACATTGGAGAAGGAATACTGCATGAGCACAATCTTTGAAAGGACATTTATTTCATCACAATTCAGTCTGAAAATCCCCATCTATGATCTGAACCCTGAAAAGACAAAGGTTATGGCATTAGGGAACTGTGCGTAGCCACTATTTAAATAAGTTTTACACACTAAACTGTGTACTGTTTGCACACAGTATTTCACATAGATCTGAAACTGTCTCCATCTCAGAGCAACTTGTTATCCATCATGTTGTTACTACTTACTTATCACAAGGCCATCTGTGCTACTTACTGCTGTGCATCCTCAGTGTGACAAAACCAACCAAGATTTACAATGACAAACGAGACCCACTTCCACACCAGCGACAGACAATGAGAATTCAGAATCTCTAGGGAACACAGCAGAAATTAAAAGCTTTGTAGTCGCATTGGTATCACATTCAATTGAAGGTGTTTACGAAATGCAGGTACCATGTGAGGGTAACCTGGGAGATGGACATTGATTCCACATCACTCACCCAAAGCTCTCTGGCGCTTGATGAAAAGAAAAAAACACCTTTACGCCATATTTGTCTAATATGACATGACTAGTTCTGTTGACATGACTAGCACTAGTTATAGGCTTAAACAACTCTGGTTGCTGGAATAAAATTCTGATTTCTGGAACTGAAATTGAATCTGTCACAAGATTCTATCACATGATTCTATCACAACCTTGGTTTCTTTCACTCTGATTTTTCACTTTTCTTAGACATGGAGATATTGATATTGAAGAAAAAATAAACTGGTTGTTAATGAAACAAACATAGTACAGGTTTATATATATATAAACCCAAATTTAAGTTCAAAGTTTTGTTGATTTTCTTAATTGCTAGTTATTGTAGATCTTTGTGCAGCAGTTATCCAAACAATAGAGAGTAGTAGCTAATATTATTTTAAACTAAGAAGTCTGCACAAAGTTGAAAGAAACTTTAAAGTACTTTAGCTGAGAATCATAATTATATTGGATCAGAGTTCCCACGCAAAATTCTCTAATTTGATACAATAATAATAAGGCACACAAGGACAGCAAGTAAACAGGGAAAAACACACAGGAAGATTAAAATTTATAACTCCTCCCACTTCAAAAAGCTACTGACTCATTTACAAACTGTCGAACTGAACACAGACATGGGGTTCTTCTGGAATTAAACTTATCAAACTGATAAGAGATTAACACTTAATTCTTCATCCATTATCACCTGATGATGGACTAGGAATCTGACTGACAGGATAATGCTCAAATAGGGTAATCACCTGAAAAAGTTCTTTATTTAGCCTTATTTCATACTCTAACCCCTGAGTTAGGGGAAGACTGAATCAGATATCCTCACGAATTTCCTTTCATCCTAAGTTATTCCATCTTTCTAAGAAAGGCAAAGATGTATTTGACTAATATGACTTCAAATGTCTAAAGCTTTTGAGTGTGATCAAAGTTGAAAAACATTTAATAGGCAAAGGTATTGCCTATCAAATATATAGAGAGAGATCTCCATATGTTGTACACTGAATTCCTCTCTTAACTATGTGTCATACAGAACCAATGAAGTATTCTCTCAGGGATATATAAAATAGTAATATTTATCAAATTTACATAAACACTGAAGCCTGTGTAATTTCAGAGCCAAGAAATCCTTCCTCAGTCTGATTTCCAGGGTAGATCATCTAGTAAATATTGGTGCTTCATACTTTAAAATAGAAGCAATACAACACAAGGGAAAGCATGGCAAACCATTTACAGGTTTTCATATTTTTTTGTATTGAACATTCCTCTTTTCTCCAAAGAGTGATATTAAGGAAAAAAAAGCCAGAATAAATGATACAAATTGTCTGCAAATCCATATCTCATTTATATAAAATCAATAAGAGTTTTTAAGAATATACTTGCTAGAGACAAAACCACTTGGGTTCTTAAAGCAGCTGTTCATCTGATGGCTAAATGAAAATGGTATAACTTTAGAAAAAAAAGTAACTTCCAATTTTACCATGAAGGCAATATTATTCAGTATCATTTATTTCAGATAAGGGTAAGAATCTTATTCTCCAATAGTCCAGGTTAAATGGACCCAGTCTTATGAACCCTTCCTTTACAGCCGTGTCACATTGCAATGCTACAGTGGCATCAAGCCATGACAGCAATAGCTTCTCACCTGCCTATGAGCATCTACTCTTCTGTTTTCAAGCACCACAACCAATACTAAAGTACTGTATTCAATACTCTGTTGAATTCCACATTTCTGTATTTTTCATACAAGCTAGACCGGGAGAGAGGCAGGATCCAAAAGGACATATTATGCATGCAGATGGTTTGACACACAAATATTTCAATTAGACATCTACTTTAAGCCAGACCTTGGTAATGCACAGAGGAATAACTGAACATGAAGTTAAGCAAGACAGTGTGTAAGTACTACAGGAACATGCAGCATGGTTTATGATGCACGAAATACCAAACTGAAATACTAGGGGAGAAAATTAGCCAAGATAATTAATGACATTGTTCCAGAATTCAAGAAGCATGGAGATGAAGTAGCTTCCAGCAAAACCTGTTTTATCCACCATATAGTTTTCCCATGCATGTTTTCCTTTTTTTCATATATACCTTGCTCCATTGGCAGAATGCCAGCTCTGGGAAAAGTAAACAGAACGGTTGCTTTAACAGCAAGTGTTATGATAAAATTATTATTTTGCTTGTTTCCCAGAAACACTGAACAGTAGAGAAATTTGCAATACTGTGTTAGTATGTTAGTTTATTCTACAGGTGAGTTCCATGTATTCCATTAATTTTATAGATATCCAGGTAGCAACCTTATGGTGAAGGAATTTGTTAAGAAGTGGGCAAATCAAGTTTTTCTTCCTGTATTTTATTTTTATGCCTTAAAACAAACTAACATGAATAATCCACCTATGGGACCAGCTGACAGCAAAAGATGAGGTTCCCTTGTTTCAAACCCTGCCTTTGATAAGATACTACTGTAGATGATACTGTTCAGCCTTTAGGCTACATGATCAAATAAAGAAGGCCAGGGTGAGCATCTGTACCTGCAAAGTCACTGTAACATAGTTCCACTGCTTCTGTAATTTTATTGTCTAGTTTACTTTTATTTTTCCATCAATACAAAACAAGAACAGAATTAAAAGCTTCTCTCTGAACAACCAATTTTCCCAAAGGTGTAAACTGGCAACTTTAGTTTGTGTTAACTGTGGAGCAGCTGCTGTGAAGAAATTCTGTTGAAGAATCAGGTTTGGAATTTTCTGTGCATGTTTTTTTATTCAATTTTTATGGACTGTGAGGACAAAGGAAGACTTTAAAACTACTTTCTCCAATCAAAAGAACTGGAGTAAAATTAAAAATCACCTTGTACAAAAAAGAAAAAAGTAATTAGAAATGGGAGATTTTGATTATATGGCTAGCAACATGTTTTATGAATTCTTAATTGTTCTTTTAATAAAAAAGGGTTTTTCTAATTGGGACTCAGAATATTAATTTTTAGTATTCCTCTATAAGGATACCAAGAAATGCTCTAATATTGGCATTTGTGTTCATATATACTTAATGTTAATACACCCTTACTGATGCTTTAGTAAATGCACACAGCTGCCATATTTCATTTTCCTAAGGCCTCTCTTTAACAACATAAATACACCATCATAGGAATTAAAACTAACACCTAATTCTGCCTGTGACCTTTATCACACCATGTCAGCTCCTGGTGCTTCAGTTTGCCCACTAAAAGCACAGCCTGGGGTCCACTCATGTTTATGCAGTCACTACAAAGGTACTGGGGACAATGAATACGTGGCCATTGTGGGGAAGACACCAAAGGCAGGCTCCTACAAGAAACCAGAGAGGAAACAAACCAACCAAAAAATCCTTTAGGCTTTCCACAGCATAAAGGGAAGAAGGGGTTTGGTTTATGGGGTTTTTTTTTTAAACTCTTTCTGTCTTTTTAGCTTCATGTTCGTTGATAAGAGTTAAATTTCATTTATCATAAGGATACAGACCAAGTAATATCTGGTGTTTTTTCATTACATGAACTAGGATAATTTTTAACAATTCATGCTACTTCTATGATGATGAACTATATGATGATGAAGTATTAATTTCTATTTAACGTTTTTTTGAGTGCATTAGAACTATTTATGCAGTTTAAAAATACATGTATTTGTTTGCCAACATTATTTATCAAATGAAATTAATCTTATGAAAATGAGGATAGCTACTGCGACAATAGCCTCAGTTTAGGGCAGAATCCACACTGCAGATGTATTAAGCTTCATAAAATAGGCTTAATAAAGGTTTAATCAGACACTCATAAAATGTTATGCAAACGGAACCAAGCATAAATTGATATTGTGGCTTAGGAACTGAAGCACCCATTATAAATAAAATGTCCCCCTCACCACAGGATTTTTATTCAGATATGATATAACCAGACACACTATTAATCCATGATAATTAAAAATTAAAAGGATGATGCTTAATATTCTGAAAAATAAAATTTCTTGTCCACACTTTGTTTCCTAGATATTCTTTCCTATTCCTTTGTAATCCTATTAAAGAATTCCAGTTTCTCCTTAGTTTGTTACTAGACTTCCTCCAGCATTTGATGCCTTTCACAGCCTGTCATAATGGGATACATTGCTCAATCACTTTCTTTAGGGAAGACAAGATTTTCCATATTGCTGCTTTTATGACCAAGGCATACTAGTATAGCAAATTTACCTATTATTAATTACATTTCTTGTTGATTTAAAAAAAAAAAAGTAAAAAAAGTTAAAAAGAAATTGACTTTCAGTTAGCCTTTCCACTCTTTGCTGTTTTATAATTATTTCTTAATAAATCTGGTAAAGAAATCTAAGTTAAGTAGACAGAACTTAAATTTAGCTTCTTCTCAGTAAGGTCAGGTGATATAAGACTGATAAAACACTGAAAACACAAGCCCAATAAATAACATACCCCAATAGTGACAAAAAATGGCCTATTAAACTTAACTTTAAATGAAAGATTGCCCTAATTAAATTAATTTTGCCATTCTCCTTGACAGTGACACAAAGTTCAGAACTGCCAAGTCATTAAACGTTCCTTAGGTGCTCTGCAATGCTCACACAGTGATTTTTTTTGCTGACAGTAACAGCTTATTTTTACTGCAAATTCCTTCCTTCTTCTTCCAAGGAGCAGGCAATCACACTGTATGCAACAAATCCAACTCCCCAAGAGTATTGTGGTCAATCTTAGATTACAACATCATCAACAGAACCATAGCAGGGAGAGAATACTAAACTTGTAGCTAGGCTTATTGCCACTTCAAGAGGCGTGTTGGGATATCACCATTCTAGAACTGTTTTTCTATCTTTGGGCTATCACATCCAAAAATGGAAATTAACCCCCAGACTTAGGAGATTTAGCTTGTGGCATGTATTGTGGTGATCAGCATGAGCATTCCATCTTAATCCAGGACATGGCTAGCACTAATACCTGGTGTATTTTTAGCACTAGTTCTATTGTTCAGGTTCAGTGCATCCTTTGTGAAGGTTGTGGTATAATAAAGTTTTAAATAAGGAAAAGACCATAATGCACCTACTTATAAAAGTGGTAATAAACTGTAGAAAAATCATCAGAATCAGTAAGCTTTTGGTCTTTCATCAGGTTGTGTCCTGAAGCGTAATACTAAACCTTGGTGAAGCTTCGGTCTTCACATGGTTGTGACGCGATCTGAGGAGGACATGCTTGAACTGCATCCCTCATCCCCACTAAACCAAATACTATAATTAATCTAGGGATTAGTTTTCAAAATCCTGCCTCACTGCTTTTAGTTTCATCTGCCTTCCATCCAAATGTTATACCACTATTCTTTCCTCATTTGTGTGCTTTCAGAGTTAATCATTACTCGTAAAGTTACCCAAAGACATATTCAAACAGAGGAGCATCACTTTACAACAGACGAAGAACCCTGGACTGTTAATTACAACAGCCCATGAATTAGTAGTCATGTTAAGTGAGAAGCTGTTTAGGGACTTCGCTTGTTTAATGTCTCATTTTCATATCCGCCCATTTCCCTAGAAATCCACTCTATCATTAAGCATCTCCCAAATAATCCCCCAGATGTAATTCTAATAGATATTTATTACTGAAACATCTTGTTTATTTTAATATGGATTGCATAGCTCATGCTATAATTTAATTTTAAAATGATTTACAATATATCTTACAGACAAAATGTAACAGATTTCATAAAGACACACACACACAAGACTGGTTTCAAATTAAAACTGGACACTGGGTTACCCTTCAGTGAGTTCTAGCATCAGTGCTTATGAACAGGAACGAAGGAAAGTCCAAATCAATAAGTGTACGCCATCACACTACAGAAGATATTTTTAGGAATGCTGTCATAAAATTAATTTTTTGTGTATTATTATCAATTTGAAAAAGACCACTGATTAAACATATGATTGAAGTCTATAAAAACGTGATTGAGACACAGAGGATGACCAGAGACTGTTTGACCTCTGGTTCTTCCACTACAAGCTAAGGAGGGATCCTTTGAAAGAAAGAGGAGCTGCTTCTTCACACACCAAACTGGCTGCAGAACTTGCACAGATTCCTGAGAGAGGGAAAAGTTTATATCTGTTTAGAACAGACCAGACACGGGGAGAAAATCTACCAAGGGTTACTAATACAATTAAAACCATCTGTGACCAGAAAAATTCCTGGATTGCAAAGTGCTGGAGGCAAGGAGAGCATTTTGAGGAAGTACCACTATGTCCCTCCTGGTTTTATACATTCTCCGGCATATCTGCTTTTGATCCCTGGAGAGAGTCTGTCAAGGGATCCGCTGTGGGACTGCTCCAGGACACAGTTTGTACTGAGAGAATCAGAGGCATACTCTGTACACCCACCCTTCTGTGAGGTAAAACGTAGTAAAGCAATTCTGATAAAAAATGATGTGTGCCAAAAAGTAGTCACCCTCATGGCCTTGAAACCTTCCCCATGCACAAAATTCCACCCCCACAAATAAAACAGATGAAACAAATCCCATGTCTGAAGTCCTTAGATAGAAAAATGTGGAAATTCTGTCTTACAGTGAGGAACTAAAGCTCTGGTCAGCTCTTTCTCAGCAGAAATTAGTTGCATCTTCTGTACACCCAGCTGAGAATGGGCAAAATAAATACAGTGACAGCAAAACAAGACCCATACCATGTCTCCTTGCCTCATTTCTAGGGATATAGTAAGTAGCAACATAGAAGTATGATGTCACATAAATAAATTCAGTCCTCAACATTCATAAATCATTGCCACAAGCCTGAAGACTAGTACAAGAAAAATTGAGGAAAAATATGAGTAACAACAAAACAATAAATGCCTCCTGCTTTACTGACTGCAGATTTTTGACACAGATCAAAAAAGATGAAATCAAAGTCAAGACCAATGGGATAAATTCAGGATAACAAAAAGTTGTCAGATCCTTCCCATTAAACACTGTGAAGTTCACATTCCAAACTGAAGTCTTTTGTCTTTGCTTTGGCTTCGGCTTCTCCTTGCTTTTGTGCAGAATTTTATCAGAAATTCTAAAAAGAAATGAGTAGCAAAGCTCTAGCAGGAACATGATACTAAGCTACACAGCAATATTTAGTTTGGGATCAATGAAATCCTGCAATTTTTGCATCATTATTTTTCTTTAAAATCGATCCCTTAATTTTTTGCACAATAAGTTGATTATTCTCACCACCAACCCTGTATGTTCTTCTCAAGTGCAAATACCTTTTGAAAAAAAATGTCGATACCTGTTGCTTTGTGGTATGAGACCTTCTCACAACAGTTCTCAGAAACCTAAAAGATGTAGGGCAGAAGTGTGCATAGAGGCATTTCTCCAGCAGCTATGGACTCAGGAAGCTCAAAAAGGATGTAGTATGGAAGAGGGAAGAGTCAAGGACCTAAGCCTACTCTGTGGCAACGGGGCTTTTCTTGTGCAGGAAAATCTATTGGCCTTTTCAGTGTCCACGGTTTAAATAGCCTGCCTTTACTCGTCAGATCTCTGTGGTGAAATAAAAAAATGGTTATTTCAGAACTGCACTGAAGTCCTCAGTCACCTTAGACTCACAGCACTGCAGCGTGGGAAGGAAATGCAAATATACATACAAGATAATAATTGGTGTTTCAGTCAGCCTCTATGCATTTTCCATTAATTCTCAGCATGCCTAATATTCTGTATAATACCCCTGGTGGCCTCTGGATAGTATTCTGTCTGTTAGCTCCTCTTTTAGGATGCTTATTTTTCTGTGGTTTAAGGTTCTGTGCCAAAGCTGATCTTGATTGATATACATTATTTCCCACCAACAGAGGGGCTGCTCTGGTCTATCAGGTTCACACACAGTATGCTATTGATGATAGAAATTTGCCTCTAGCCACAATGTGTCTCTGTTAATGTTTTCATAAATTTCTATTGAAGACTTAACTAGCTGTTTGTTTTTATAAATCATGAGATTAGATAGCAGAAAACAGATGCTGATTTTGCCAATTTTACCCTTCCTGCCATTTGTTATATTGTGTATTATTTATCTACAAGACCAATCATTGTTTCAGCAGCAGAATACTGAGTCCAGCTTTTAACATTACATTTGCATGATATCAAGGAGAAAAATATCTCAAATGCAAAGTAAAGACGTTTATATCATTTGGACAATTTCCTATCCAAAACACGCTTTACAAGTTATTATTAATGAAATGTTTCTGACTCATTGAAGTATAAAACCTTCCACTCTAAGCTGTTCACCAAGTTCCCAGGAAAAGTCTTATTTTTGAGACACAGAGTCCTTTTTTCCAATTTATGTGAGAATTTAGATTGTGAATTGAAAGAGAACTCATCGTGAAGGCCAAAGACCTCTTATTCCATGAACCAAGAAAACAAATGATTTCAAGTGATGAACAATCATTCCATGGTTGTAGCATACACAGAGTATGAATCATAAATATGTAGATGAAATACAAAATTTAGAATATCATGGTAATTTATGAAATGGTAACAATTGTTTTGGGACACATGTCCAGCACAGGTCTAATACCCTTATTCTTCAGATGCAAGGACATAATGCACTTAGTACTGTCCTTATTTTCAAGTTGTAATCAAATAAAACAATAAAAATATACTTTCTGAAGCGTTCCTTCTTCATAGCTTTTTCTCCATAATATACTTTTGGATCAAAAGACTGGTTTCGGAAACTTCTTAGCTAGGCAGGCTCACACCTGGAAATACATATCTGTACCTAAAGAAATCAAAGCCCAGAGGATGAAATGACTCCCACTCTGGAGGACAAAGCTAGAGTAAGAGTCGTCTCTCACCAGCAGAGAGCCATGACCTCAAACCAGAGTAACTCCCAACCTGGTTGTCTCACGGCGTTATCATATGTCAATCTTTTCAGGGTCAGTGACTGGCAATAACATCCTAAGAATTCTCTAGTTTCCTATCTGTCTCTGACACTTATGAATAAATATCTCCTCGCCTAACCTTGCCATGGGTATCAAGGATGTGGGCTGCAGAAGGCCGTATTAATGGTTCTGGATGCTCAGTTTTGAACATAAAAACAAACAAAAAAACCCCATATCATATAATTCATTAATGAGGTGACCACCTGTAATCAGATCTGATTCTTGCAGTATGCTCACAATAAAATCATTAATTCTTCTAATAATCTCTTATTAGCCAATCTCAAGAATCCATCTTCAGACTTCATCTTTTAAACACATCACTGGCAGGACAAAGGGTCTCCTTAGAATATTTTTTTTCTGAGTTCCTCTGATATCATCTTTTTCTAGTTTTCCTCCCACTGCTTTGATCTTTAGTACATCAAATTGTCATTTCCTCTGCAGGATTCTCACAGGAATTTTGTAGAGCTTTGACCAGTGTTTTCATTATTATTCCCCTCTACATTTTGTCTCCAGGTTACGTTACTCATAGCTGCACGTTCCACTACAATTCACCAGCTACCACTGATGATCACAGCCTCACGAATTTATTCCAAATCTGTAATTTGTCCAAACTTTCTGCAGGTGACTGACAATTAGCTCAGCTCCAGTGCCTGAAGGCAAACTCCAACTTCCTTGTTCCCAACTGAACAAAAAATAAAGCCAAAATCCATACTTGGACAGTATTCTGAGACAACTTCCTGTTGTCCCCAGTGACACTTTATTCATCACTGGATATCATGTGATACCTTCATCTTGCACAACTGGACAAATGCCTTCATTTTAGCTGTTCAAGCAACTCCTGCGTCAACACAGTGTCCGATGCTGGTAAGATGCATCAACAGCATCTTACCAGCCTCCTGCATCCTTGCCAGAGGCCGGTGGGTACCACTCGCACAATGACCGGCACAGGGAGCACGGCCTCGCAGCGGCTGCTCCTCCAGGGAAAGCGTGAGCCCGATGTAAGGAACTCGTTCCCCCGGGAATGCAGCTCTGGGCAGCAAAGCAGAGGCCGGGCAAGGATGAAGGGGCCGGCACCGCCCGCGCTCCGCCAGCGCCACCTGCCGGCACAGCGGGGAGGGACGGGGGCCCCGGGGAGCGCCGGCAGCATCCCCACTGCAGCGGGAACTGACGACAACGAACAAACAAAAAGCAAACAGTCAAAGACAGGAAAAAAAAAAAGAAACAAAAAAAAAAAGCACAAAACCCCACAAATCAAAAAACCCCAAAAGAACAAAAAAAAACCCCTACAAATAAAATAAGAAATAGTAAATATAAATATAATAAAATAATGATAATCATAATAAAAATAATAACCACCAACCCAGAATCAGACCACAGCAAGAATGTCTGTGGCCACCCTACCCGTGCCCTGCCCCTGTCTGCTGCAGTGCCAAGAAGTGACATTGCCACCTTTTCTTCTCTCACTGATGGAATTAGAACGAGCCATAAAGTCTCTTGCTGTTGCCCCAAACCAAGCTTGCTGCATCATGAAGTGTTTAAAGGTAAAATAATGCCTTTGGTGCAGGGTGTTTCAACAAAACATCACAGTGAGGCTGGTGAGGCACTGAAACAGGTTGCTCAGAAATGTGGATGACCCACTCCTGGCAGTGTTCGAGGCCAGGTTGGATGGGGCTCTGAGCGACCCGGTGTATTGGAAGGTACCTGGTCTTTAAAGTCCTGTCCAACACAAACCATTCTATGTTTCTATGAAAATCTGTGGCCAAAGCCCCCCATCCTAACACTGTCAGAGGAGTGGACACTGGAGAGGAATGGAAAAACAGCTCAAACGTTGCTGGAAAAACAGACATGGAGCAATTTAAATTGCTAAGAAAATCTCTTAGCAATTAAGGAATAGAGCAAATAAAGAAATATACAAGAAAATCTGGACAGTGACATTGGCAAAGTATCATATATAGACACAGTCACTCCAAAAGGTGTGAAATAAAGGCAAACCATTGTTATATTTAGATTTTAAAAATACCTATTAATCATGCTTACCAATGCACTCTAATTGAAATATGGTTTTGCAAGTTGCTCAAATAAAGAGTGCTCAAAGTGTTCTGTTTTCACTTAAACAGAACAAATCAGCTGTAATGCCTTTATCTTGAAAAGTAAAATGTAATTTTTAATAACATTAACTTATAATTTAGAATGATAATACAATTTATTACATGAATGAGTGAAAATAAAATTTAGAATGATTTTTTATATATGTGTATATATATAAACAAAAATCCTTAAGTACCCATTCCATTAAGTAATACCAGGAGCAACTTAAATATCCCATGATAATTTTATTTTCGATTTTATTACTCTTATCTTTTCCCAATTTCTCTCTTCTCTAGGAGGCTTTATTACTACCAATCTCTCAGTGTGGATTTTATTTGACATCAATTTTTAGTTAAGCATTCCAACATTTATGCCTGATTTCTCTGCCTCTGAAGGAAAAGAAATTTCTGATTTCTGCATTATGAATAAGCAGTGGTAGCACTTTTCTGTGTTTATCCCTCACATATCAACCATAGACCAGTGATAGAGTAAAACTTATCCAGTCATCCTTTTCATTGCCCACCAGTAACTAAGGCATTTATTTTAGCACTTAAAATTCAACAACCACTACATCACCCAAATACACTAATCCCACTGGGATTTAAGACCATAATAAGAATTCTGAACGCCATTAATGTATTATAATATGAATTATACTCTTACTGTTATTAAGTATATAGTATTTTTAATAATCACCACAAGCAATGAAGAGTATGTGCATTTTAAGCAGTAGCACTGAGAACATTGTGGGTTTAATGTGAATGATTTTTACCCCTGTCAACCTACAACAGACAGCATCCTGGGCAGCACAGTTTGTGTACATTACTTCATTTCTTCCCCAGGCTGGACATTTTGACTTGGCTGAAGTATTGTCCCCCCAGTGTAGTCTGGCAAAGCTCTTTTCACTGTCACCCAGCACTCAGCAAGACACAGAACCACCAGCTGAGAACAGACCCACCTGCTTGCTTCTGCTGTGAAAAAGAGTTGGAAGAATGCAATAATCATTCTTTAACTAACTGGGCCAGTTGCAAAACCAGTACAAATTACCATCTCCGCTGCTGGCAGGACTGCTAGCTCAGTGAAGCAACTGAAAATTCGGAACTGGATATGTTTCTGTGGATAGAGATGGGTGGTTGCTTTTATAATTCTCCTTTTAAGTCAAAGGTTCTCTGTAGCACTACGATGTGCACAATGCTGCAACACAACTGCAGGATTAGGATGCATTCCAGATACATACCTATATTATCTCCTTTTTTTTAAAGGGCTTGCTGTATTTAAAAAAAAAAAAAAAGAAAAAAGAAAAGGGAAAAAAAAGGCAAAAGAGTTGTAAAAGCTACTGGACCTTTTAAACTGGTGGCATCAGGAGAAACACAAGCAACACCTCTATCTGCTAACAAAGTGCATTGTGAATGCATAAGTGTGAGCTATAAAATCTTAATTTGCACAAGCACTACTCTCAGGATTTGGGGAATAACACATTAGTTGTTTTACAAGCCAAGAGATTGCATTACTAGCAGGTTACACTGATTTTTTTTACACCTTGGTGGTGAAATAGCCTAAGGGTTTAAATATATTACCTGCAGCCACTTTGCACACCATCACGTGATTTTTTTTATGAGTTTTCATTTGCAGTGAGGAGAGTTTGTGCAAAATTGTTCCTCTCAATATCCTAAAAATACTTTATCTATGCTATGATCTATGTATGTATTGTAAACATTAGAGTAAATTTAATAGAAGAAAAATATTTATGAATTAAAATGAAGCCATAAATGTTTTATTCAGAGAACATTTTTAAAACAGCACTATATGTTAATTGTATGGTAAACCCCCTCTTAATTAAGAACTAAATGAACACATATTAAAAGGCACTTCACAACGACTGATAGTACATCAGCCAGAATTAGCTGATTACGTGGCCTTAAACAGCAGTGAGGCTGCTCTACTGATCTAAATCTGAATCCTCAACTGCTGAACCCATTTTCTAGGATAAATTTAGCTGTTCTTTAGTGTTCCACTTTCGTTTGGTACTCGGATCAGTTATGCAGTGTATAATTATACCAGTGCTGTTAGACAGTGCTTTCCATCTGAATGTCTCAACATGCTTTTCAGACTTAATTACTTTGGGCTTGGAAATCTTTCATGACGTAGATACTAAAAATCAAATTTAATAGAGAAGGAAACAGAGTCAAGGAAAAGGGGAGGACCCATAAAAGCACTGAAATAAAGCCTCAGTCTCCTGAAATCTGTTTTTTGTTGCCACTTTGCTTTTGGAGGCATATGAAATCAAGATGCTCTTTAAGTTTAGCTTCTGGACATACTAGGAAATACCTTGCTTTTGGCAATGGTAAGTAGCTTAACAATGACCTTACTCGCAAGCCCAAGTAAAATCCAGACAATAAATTGTCCTCCTTGTCCTCACAACTATTTTCACCCATTTGCATTCCCAGAGGATTCCTAACAAGTAGCAAAAAATCCAGGCCTAGGAAAAGGCGCAGTGGTATCTCCCCCATTCCTAAACACTCAGCATTGTTTGCTACTACGAGTTAAGCACTTACACAGAACGTGAGGCCAAGCTCCATCTTTTCTCAGCATGAGAGAAAACTCACACCGTGCACTTTTGTAGATAGTGTCCTATCATTTCATCTTAGATGAAAGATACCTTTCCCTTCCAAGATATTTTTCTTAGCAGAAAGTAGACAAAATTAGAATTTTTTTCTGAAATCGAGAAAACACCCTTCGGCATTAGTTCTTGGGTTTGAATGCCAAATGAGATACTTAAATAGTAAAGAGAAAAACATTACATACATACCTATATTCCCAAAATATTTCACCAAGTAAACAAACAATATACTCGAGAGACTGTGAAATCTCACCGTTTTTTCCCAAGCTTCATTATCAGCTGGCTGCCTTGGAGGCTTGAATGTAAGGGAAAATAAACCCCGCATGCTCATCAAAACATGATGTTTTGTCACATTTTTTACCCCGAAGAACTCCTAAAACGTAACATAAACTTAACTGGAGAATCCCTCTCTGCTCAGCCCTAACAGCTGAGAAAAACACCTCTCACTGTTTTACCACCTTGGTTTATCAGGAGAACTGAAAATTGCATCTCTGGCACCTGGAGCCTTGACACTGGCTGGTAAAGATCAGAAAGTTGGTTTTATTTTCAAATCTGGTCTTCGGGGCTGTGGGACTTTCATTCGGAGAACATGGCTCAAATGCAGAATAGATCCTGTGATAACAGGAATAGATCCTAGATAACAGCCGTGTCTGAACACAGTGACAACTATTAACGCTGCACACTGCTTGTGTTAACAAACCCAGCTGAAAAGCAGGGCTTATTAGGTGGAATCCAGGAACACAAAAAGAAAGGACAGCTGCATAGCAATGTGTTGTATTAAATGATAAATCAGCCATGCAGAAAGAGAGCAGAGAGGTAAAAGGCTTATTAGCATTTTCCAGACATATCTTGCTTATCTAGGTCACTATAAAGTATTTACTACTTATTTTTCTGCCAAAGCTCTAATTCTTTTTTTTTTAATGTCTAGGAATGTATGGTGAAGTAAAACAGTTAATTGGTTGTTAATGTATGAGTGGCACCATGTGTTGTTCATGTGTGCCTACATTGTTCTGTGGTACTACTTACAAAGAAGTATGTGCAATGCAAGAAAAATTAATCCAGAACATATCCTCCTGAACAACACTTGCCTCTTTAAACCATCTTGCATTTTGCAAGCAGGGTGGGCTGTCACCAACACAGAACTCAGAGGTCATAAAACTGGAAGGATTCAGCAATACAGAAGAATAGAAGTGCAAGGAGAATGTGTCCTTGGGGGTTGCAGGAACCTCCTTCAGTATGTGTTTCCACAAGCCAGGGATGCTAACTCCACATCCTCCTTGAGTATAATGTACAACGAGGGTGTACTTGTTTACAGGATCAATTGGATCCTAATGTTCTCAGGCAAGCCCAGCCAGCTACTTCCTCTAACTCACAGTTCTAGTTAAGAGTTAGGGGTAGCTCAGAAGAGAAAGCATTGATTCCCCAAGGACGTTGCTAATGATGTGAAAAGAAAGTAAGTTAAGAGCCTTGTAGTGATTATATAACCATCGTTCCAGGTCTGGCTTTCTCTTTGCTATTATTGTTTGTATCAAGTGCAGATGGTTAACTACCAATTGTTTGGATCCCTGGATTAGCATTTAAATTCCTGAATACAAAAGCATTGCAGGAATACATGAAGAGATATAAGAAAACTGAGTATTCTGATGGATGCCCTCAATTTAGTAGCACTCAGCTTATCTTTTGACTTCTGTTGGGCATGTATACATAAAATGTTCCTCCCTTATAGCTATGCAAGTAATTGTTTGTGACAAAGATTAATCTTATTACTAGCTTCCTCCATGTTAGGATGGAGAAGCATTGGGAGATATACAGAATGTTTAATGATGCATGTGGCATGCAAGAGAAACTATGTAATTTACTGGGAAAGACACTGGAGGAAAGAGTGCTCAAGCGACACATCGCTGCTCCTCTTTCAAGAACAAAAAGAACAAATTGTTTTTTTTAATTTCCTTGTGCGCACTTCATACCCCGACTGAGAATTCTGCAGTAGAAAAATTGGTATTGCTCTAAAGTATGTGTTTGAATAGCGAGGGTAATATAAACCAACATAAACTTGCATTCTGGTATCCCGTATTTGAGACTGAGTTATAGTTTGCCACAAACACAGCTCATGGATCGAACGTTTTTAACCACAGTTTGTGCAAATTGTACATGTTTCAGGATCAGCGAAAACATGTAATTATCTATAAAAAGGATTTGAGGTTGATAGTGCTCTATCTCAAAGTGTTCACACACTCCTGAGCACTGAAGATACCTGTGAGTGCAAAGAGCACATTCAACATTTAAAAATACAGTGCCAGAAACAAAACCAGCCTAAACCCTCTGTGAAGTCTAGAACAGAATTAGCTACAGACCCCATGGTGGAGGGCAGCTAGTATCTGAGCTGTCCTGCAGAACTCTGCTTGCACACTCTGCAAAAGGGTCTGCAGGACCCAGGGAAACTTACTGAGCATCCCTTAAACCTGCCCAATTAGACCAGTCTGCAAGGACTATAACAGAGTGCCTCATCTTTTAAAGGATGAAGCAGAACCTCAAGCAATATAAATCACTCTTGTCACTTCAATTCCAGCACCTATTTAAATAAATTTACACCATTTGCCTTAGTGAACAAAGCAGAAATTGACCTGGGAATAGGTATTATGCTGTATTTGCAGATTAAAACCTCTTCTCCTCATAAAAGAATTGTGTTTGTAACGTGTAACCCATTTTTGTCTCTGGCCTAGCTTAGACAGCTTGTGACAGATGTGTTTTTTAAAATATGTAGTAGCACTATTCACCATGAAAACTATAACTGTATAAGCAAACATCACAGGGCTAGGAGAAAACAGGTATTTCCCACCCTAAGTAACAGTTAGTTTAAACACAGTATTTCCTTGCAAAATTAAAATCTTTGAAGTATTCATTTATAAGTAATTAATTTGAGAATTGTACTTTTAGAAATTGAATTAATGATTTCTTCCACTGAGAAGAAATCATGTCTTTCAATGCCTACTCACTACTGTTTCTGATAGTACCTATAACATATCTGTGGAAGCCATCTTATTCAAGCGTTAAGTTTTGTTTGCTAGGATAAGCATGGTGAAGTGTTATCACAAGTATAACATCTACTTTCAGTATTATTAATTTTCCTGAACTCAAAGTATTTGTTTTTAAAGAAAAAAAAGTGCAAATTAATGCAAATTGAAAAGGCAAATAAGATACATCCAAATGCCTTAAATTTAGAATGAAAACTCTGACTGCTGTTTTAGTATAAAATTAACGTATTAGAAATATGACAGGAGAACGATATTATGAATATACTATGATGTGATTTGGGTTTTTTTCTGCCTCTTTTACTATTGACATACAGGCTTTTCTTTCCTGATACACATGATAAACTTTTCATAGACACATTTTTCTCCCTGTGCCTGCACTCAACATTGCTATCACTTCACAACAGGCATATGGAGTGATGTGATAGAGTGACTATTGTAAAGAGTTCATTGCCACATTAGATTTCATTTCAGAGTTGACCTCAAGCAGGTTCTGTGCTGATGTTCTGTGTCCACAGCTATAGTGAGGCACAATTATTTAGAAATGCTGGTAAGCAGGCACCTTGTATAAACAAAAGGCAAAGCACTTTGTACAGACCAGAAGCACTGATACTAATCCTTTCCACTACTCTGCTACGGAATTTGAAGCCAGAAGGGACCACCCGAAGTGGAGCAAAGGATTGAAAAGAGGTGAAGGGGACCAGAGAGAGAAGAATCACACACCTGGATGCAGAGACGTATGGTCAACATGGTCTACAAGCTGACATGCCTAGAAAGCTAATGCAAGAGGCAGGGTAAAAGCAGGGACAGTGCACACACCTTTTGTTAGCTGGAATGGTAATGCTGCAGCATTCCCTCTTCCCGGACTGACACAGAAATGCACATTTTCCCTGCCCAGGAGTGGCACCTTGCCAGCATCCAGAAAGTGAGAGACGGAGCAGAGCCTCCCCAAACATGAAGTAAGGAAGAGAAAGCAATATCAGAATCTGGGAAGCAGAAGTATGTGCAGAGTCCTCCTTAACACTGTAGCTGCAGAAGCTTTTTGTTCATTTATTCACCACTTTCTGTACTCTTTCAAGTATGTTCCACCACACTTTTTTTTGTTTTAATAAGAAAAAAACCAAAAAACAATCATGTACACACAGTGAATAAATCGCAATTTTAAAATATAATGCAAAATTTTCCCATACATTAATCCCATATCTATATATTGAAATCCACAAATATTTCTTGTGTTATATATACCAGTGCTGCATATTTTATCAAACTAGCAATTGTTGTTGAACTGTTTAACTTCTACAACCTTTGTGGAGAACCTGCTTTTCTGGACACATTTCCTACTCTCCCAATTCACTTCATCTTTTTTTCCTGGAGGAACACATTTATATTGGGCCATATTGACTCCAAAGGAACACATCAGATCCTGTCTGAAGTAAAACTTTAAATTGCAGGTATTGTAGGCAGTGTATTGGTTAACTTCAGTCTACTGATCTGTTTCTGGTGCACCTTCAGCAACTGAATACAGGATCATGATCTCCACTTCTGGATTACTGCTGAACTGGTATTAGGTTTACCAAGTCATTTTGTTCACTTTTATGAAAACAAGAAACTAGAGGGTCCAGCATAGGCCTATGATCATGATCAAAGGACTGAACAGCCTCTCTCATGAGAGAAGGCTGAACAAACTGGGCCTGTTTAGCCTGGCAAAGAGACGGAGGAGATCTGATCAGTACATACAGGTACATTAAGGGTGGATGCCAAGAGAATAGGGACAGACTCTTCACTGGTGCCCAGCAACAGGACAAGGGGCAACAGGTACAAACTGAAACACAGAAGGCTTCATCTGAACATAAGGAAAAACATCCTTACTCTAAGGGTGACAGATCACTAGAACAGGCTGCCCAGAGAGCTTGTGGGGTCTTCTTCTCTGGAGACATTAAAATCCCACCTGGACACAACCCTGTTCAACCTGCTCTGGGTGGATTTTCTTTATCGGGGGTTGGACTGGACGATCTCCATATGCCCCTTCCAACCCCAACTACTCTGTGCCTCTGATTATGTGAAAGTGATCAAGTCAATGAGAATGTTGAATCAATGATAGTATTTCAGAAATGATCCTTCTACTGTTATCACACATTGCTAAGGCTCAGTTCTTGAGTGCCTATACAAATAAAGGTCTCCAGAGTTCTCATTCCTGATATAGTAATTACAGCTTAGAGAGGTAAGAAAACAATTAAGGATAATATGATGGCAAAGAAAAGGTAATTTTACTTTAAAAACCTAGAAGATAGTGAGTAAAAGCTGCTGTTTTGATCTGCTAATTTATTCCACCTATCTGAAGCAGCAATTTTATCTTTAACTTACATCAATCCTTCCCAGACACATTCACCCTGAAAACTTAACTAGAAAATTAATTGAACTGAAACATGCAGACAAATTAAAAAGAATCACTAAATTCACTATAGCAGCTGATGAGGCCATCACCAAACAGAAGATACTAATGAAGAAGCATTTCTTGCAAAAATATCTGTCATCCTGAAATTGCTCTGGAAAAAAAGAAACACTCGCAGTTTTCTTCTGAACCATTTATTTCTAATTTCAACATTCTTGAAGAAAAAATAAGCATTTTCCTGCTTCTTTTCAAGAAAAAGTGATTATTCAAAAGAAAGAGCAAAATTGGACACTACAAGGGCATACTTGAAGCAAAGCAGTCTTTTGTCACATCTAGTACTTTGAGATATCTGCCTCATTCAGGGTAAAATGTAGTCAAGTTACCAGATCCTCAATGCTAGATAAGAAGATTAAAAAAAATTAAAAAAAATAACACCTATAATTTGAGGTTGATGCAATAAATTCAAATAGCTTTACTTTGAGGCTTCATATTACCAAAACACCAAAAAACTCCAACATCCTCATTAATGATCTAGATCCTTTGCTCATATCTCTTTAGAGCTGAAGGCACTGTTGCTGTTCTCTCTGGTAGGGAACTGTGTCCAGTGGCAACACCCCACAAGAACTCATCAGTGGTGTCCAGCAGCACCCTTAATATCCCACCAGGTAAATGGAGAAAATAGCACTTACTTATCTCACAGCAGTTTGGGAAGACAGATATAATAGAGGGGCTAAAATGCACAGGAATGTTAAATCCCAACCATCCTCTGGCACTTTGCATACATTTGTTAAACCTCTGCTATGAAATCACTTAATGTTATTGATGTACTTGGATGTATTCCTCTGATTTTTTTTACCCATCTCAGTATTTTAACATTTCCAGAAGCCTAAATAATGTGTGTTCTTGTTTAAAGAAATGTATCAGTGGTGTGATCCCACTAATAGAGTGTAATTGCTGTTGTTGCTGTTGAAACCTTTCTCTCTCACAGCTTTCCCTGGACTTCTTCCTACACCATAATGCAGGATATTAGTAATTACCTTTATCCACCTGCATTTTGCTGAGCTGAATCTCTTATTTTTTTCCCTTTAAGTCTTTTTCTTTTTAACTTATTTACTGGGTTTTTTCAGTGAAGAAAGTCTCTTTCTGCCCCTCTGTGGTTTTGTACTTTCAGTGGTATTTGAAACCAAACTTTGTATGAGATCCAAATTTAATGAACATTCTCACTGTCCTCTTCTTCCAGATCATTAAAGATGGTGTCAATCCAGGCCAAACTTAAAACCTGCCCTGTGATACTTCATTAGATACTTCTTCACAGTTTAACATACCTGGTAAAATATACTTTTGTTATTAAAAAGAAAGGGTAATTTCAATGAATTTAAAAACTTGCACCAACATATGCAAGCGATAATCTGGCCCATTACCTTTCGTCAGCAGCCTGTATTTGCAGGCAAGTACTCAATTTACAACATTTGCTATTCAAGCATAACCTGAGCCCCACAGGATGCTCTCCTATTCAAGAACCTCGATGGGTTTTGCTTTATAAACTGTCTCAGCACCTTTAACTGTAACCTCAAGGTCCTTCTGAAGACCTGCAGCCAGCAGAGCCAGCACAGCTGTATAATGGGTCCTGTCTCCTTCCTCCCATTCAACCTCTTATCTCATAGTCTCCTATGATGCCTCCTCCTGCTCCCAGTGGAACAAACAGGCTGGTCTTACCATATCTCCAGTTTGCACAAATGCTAGCTGTATGTGACCCCTCAAGCATGCAGTTAGAAGGGATCTGCTGCCTCGGAATTAGCATGTATTGCAAAGATCAAGTGAGGTGCAAAGATCCAGTGAGGGGGAAGATGGCAATATAAGTTCAGAAAACAAAACAAAGTGAAACACACACACACATCCCATCAAAAAAAAAAAAAGCCCCACCCCACAAAGAAAACAAATTACTCTACATATCAAATAACTCATGAGTTAGGAAATCCTTTTAAACTACATAATGGGTCTTTGAGCAACCTGGTCTAGTGGAAGGTGCCCCTGCCCATGTCAGCAGGGTTGGAACTGAGTGATATTTATGGTCCCTTCCAAACCAAACTATTCTAGGACTCTGTGATTCACAATCTTTCTCCTCACTTCTGCCCATGTACTGTTTTTCACTTTACTTCTTTGATGACTCTAAATTATGTACTCAAGGCCAAATTAGTTCTCTCTTTTCTTTCAAGAAAAGCATTTTGTCCATTGTCAACATGGTAATGCACAAAGCATGTCAGGGGCACTAAACGGAGCTTTCACAGAAACAATGGATAATTTTTTCATGTTGATGATCACAAGGGAAAAGCGTTACTCAAAATCAAGTGAAATACAGAATATAGACTTGCAGATAGAAGAACCAGCTGTAGCTCTGAGCAGTCATAGTATCTGTTTCAATTAAAAGAGGTGAAGTTCTAAAGTGCAGAGAGTTCCACTAACCACCAATTAAATAGTTCTGCCAGAGGGAAAAGGAAAATGTGGAATGAAATATAAAGCATCACTCATGCCCTTTGTTACACAGAGATATTCATTTCTTGTACAATGAAAGGAGATCTATCTCAGTGCAAAACCACTGTCCAGCCCATTTGCAATTATTTTGTGACTTCTTTTGTAAATACAAAAAAGAACAGATCTTTTTCTGGGGGGAGAAAAAAAAGAGAAAGGTATGCCCTTTCACAAAGTCTATAAGCTTCCTGTACACATAATGGGAACTACATCTCTTTTTTAATAGTTTACGACCTCTATCACTAAAGAAATCTTTAAGTGCCAAGTAAAGTAAATTCCCTTTTTTAACCCATTTCCCAAGGAGTTTCACACTTAGCTTCAATGCTCAAGGTCTTCGATTTCCTGCACATCAGTTTTTGGACTGGGTAGTTAGTAGCACAGCAACCCTTATTTCACCCCATCATATCCACAGCCAATTGCTTGGAGCCAATAGAGAGACACATTAACATTTCTTTTCTGTCTCATTTCTAATATTTTTAATAATTTTGTCCTCTATGTTAATGAGTGCAGGGTTGGGCCCTACTTAGCCTTGTATTTTCCAGTCAGATTAACTGCCAATTAGTGATAATTGGACCTGGCAACATTTTTGTTTATGGACACATATGTACTGTGAGACAGAATGAGAGTACTAATTAATTTCAGATAGGTCACTTCTGCCTGCCAGTTTCTCTTTGAACTCTAGATGTGTTCACATAATTCTTCCCTCAAATTAAATTGGTCGGAAGCCATTTATTCTCAAATGTAAAACTGGACAGTACAATTAAAAATGCTTTAATTAAATCTGAACAAATATTGACTTTCTATGTGTGGGTGGGTCCAGTTGCTGGATGGGATCTGTTTGATTGGGTTTTTTTTCTTTGTTCACCTACTCTGCAAGTCAGTGCTTAAGGGATGAAACTACCTGAGTCTGTTTGCAGGGGCTTTCATTTCTCAGTTCCAATGCAGGCTGCTGCAGCATTTGAACTGCAAAGGCTTCAATCAAACAATGTAGTGAGAAGGGAAAAGGTTTTAAATGCTAGTTTCACAGATTCTATACAAATATTTCTACTGGGCTTTCAAAGGCTAAACAAGCCCCTAAAATCTGAACACCTTTAACAGTTACTGCACTTATGCTTAACACAAGTGAAAGAATGAACATACCAGACCTCAGAGACCCCATAATACTTTCTAAAAAGTCTAAAATGTAGCCAGTCATCTTTCACTGAGAAATTTTAGAAGAGGAGACACCCCTAGCTCTGTGGAGCTCTCGCTGTGAGTACATTTTATGTGTTTCTCCAATGTGAAATTGCTCCTCCCTAGTTAAATTCTAAATCAGGAGACCTTCCAGCTCTTGCTGTAATTTTTTTCTTTCAATGAAACATTAAAGTCTTTCCTAGGATAGAAGAGTTGAACTAGTCTTTCAAGTCAGTAATAAAATTTAAGACAATTTCCATCTTTTTAATCAGTCTATCAATAAAGGTCATGAAGGAATCCTAGCAGAAAGCAAACTTTATTTTTTATTATTTCCTATTTTTAATAAAACGAAATAATTTAAAAAAATAATTTCATAAAATGGTTTTAGCTGATTACTGTTTTTCCCTAGTATGTTGCAACCTGGAAAATATACGCCCAAAAAGACCTATAGATTCCCATTATGAATTTACTTACAAAAGGTGGCTTTGTTAGGTGCCACAGAAGTTAACACCATAACCACAATAAAATGCAATAAAAATGTTATTATCTATATGATAATTTATTGGCTGTCACATCTTTTTCCCTTCAGCCATTTCAGTAAGTAAAGTGACTACTTTCTGGAAGTAAATAGCCTTAATACTGGAAGTCTGACAACTAACATGATGCTTAAATATTCCCATGAAAGAATAAAATCTAATTCTGGTAAGTCAAAGAACAGGTCTGTGAAACAGGATTCAACATAAAGCTTTTTTTTTTAATTATTATTTTGAACAGTGAGAATCTATTTCAATTCTGCTTTTATATTTGGTCATCATGATGGCTAGGCTTCGTGAACGAAGATTTACAAGGGCTCTACCCACACTTGCTATAAGCACGCTGCTGGCTAAAAAGGCCAATGCGAGATAGGCAAGTCTGATTGCAAAAGGCACAGTGTAAAGTCTCCATCGGCACTACTGGCGAGGCACGGTTCTTCCTGCGTTGCCCTTTTTCCTCCAGACTGATTCTGTGTGTGTTCTCAAAGGAAGCAGCAGCGTTATGGATGGTGTGTCTCCATTTCTCCCGACTGGAGGCCAGGGTGGACCACTGATGGTGGTCAATATGGCCAAGGCTGAGGTTTGGTAGAGGATAAGGAAATGTGCAAGTCCTTAATTTCCTCTGCTGTGAAGTCCATTTTGCCACTTGAGAGGCCTGAGTGACACCATCATGATGAGGATGGTCCAGAACTTTGACCAAGGTGTTTCCCAGTGATAAAAATTGGATGTGGTGGTTTCTTTAGCTTGTTTGTTTTTTTGTTTTTGATTTGGTTTGGGTTTGGGTTTTATGGGGTTTTTTGGGGTTTTAGGGGGTGGATTTTTTTTGTTTGCTTTCATGTTTTTGTTTTTTTTCTTTTGTAAGTGGAAAATAGGGAAATCTGAAAGTGATTCATTTCACTTGTCCTGCCTTATTTTAGTCCTGTAGGAAGGTTTAATTCTCATACATTTTCACTTTCGACTTCAAATATATATAATGCACATGAAGTTCCGAAACTTTATTTTCATTTACAGGAAGTTTTAAAGGCTCAGAAAATTTGTGAATGGAATACACATATAAAAAACTTGATTTCTTATCAACTTCAACAAGGATATAGGCTACAGAGTTAGGTGACAGTCAACTTTACAGTTTTCTCCCTCTCCTGCTTCAGGAAAAATGGATTTGTGTTTTGCTGTTCCTTCAGTGACTATACCAAGCTAACATAATTTGATTTAAGAACATGTATCAACAGAGATGATGGAGTCACACACCCTACAGAATTTACAATGTAAACTGATGTGCATGCATCACAGAGGATACAAAGTGCAGCAAAACAATTGTTGAGTGATGAAAATGTAATTGATGTTTCACTTTAATTAATTTAAAGCTTTATATGACATCATTCACCCTTTTCCTGACAAATAAAGATCAAAGAGCACAAATTTTCTTCCTCTGTTTTCTTTTGAGTTAGGGGAAAAAAAAAAAAAGCCTTTCTGATATTTCCATTGTTGCCATAGGGTTTTCAGGAATTTGTAGATTTTTATACTTCTAAGTATACTTCTCACGTATAGGGGAGCTAACAACCTCTAATCCTGTGTTAGCTGTCTTAAGGGTCAGATAATAGCTGGAACACTGCACAAGGAAAATATGTACCAGAGCTAAGGCAACTAGATACCATGTTAGTCAAAACAACTAACAAAGCCCAGCAACCAGGCAAAGGGGTCTTAAGACCTCCAACTCAATTCTAGGAGAGGCGTGCCGTGAGGCGGAACCAAGGGAAGTTCTGGGCATGGACATATCTTAGATTGGATACAACCTTTAGATATGATAATTGAGTAGGGTAACAAAATTAGCATGCTGCCATGTAGACGGGGCTTTTTCCCTGCTTTCTCCAGCTCTCCCACACTTTATTGATTTTTNTTGAAGCAGTGGTGCTTGGAAAAGAGCTCACATGGTATTCCTGAGGCCATGAGCTCATCCTAGCACCAGTCTTTTCTATCTGTTACTTATCAACAAGTGTTGTACTCTTTTATACTTTTATACTTTATATACTCTTTTATACTCCTTTATATTCTGTACCCCAAAACCCTATAAGTAAAAGAACTCTTCTCTGTTTTACCTACATAAAGTTGTCTTGGAAAGTTTTTCCCCCTTCCTTAGGGCAACACCATTATTTATGTGTTATGATGTGCATAGCTAAATCAGCCCATACTCTGCAGAAACAGTGCAAGAAAAAAAGAACAAAGTGGGTTTTTGTTGTTTATTTTAAACTTGGAAGATTTTAGTTCCATATGTATATCTATACATCTGTATAAAACTCCTGGACAAAACCCAGTCCACCCACAATTCAGGTTCTGCTTCACTGTAACTTTGTAAATCTGGACTCATTAGGATGGGACACGAGATCTGGCCTACCTTACATTTCTGCCAGAGGTCATTCCATACACAGACAAAGAGATGGGCAACCAAAGATTTCTTGAAGGAAATCCACCCTATGTAATAGAATGTCCTTGGCACACTGGCTGCCCTCTCATCTCCAGAGAGCTGAATACTTTACTGGTATGAGCTGTGCTTGCCTGCACTGGGAGTTTGCCTCCCTGCTCATCTGGGATCCAGCCTGCTCAGTGATCCTTAGAGGACAAACCCACATGTCCCATGAAGGCTCCATCATGCTATCTAAGGTCTACCTAAAGGCACCTTCTAATCCTCCACTTGTGGATGGGAACAGTCACAGGCACACATCCAGGAAACATAGGCCCCCAGCAAATGCAGTCAAACTGGAACACATTTTTAACTCAGGAAGTATGCTAAACATCCAGGTGCAAAGACAAAGCTCTGGACCAGAAAGCATCCTACACTTTTTTGGTTTATTATCCACCTTAACAAGAGATACTGAATCTCTTAAAAAGCCTTTCATAACTTGCTTTTGTTGGCAACAATCATCTGTGATTGTCGAAAATAATCATCCATGCCAGGAAAGGTTGTATAGTCTCTCTTGTTGGAGACACTCAGAAGCCATCTGGCCTGTCAATTGGCTCTAGGTGTCACTGCTTGATCAGGGGAGGTTGGACCAGATCATCTCAAGAGGTCGCTTCCAATGTCAGCCATTCTGTGGTTCTGTGACACACCCTGGATGGACATGTCCATGGTACTAGAGGGTTAGTTCATTACATTCACAGACAAAACTTAGTTTATGAATTCCAAACTCCTTAGTACAGTCTTGGAGAGTTCCCTATATAAAAGGTCTAGATGCCTTCAGGTAGTGCAGGCAAACCTTGGGAAATAAAAAATTTACTTCTAGGAAAAAATAAAAAACTCTATTAAAATGAAATGTTTAGTGAAAGGCAATAACGTTACTTTACTCCTTTCATTCTGCAATATCACAAAGTCTTTAAAAAAATAGATAAAAATCTGAAAACAAAACACAGCAAAACAGATGTCACTGCAAAATTAAGGCTCCACAGGCAAACATCTGAAAGTCCTAAAATGCAAACTTAAGTCTAAGCATGTCACTTTACAACCACCCTCAGTGAATGCCTCTGATGCATAATACATTTTCACTCAACACATAATTAGCTGTTGGAACCCACCGCACCAAATTAACATTGAATTAAAACCTTGGCATAATTCCAAAAGATATCAGGCATTTCTGTGTAAGTATTGACATGGTCTATTCAGCAGCAATGCCCCACTAACCCATCCTAGGAGGCAGGAAAATATTATTATTCTTCCAGCTTATGAAAATCCAAATACAAAGCAAACTAAAAGGGCCTGCCCAAAATCAAACAGGAAACCTCTGGAAGAGAGAGGAGTTCTCAAAACTTCTAAAGGGCAACAAATAAACACAAAGCTTTCTGTCACCATGCATGAGCAACCTTCTTTTGATGGCATCCTTTGATACCACTGAGGGTTTAGGGACACTCATTACATGAACCTAGCAAACACTGATTGCCATGTGGGAAGTGCTAAGGAGCAGTTTGCAACTGGACTTTGTGATCTCATGGTCATTCCGTCTGTTCTCAGAACTTCTCAGAGTTTCCATCACCATAAAGTAGTGCACTTTCATGAAATCCTACTTTGCCCTTGGTTGCCCCATTAGATGGGCCACCTCTGACTCCAAACTCTCCTTCAGCTCTACACTGCACCCATCTCCTTCCCGTGCACGGACTCAGAGACCACATGGAAAGGGTTTTCCCCAAAGGACAGCATCCCATTAGTACTCAGCGCAAGTGCTGCAACGCTACAGCTGAATAGCTTATGAAGAGCTCAACCTTTTCTCTTCAAAATAAACTGCTTTTTTTGATCAATATAAATTAAATTAAGGATGAACCAAAGCAGCACTGTTCTGCTGACTGTGGGGAGAAAAGAGATTCTTTGGGCAGCCCAATAAAGTCTGCATCAACAAACAATGGGCACGTGCCCAGAAAGACACCTGTGCTATCATCTTGGAGTTGTTTGAAGCTTCAGTCTGGAACCTAATGCTGAACTTACTGAGGTGTAAGCAACTTTGTACTAAAATAATTTTTTTTTCTATTCCTAACATCAGAAAATCCTTATTTTTAAACGGAAAAAATTTCAATTTCAAGCATTTGGAAATCAAACCCAACCTTTGCATTCTTTTAAGCTCTATTTGTAGCTGCTTCAGTGATTATTTTTATGCAAAATTCTCCCTAGCCACTGAATGATCTATATACATTTCACAGAGATTAGTAATGAAAGTTCTAATGCCATTAGACAGTAGCTGACACACAGCCTTGCACATTTCAGTTGTGAGTGCTAAAAAGTTTATAGGATCTACATGTCTCTTTTCAGTTTTCCAGAATAAATGTACAAATTACCCTCAGAAATAATCCTGCTCTTTTTATAGAGACACGGGGAAAAAAAAACAAAACCAAAAAACAGTAAAACAACCCTCACAAGAAATACAGTCCAATATACAACTGAAAATCAATAATTACTAAAACTGGTAACAGCATGAAAAATACAGGATGATTTGGGCATTCTTTGAGCAAACTGTATAATAAAGGCAACCTATAATTAAAAAAGAGTTATTAAGAAATGACCAACAAAGCAAGTAAATTTTACTTAAGCCAACCAGCAATTATTCCTTTTCTATTCTGTCTGCTCTAAGCTCAGGGTCTGACAAAAATAATTCTACAGAAACAGAAGGAGATAAGGATGATCCTTTTTTCTGTACAATGAACTAAATCTAAATACTCCAATCTGACAAATACTATTGGATTTTTAGTCTTGGATTATTACATATTATTCCAACAAGCTCACTCCCTCCCTGCAGTCCCATTTCCCATTAGCACTCATCTGCAATACCACTCAGATGGTAACTCGCTACTAAAATTGCCTTTTCCCTTTCTGTGGCTTATACACAATCACTTAAATTTTCTAGATTTTTCTGGTTTCATTCGTTGTTTCAAATCACTAAACTAAACCATCATATAAAAATATTTTTCTTTCACTTACTGATATTTTTGTCTACTTAAATCCTTGCCTTTGTGAGCATAATTGCCATTCCTTTTTGCTGCATACCAGTCTTATATCTTACATCATAACCGCATTATCTGACAGCGCAACAAAAAAATAAAATACATTTAGATAAAAATGTTAGCTCACTTTCACAGTGTTGTTTTATTAAATTTAATTACAGAACACAAAAAAGTGAGAATCTATATCAAAAATGTTTCATGCAACAGACTATGGAAAATCAGAGAGAGAAAATAGTATATTTAGCATATATAACATCCCCTGTTAGGTTTCCCTTAGTGAGGGTGAACAGACCAAGCTGCATCAGCTCTGCCTGTATGCAATGTGCTTCAGATTAATTTGAGATTACTTTTCAGTTCATTTTGTTTAATTTGGTTTTGGAGCAGCCATAAATAAATGTGTGTGCATGTGTGAATACATACATACATGTAAAGAAATACACACACACACAGATTTTATTCAGGAATGATAGAATACTCCAAGATTAAAAACCAAATGGCATTATAGAACTGAAAGTTGTCACTACACAAATCACTACGTGTTCATGTGTGGAAATGATATTCAAATTTTCCTTTCAAAATCTTCCACTCAGTGTAGGTCACACTGGCAGTCTAGAAAGAGGCTGTAACTTCACTTATAGTGAGAGACAGCATGGAGGTGTCCCACAAAACAGGAAGAAAACTAAAAATGAATCACTATTTAGTTTTATTTCCTAAGTTCTACCACTGAGACAACAAATCACGTCAACATTTATTGTGAAATGGCTTTTCTTTGCATCTGGTTGCCCATCCTTTGCTGCACGGGTGGGAAGAGCACTCAGTGATCTCCCTTCTCCTGCACACTTGTCAGAGCTGGATGGACAAGGTGGACAAGCAACACAGAGAAGGGTCATAGAGACTTTGCTATCCCCCATCTCATAGGAAATGCCCTACATTAAGCAATATTTTTCGAAGGCATAACTTGCCCCACTGCCCTGTATTCCCATAAGCGTATTCCTACTACGATTGTGCAAAGTAACTGTCAAGAAGCCACCACAGACATTCACAATCAGCAAGAACCTGAGAAAGGCACTCAGGGATGATTTTACTCCTTTTTACTCAGTTAGGATAGATGAGTAAGGACAAATGAGGCCAAAAGGAAGACAAAAACAAAGAGGCAGCTTACCTGGCCCAGAGTGAGACTGGTTTCCATGTCACACTGGAATACAACATTTGCACGGTTCACAAGTTATTCTGTGTCACTACATTTGGTGTCTCTTTTCTACATCTACAACTGAGAAAATATGCAACTGAACTAGAGAATATGCTATGTTCCCAGCAAGGTTTGGCACTGCACATAAGACAGCACTCTGGCACTGAGCTGACAGCAGACTATGTTTAACAACTAATGATATACATTACCATAGCCTTGACACTAAAAACACATATCTAGTGCCAGTCATTCTGCTGCCATTTAAATTCATATACGTCTTGGGATGGTTTCCATACGTGCTGGTAGCCAAACTGTAATGAATAAGGAAGCTGCACTTTGCAGATAAATACAAGCAAATGTAGGATGTACCTAAATGGATTTGACAGATTGTAGGAATAATTTAAAAATGCAAGAGTATAACACAGCAATGCTAGCATTACCCATAATGAGGACAAGAATTCATGAATTATATACTAGTGCTAGACCAGAAAAACAGGAATAAGTACCATAGATGCCCCAGTCCTTCTATTTACACAGCAGCAAAATAACAAAGCCCTCATGCTTCATATTCCATTCATGCCTTTTCATTTGTAAACCCCTAAGCTCACTATGCAAAAACAATGATCCTGAGCATGAAACACAGGGCAAAGAAGCAGCTGTTTTCATCTCACATGGAAAACCAGCACGTAACCAGGAGGAGAGATGGCAAAAGACGTTGTAGGCCATATCCCAAACTGTGCAAGAGTAATGCAATTCATGCTGGCGTTGTCCCTGAGGACTCCAGGAATCGCATCCCATTAAGCAGCACTAAGCATCTTTCCTAATATCCACTACTAGTCATCCACTTGTTACAGGAACAGTTCTGTAAAGACTGGAAAAAAACAGAACTAACTAATGAACAAAAACTAGAAAGCCTTTTTTAAAGTTTATAGATTTATTGCTTTGCTTACTAGCAAGTGTGATATATTTAAAGGCCTGCTAGTTTGGACAAGCAACTTTATTCACACAGCTCAGTAACAAAAAGGGTACTAGAACAAAAGACACTGCAAATATTCTAAATAGATATGAATTTGTGTTAAAAAAAAGCCACCAAAAAAACCTTTAACAACCATCCCCACGTTACCAATCAATTCTTAGAATATCCTACTGATTTTTCTTGTACTTTTTTCTTCTACCTTTTCCCTCTGTATCAGCTTAATTTTTATCTTCTAGCACTACTAAAATAGGAACGGTGACCATGAATTTTTTTACCTGCTTTTTTCTTGGGAAAAAAACCCAAACACATACAGTATGCAGTTTTGAGAACATAAATGCAAAATCTTTGAAAAAACCTGCAAAGAAAGGTACAAAAACACCTTGCCTACTTTTAATATGGCCCAATATCTTTGCAGATAGAAATAGCACTGTGATATTCATACAACAATAACAAAATGGTATGTCAAGTTAAAACTGGGAATATTAGGATGCAAATTGCCTGCAGAAATTATAATTAAGAAAGGTAAACACCTATTAAAAACTGTATCAAGCTACAGTAAAGTCACACAGTTGAAAAAAAAAATCCAAGGAATATGGAAGAATTGACTCTGAGAAGGCAAATTTATCATTCTTACAGAAAAACTGAAATACGTAAGAATTAAGTTTATGTATGAGATCTGTGGAGATACTAAAGACTGTTGAGATGTGGAGGTACTAAACAAGGAAATGTTAAATACATTGAATGGAAATTAGAAGATGACTGTGGTACTGAGTTGGTTCTAGCTAAATAACATAAATAGAAGAGGCTCTAGTTAGTATATTTAGTATTGCATTTTTAAGTGGTTATATGCTTGTTTAGGATAACCAAAGTGATAGACCTTGTGTAGGTATGTGATTGACAATAGGATTCTATGACTCTTTTTGAAAATCAAGTTGTTTTAATGCATGTGGGACACACAAAAATCATGAACACTCCAAAACACAAGCCTTTGTTGAAAATACTGATTACTTGGAAATAGGAACAGCTTGTGAATACTCACTGATGAAAACTTACTACTACACCACCTGAGCAGGAAGTGACCTTTTAGGGGTTCACTGTGGCAATTATTCATTAATATAGATTAAACCAGCAATTACTGTGGGAGCATTCACTGGAAACTGAGAGCACGCAAGGAAAGACAACGAGAAATTATTTCACTTGCACATCCTAACCCTGAATTTAAACAATTTATATTCATGTGATGATGTATCTCTATTCTTAGTGCACAAAATAATAATAATGCTTTCACCTAGGATAGGTTTAAAGCATTTTGGAGTTTCCTCATGCACATTCACACACTTCCACCAGTATAATAACAAAAAGTATATTTGCAATGGATAGTAGAGTTTTATAGCTTGTATCAATCATGGCTCAATGAAGAATTTAAAAAGTCATTAAAAAAACATGTGGGGTTCTGTACCTTCTGGTCAGCCTACACATGCATATGCATCCATACACATTTAAAGAAGGCCTGAATTAGCAAGCAACGAAGCAATGCATTAATTGAATTGAACAAGTTAGCAGGTGTGCAGCTCACCTCCTTCCTTAGGGAATGGACCGCTATTATTTGCCAGACTTACTATGTAGCATCCCAACAAGAGGGAAAACCTTGTGGAAAGAACCCCAGCTCCTTCCTATGCTCTTTTATAAGCACATTTGAGAACTATTATTATAATAATAATAATGAACCCTCTGTCAACAGGCTCAGAGAATGAAAATGCAAAAAAATTAATATGGAAAGCCATTAACTCCAGAAATTATGAGGCAAAGTTCATTCTTGCTCCCTTTCCGTCCTTTCACGATGTACTCAAAGCCAGTAAATCTATAATACCACAAGCATCTTTAATAATATATAGGCATCATTAACATCACTAATTCGGATGACCTGAATTCACCAGTGATCACAACAAAAAAACACACTCAGACTCTAAAGACCAGGTTTTGAAAGGACTAGCATTAGAATCCAAACAGCACCTAAAAACAAATGAGAAGCCAGCATTAAAGAGATCATTTCAACGGCATGAATGTGTGTTTCACAGAATACCTTTGGATAAGTAAGTTTTATAAAGACAAAAGTCGCAGGACAGTTAAAATGCTCAACTGGGTTTGCCTTTAATCTCATTTATTAGAGGGATAGATCTTATCTACTCAGAGATACGTCCTTAGTATCACAGCAGGATATAAATAAAGGCCTTCCACATTATTTTTAGACATACTCCTCATAATATTAGTAGAATACTATATGTCTTATTGCTATTAGATGAGCTCCCACTGATTTCAAATTTCATTAGGCTCATAAACTCCTCCAGTTGGCAGAGAAATTACATTTTCTGGTTTCCAAAGCTGCATAATGAGTCGCGACCTATCCCTTCCTTTTGTCTCCTCACAATACCCTTCCGATGGCAAATCTCGCCCATATTTTTTATTTTCCCTCAGCTCTCATATGAATATTTACACACACACAGAGGTAATATTGCAGAACATTCATTTTTTTGTTTCAGAGTTCGGGATGCATTATCTAAGCTTCCCTGCAGCCACTATGAGCAAAAGCAGCAAAAGAAAAGGCAGTTTCATATCATATGTCGCTGATCTTTGATTAATCTGCAAGCCACCCATTTTAATGACTCCTCATAAATAATTCAATTTCTAATTATGCCATAAGCCCCCTAACCTGGAGAAGGGAAAAAAAAAAGGTAGAAAGGTAGGGGAAAGGAAAGGGAAAAATGTACATGTTGGCTCAAACAATGCCTGCAGCAACAGAGCTACTCTTATTGAGCTATTCTGCCCATGCGTGATGCACCTCCTTCCTAAACCTTGAAGTGTTTCTCTAATAAGCATGACAGGATTACATACAGAATTGGAGTTTAAAACAGTAATTCTGAAATTGGCTTCTCTTTCACTCACTTTCCCTATTCAAGCTACATGTGTGCTTCAGACATGCTCCTGCTCTGGGTGAACTGAGCTTGCTGACCCCTCCTCTGCTTGCATGTTGCCCTGACCACAATTGAAGGGAGTAAACCAGCCACAGAAGAACCTCTACTTTTGATAATTGCACCTTATTTCTTGTATTTGAACTTCTTGATAATTGCTAGAAAATCCAATATTGACTACTCTGTTTTCCCCTGCAACTTGTCATCTGAAGAGCTGAGATAGGAACTGCCCCTTTTTGCGCCTCCTGGGAACATTCACGGTCCCCTCCACAGACGAGCCAGGACTTCGCCAGGAAACCATTAGCTGGCAGCACACCGGTGACACCTGGCTTCCTCCTGCACAGAGGTTCTGCAGTTCACTTTGCATTCAGGTCCCACTTTGTTCACTGCAGAAAGCATTGCTGCTAAAACTCTTTTTTGCTTTAATAAAAAACTCTTTTTTGCTTTTTTGTATGCATCCAGCATACAAAAAGCTGGTCAAGGTACAACTGACAGCACACAGACAGCTGAATGATCTCCTCCTACCTACAACTATTTTTTAATTACAGGGAGGTCTCTCAATACACAGCAGAGCATCTGCTCATTAGCACTACAGCACTATTTCTCCTACTGACACTTCCTACCCCTCCTCCTCTCCCATCTTTAGCAACTATTCCTAAAGCGCTTGCAAATTGCAAACTCTCAGTGACCTCTGGGGCTGGATTTACATTGTGCATATTGATGCATTTCGCTCTAAAACTTCCTTAAAAAAATAACAAGCAATCCAAACTCAGTGTGGCTTTTGTCCAAAATCCTCGAAATTTATTTTGAATGGCAGCCATTTGGTTTGTCTTGATTCCTTCCTGAAACAGTATTATAGATTGCTACCATATACAGAGCATGTGGATTTCCACAATTCTAATTTTAGAATTCAGGCTACAGAATGTTATAGGCCAAAGCATGTTGTGCCAAAGCTGCTGCAATGTTCTTTTCTGGAAGGTAACGATAAATTGCTATAATTTTATTAATCTTTAGTAATCAGAAGGTCATGGGAATGGCCAGTATTACAGAAGGCAGTGCATTTGATTTAGGAAACACAGTTTATCTGAGAATACGTATTTTGACTCCTCCCTTTTACATCTAAACACTGAAGGAGTTAATAAAAGTCAGAAAAAAATGTACAGGTTTAGTGTTGATGAATCTTGTGATATAAATGGCTCATCACCATCATAGTAACTGAAGCTGTAGCTAAGCGGCTGACAAGAACATTTACAAATGCTTTGGTGCAGGTCCCAGCCTGCCCTGGGCCCAGCTCTACACCCACGTTGCCATTTCATCACCTGCAGACTCTTAGGTGCCTGTGGGAAGGGAAAAGAAGACTAAGACAGTCACATCATAGACCTGTGCCCAGGTGTGGCCAGTGTGACTGGATGCTGAATGCCCTGATCTTCACCAAATCCTTGCAAAGTAACACAAAGAAGTATTTACTCCTCAGAGATTACCTAATGCAGAATTAAAAACTCTAGATATACTTGACATGGCTTGTTTCAGGAACATCCTTAAAACTAGAAAATCAGCCTGAGATCAAGTCACCTTCAAATCACACCTCCCTGGGATTTCTATGCAAGCAACATGACTGATGCATCCCACTACACTAGTGAGATGGTGAGTGAGAAGCCAGACAAGGCTCAGTGCATTGGAGTTACATGTAAACCATAAATGTTGTCCCAGCATCTCACCTGTGAACACTTCTGAAAATAGGGAATATGACACAGAGGATATGTTCTAAGACTTCATTTGTCCACACATCCAGGATAGTTATAATTGATCAGGCAGAAGATGCTATGGATGAAATATCTAACTTGCTAGAATATCAGATGTCTTGTCTGAACTAGCTATCCATGTTCCCCCTACAGAAATAGCTGGAAATACCTACCTCTCTTCAACTTCTGAAGAGGGAAGGAGATGTGACTGATTTAGAGAAACAGCTACTTAGACAATCCTGCAAGTAGTTAGAGTGAAACCACACAAGAAATCTGCAGCAAAACAAAATCTTCAACTAGCATACCCAAAGTCTGAGACTAAAGCTCTAAATATTGGGCCATTGTTCCACTTGCATGATCAGGTCCCCCATCCAACAAAAGCTCATGTATAAATGAATATGTGCTTCAATTTTCTCTACATTATTCCATTTTCACATCAAATTCATGAGGACTGTTCATAAGCATAAAATTAGCATAAAGCACACTTGGTTCTTTTCTAGTGAAAGCCAACAGAAAGAAAAAAGTTGAAACATTATAAATATTTATTTTAAAATTCCTTAGACTATGTTAAAGCCATGCTTATAAATACCATGTATATCAGAGGGTTTCTCCTGAGTGAGGTTCTTCACAGAGACACACACTAAATATTCCTAACCATTCAGTGGCTGCATTCTTGAAGAATTAGCTAAAATGAGAGCATTCCTACAAGCTCAATTAGTGTATTGAAGGTTTTGTGCACTGGTTATGCCCTAAACCAATGAATATATGTGATCCAGAGTTCGCACAAATCTCATCTTGTCTTAAGACTTGGCAAAAACCCTCCCCTTACAAAAAGCACACCTTCTTAATTCTAAATTTTAAACAGAACTGAATGCCACTAGAGACAGTTCATTTATCTAATATTGATCTTTCATTGCATGGTATCTTCTATTCAAGACTGATTTTATTAATAACAGAGAGATTATTCTGTACAGTGAGGAACTGTTATGTTTTGTATAAACTTTGAATCTTCAATAACCCAAATTATCTTGATTAAAAAAAAGAAAAAAAAAGAGAGAAAAAAGAACCAAAAAAAACAACAATACCACCAACAAAACTCACCAAAAAAATCCACTCTTGGAGGAGAATAGATGTTTTTAATGTAATGTGTAGATTTGATTTGACAAAATAATTTTTTTTTCAAGAAATGCCCATCAGATAAACTCTCTGTGGTTTTTTGAGTTGCCTCAGTGAGTCAGTCTTGGAAGGTCATTACAAATATCAGTCCTTTATTGCTGTACAAGTAAACATAAACTTTGCACTCTGGAAGAGCTTGCTATAAAGCTCAATGGCTAAATCTGAATATAAACACCAGGTGTTTGGAAGATTATGCTTCCTGAACAAGTTTCTCCCATCTCATTACTTCAAATATGAGAATACCCAAGACCGCTGTAGAAATAACATAAAGAAAATATGATGAACTCCATGTGTGTCCTCCTTTGTGTATGTGAACTTTGACAGCAAGCTTCAGATCCAGCATTTGAGTTTTTGATTTTCCACATGGGTCTCGGTTACCCAGGGCTGAAATCTCACCATCTGTTCAGAAAATACCAGCTTTAAATGGCAAAAGCCTTAATATTGCTAACTTTTTGGATGGTAAGGGAGAGTGCAGTACTCCTGTAGGCATGTATCTAAATCAAGTCCTCTCCCCAAAAAGATCTTGTTCACTTTTGGAGCTAACATGAAACCAAAAACATAAAGACAGATCTAGAGCTTGTTTACACAGACACGGTAAGGAAACGTGGCTCCAGGGTACTTTTAAAATGTATAAGTGATATTATGCTTAACATCCGACCAAAGAGAATTAAAGTAAGCATGGTTAAGACGGCATTTTGATTCTTTTATTATCATTTATTTTGTGAATCTTTTAAGGCAATAAACCCTATCAAACATTAGCCTAGGAAAGAGTATATTCCACCTACTAGTAAGAACACATGGTCTCCTGGTGATGACCTGCTCAATCTCAGAGTGTTTACCCACCACCTAGTGATACTGAGAACCACAGCAAGCTCAGAAACCACCTGCCACACACCCAGCTGGCTACTGTCAGAGCCTCTTATCAAGGCTTCCTGGTTTCAGAAAACATAAAGGGTAAAAATATTACTTGGATCTTATCTCATGGTAATGCAAACATTTAAAAAGATGTCAATATTTACCTAGAATGTTTGCCTCGAAAAGAAAAACTGAGCATTTTGCTAATAAACATTGAAAAATGGAAGATAAAATGTCAAAATGAGAGAGAAAAAGCAGAACTAAGCATCTGACTTTGAAAGTGTTTTAATAACTTTTAATGTAAAACATAAAATATATAAAATAAAAACATTTAAAAAAAACCCCACACCACTTTGAATGGTTATTTGGTTTCTCGGCCCTCCTGAATGATAGCAGCCACAGAAGCAGGCAACAACATAGCCACAACAAAACAATCAGAAATTTCGGTCCCCATTCAACACTGAATATTATATCTAAAGTGGCAAGATGATTATGAAGGCAACACATAATAAAATGTGTAAAAATTAATTAGATCAATGCATAAGAAGGGAGCCCTGTAGCAGAAGGGAAGTTCATTCTGAGCTACAAATCTCAGAGCAGAGGTTGGTACCCACAGCCAATGTTCCTGCAGGACTCACACTTCAGAGGGATTTCATCTGTGCAAACACTGTTCCCAGATTCCTGCCTGTGAGTTCTGGAAAGGTTCCAGTGCAGGTTGTCAGAGTGGTCTGTGTAGACTCAGGAATATCTGAGAACTATTTAGGTGCATTAACTCTGGTTTTAGGTGAACACACAAACATAAGGAAAAGGCACAAAATTATGTCCTCACTAAGAAGCTATTACATTTTAGTGAGAAGGAAATAATTCCTTACAACTTTTCATGTGCATAAGCCAAAAAAAATATATTTAGAATTGTAAACACATCTTCTAAAACAAGAAAACATGTGAATGACTTCATCTGAAATGCACAACCTTGTGTCCCATCTGGTGAATTTTGTGACATCAGTCAGAACCTTTTCTGACAAGTTCACCAGGCATTGGCGCTTAGAAGAAAAATAAGTTTCTTTTTCCTCCATTATCTAATTGATGTCTAAACAGCTCAGACTGCAAAGAGGAAGGCTTGAGTAAACCAAGCACACAGCTGCCTGCCTTTGCCTGCTAGGATGGGCTTCACGTTTGCTGACAGTTCAGATCTCATACAGTGACCAGAAGCCTCATAAAACTGTCTCCTGCTTTTTGCTCTCACCCATCTTCCCAGGGCAGCGCAGTCACTTTCCTCACAAGAACCCAGAACGTTAACCGCCCCGCCCCCACCCCGGCAAATGAATCCTTCTACTGCTGTCTCTGGCATCAAGAATGGCTTGACTGCTGTCTGCAGTGCAATGCAGGGCACAGTCCTGACATACAAAGCACTGCCCTTGTTACTCACTGGAAGAAAATGCACTTGAGAGATCTGGCATGATCAGATCAGTTCACCTGCAAAATTAAGGGTGTCAGTGTCTTTTAGAAAAATAATGTAAATTTTAAAGATTTCTCTAAGAGTTACCATCCTTCTCCCCAATCTATTGCTTCAGTACAAACATTTCACAAGACCTTATTCTCATGAACTCACATAATCCCCATTAAGACTGTGAATGATAAATCATTCTTAAGAAAATACAGAAGGCATACAAAAAAGTGCCAAATTTCAAAATTATTTCACTAGAACTATTCCATGTAAAACAGGTGTAGTAATTACACTTGAATTAAATGTAACAACAAATTCAGTTTCTTTATTTCTCATTCACTTTAATTCAGTTCCAGAAGCTCTAGCTTGAGACTCATGTTTATTCTTTCTGCATAATTCTGCAGCATAGCCTGCAGCTGGACATGTTCCGCAGGACATCCTTGGCCTCTGGCTGTAAACTTCATCTCAAAAATGTTAAGGGAGACCCTAAAGCTTCTGTTATGAGCTGGGCTGGGACCATGCCATCATAAAGTTCCGATTTAGACTCAAAACTGGCGAATTTTCTCTTTCCAGGATGGTATCAAATGTAAAATTTATTTTTATTTGCTGTTTGGAAGAGATGACAAATTCAATTCTGTACTCAAACAAAAAGGCCTATTGGTCTGAATTTGCAAATTAGTTTTTGATCTTGATCTTTTGATCTTGAAAGCTGTATTTGCTCCTGCTGCAGCCTGGCTAACTCTCATATACCATGGACAGAAAGACTTTTGAGTAAGGTGCAAAATAAAAGCTTCCGTTAATTTAATATTTAATTATCTCATTCATTAATCATTTTTTGTAAAGCTTAAGTAATAGCAATTGTATTTTGTTATTAAGTTCCAAGCTACGTATTCACAGGAACACCTTGGGAATGAGCACAAGGTATTCTCTTACCTTTGCAATTCAAAACTGGGTTTGCATTCTTACATGGAACAAAATGCTTTATCAATAATTCAAATAACAAAGTCTGCTGGGTATTAACTTACAACTGGAAGAGTAAACAAGCACCGAAGCTTAGCAAAATTGATTGACACTACATTAGCGAGAGGATCCCATTCTACTGTATTACTGTGGCTTTATTTTCACTGCAAGATAACATTATCATCTGCAATGAGGTGCTAGAAATGTAGTGGTTCCAAGGAGTACAGTTCACCTTCTGTGTGGAAGGTGCACAGATCACAACTCTGTGCAATTATAAACCGCTAGTGAAACAAGAATAATTCTGTTCCCATCCAACCCTTTCTGAGAGCGACACAAAAATTCATAGAGCCCATCCTAATGTGCTCTCCAGCCTGAGCAGCCTTGCATAGCAGCACAATCCCTTTCTGCCTGAGGAATGTGGCATAATGAATGACTCAACTTTGTGAAAGGAGTTAAAAAGGCATTATGCAATTCACCACACACATATCCCAGAAACAAAGTCAAGGACTGAAAATTTTGTTAACTACAAGGGGAAAAAAGGGGGACTGTGAACAACAGAAGTACATTCTTGAGGAATGCACAGAAGAGAGGTTTTGGAAACCAAAGTGTAATTAATAACTGAAACCAAAACTGGATGAGCATTTGGATGCAGGGATAAAGAAATTAATAGTACTATAGTCTGTGTTGCAAAGACAGGGAAAGAAGACAGGGTCCTTTTCTTGCAAAGGTTGTTATTTGACTTGGTGATATAACCAAAACCTATAAAGGAATGATGGTGAATGAAGGCGGACAAACAATACATATTCAATTCTCTATGAATTCTCACATATCTATTGAAATTCAACCTAAAGCATGCCCCTTTGAGGGTTTTATTTACTTTAATATTCTGTTAAAAAACAATTGTTAACAAGAAAGATTTTTACAGTGCTTTGTGCTAATAACAGCTTGATCAACTGTGGAAATGCAGCCTATGCTGCCTTGAAAAATGTCTCTAGATCAACATAAAAAACAGGTTAAAAACCTTGTGGTTACAAGTTCCTTGGGGGGAAAAATTTGTCCATTCCTTGCTCTTTGTATTAGCACTTGAAAGAAAATACTTATGACTGCTTTCTGTCTCTCCCAACTTCTCTTCAAAGCTTCTTTGGACTTTACTTCTCTTCTCCATGGGAATTTTGAAGTTTTTCCTTCTTAAAAACAAAAAATGAGAGTGAAGAAGAAAAGCAGGGTTGTATTTATTGCTGGGCAGGAAAGAGAGGGCCTGCCGCGCTGAAAGGCAAGAATCAATGCTTGCCATCTAATTGTTGGCTGGTAACAAGCAGAGCACATGAGCAGTCAATAGTGAAGCCAATGTTGTTCAATACCATCATTGACAGACTGGATGATGAGAGAGAGAACATCCTCAGCAAATCCAAGAGTGACATTAAATTAGTCAGAGTAGTTGACATGCTGAATGACAGAGATTCAACCCAAACAAACTTGAGAACTGAATCAAAAGAAACATCCTCTGGATCAACAAGGAGAAGGTTGAAGGTCTGCAACTAAAATGGGATAATCTCATGAAGCAGTACCACCTGGGAACATCCCAGCTATGAGCACTCTGCAAGAAAGGACTTGGGGCAGAGGACACACCAAAAATGTGCCAGCACTCGGCTTTCATTGCAAAGGCAGACTGGCTGTTGGCTGCACCAGGAGCAATGTGTCCAGTAGATCAAAGGAAGCTTTTATTCTCCTCTCCCCAGCAATGGTAAGGCTGCATCTGAAATACTGTGTCCATCTGCACACTTCCCATTTCAATAGGGATGTTGTTTCTAGTTAGAAAGGGTACGAAAGAAGGCTACCAGGATGGTCACAGGCCGAGAACATGACCTAGAATGAGAGTGAGGTTTATCAGTCCAGCAAAGGAGAGGCTAAGGAGGGATCTAGTAAATTCCTACAACCATTTGCCAAAATGGCAGACAATACAAGAGGGGCCAGTGAACACAGAATGCAGCTTGGTAAGTTCAAGGTACACATCAGGAGGAAGAAGCTCATTAAAAGAGTAGTGCAGCCCTAAATCAAGTCACTCAAAGAAGCTATTGGATCTCCATCCTTGGAGATTTCTGAGACATGGCTGACCTGCTTGTAGTGCTAGCAACAATCCTGCTTTGAGCAGGAACCTGATTAGATGACTTCCAGAGGTTTCTTCCTACTAACATTTCTGTGATTTGATAGTCGCTGCAACATAGATGCGCTGGCATATTGCCGTGTGCCGTAGGGAAGAAAGGACACGGTCCCAGCTGATGTGGGGTGAAGGCTAGAACTGATTTATTCAGAGAGCATGGGACTTATATAGGTTCAGGGAGAAGCTTGGAAAGTGGGAGGAGTTAGGGGGCGGATCGCGGCAAGTAGGGGTAAGGGCTTACAGGGAAGGAGGGGAATACAGACGGAGCGTGGCCAGCCTCACATGATGACACTGGGTTTAGCATCACAAGTCAGCCAATGAAAAAATGGGGAATACACAACCAATGGGAGACCGGTAAGCGGGTAGCCACCACCAATCAGAATACAGCATACAAATACAAGGGGGAATAACTATCTATCTAATACAATAAATCAATATCTATGCTACAGAACATCTATTGAAACATGAACTTCTGAGTTATGAGGTAGTTGTCCATTTCTGGTGTTGATCACTTGATAGAAACTGTTCATCCTGGTTGTCTTGGCAGCCTTTGAGACAGTGTTCTCCGACAGCATATGGCAGAATATATTTCATCTACCAACTATTCAGCCTCAGGAAGAGGAGCCAATGAGGTCTGTATTTCAAGGCAGCATTTAGAGAAATATGTAGCATTCTCACTCTTGAGCTGATGCCTGGGAGTGGTACAGAGAAAAAAGTAGGACTGAAGGGGCAGCGGTGCCATGGGAGTAACAATGGATGTGAGTACAAAGGATGGAAATCTCTAGGACAAGAAATAGGGGAACAGAAGCCTAGGAAAAAAAGGGAAAAGATAAGAAGATAAGCCAGACGGAAGATTTGGAACTGCTGATAGAGCAGATGGAGGGAAACCTCTGGAGGTTCCTTCTGATCATGAGAACTTGGGCTTGGATAAGCAGCATAAAAGAGAAAGGCAGGACTTTCTGTGCTGGGGAATGGGAATACAATGAGGAGGCAGGTTAAGGGGGAGAGAAAAAAATAAATAAGGACAAGCAGAGCAGGTAAGTGGCAATTATATCTGGCGATAATTAGGCAAAAGGCATTCTACCTAAAGTAACACATTCCCTACAGACCCCTAAGGAGAGCTGAAGATTCACAAGTTTCCCTAATCTGCTGTGAGCAAGAATTTGTGTGAAGTAAAGTAGCTAACTTGGAGAGTGAAATCTGTGAGTGATTTCCAGAGAACCAACTGGTTTAAAAATGTGCCTGGCATAAAGATACTATTTATACGGTAAGACACAGATGGAAGCTGATGCTTAAAGACAAGATTTGTTTGCTCACCTTAAATGCTACTGCAGTCGTGATCAATGAATCAATAGCCTTCAAAAAAGTTCAAAACAAACAAACAAAAAAACCAGAAGCCAACACATACTGTGTCAAAGCAGATATTGAGAAACAATTTTTACACTTTGTTAGTAATATAAATCAACAGACACTGATGCAGAATTAATTAAGAGCTACTGCTGACTGCTAAATTACTTCTTCCTAAACTCCTAATTGATCAGTCAGAATTTCTAAGTAAGTTAATCAAAGAGAAAGAATTTATTTTGATTATTAAAATCATGCCTGTAGGAAAGGCTGCAGGACCTAATCTTTCCCACTGAATGCTTTGCATATGAGACAGCCCAATTTAACTCAGCATTAGCGATTTCAGGGTGCATATTCTATCTAAATCTATGTATGGGACTGATTTTTTTTTTTTTATTTCTAAAAGAAGATTGGCTTAATATGGCATAAGAGTGGCTTTTTAGTATGATCTTATTAAATAAAAATCTTAGAGCGTATACTTCAAGACAGTGAGGTTTGCAGAAACTCTGCATTCCTTTTTTCCACTACAGAGTCTGAAGTCATATAGCCAGTCAACAAACTTAAGCTTCTCAAATTGCTTTTGACAGACAAGTACTGTTGAGAAATTTACCACAGAATGCCCCCAAAAGTGCCTCTGCTATTTTCAGGGGCACGGTGCCGTGTGCTAATGTATTGTAAAGGTCTTTGACAATATGGTGCTGGAGACCTCTTTCTCCTTCAATATTTTTTTATTCTTCTACCATGATGAAATAAAACATACATATTTGGCTTTTCTTTTTGTTTGATTCCTTCAGCCTCACAGGAATTCCAGTAACAGAGCATTGTGTCTGCAACTTTTCAATCATCTTTTCTGTCTACCTCCTGTGTCCTTGAGCTGATGTGACAGTCTAAAGTCTACAGAAGCTACACAAGAGGCAAGAGATGCAAAGGCCTGAATTAACAGCAGATGACCTCTCATATGTCCCGTGATTTTCAATTTCTTTTCATTCTTCAATTCTGAAAGGCTTTTTTCCACAGTGTTTAGAGCAGCACTTTGGTGCCCGTTCCCCTGTTTCAACAAGAAGTTTAAAATAGTACCAGATTTCCAAGCTGAGATTTCTTCATTAACTCCAAATTAAGAAATCTTAAACTTGTTACTAATGTAAGAGCTCATTTAACATTTCAGCCCCAAACAACAAAAAGTGCATACAACTTTACACGAATGTTTTGAAAATCTGAGGCATGCATCTTGCAAAACAGCTGCTCTTCGTAGCTGCAGCATGCATCCAAATGAGACCAAGGACCATGTTGTTTGGCTCCAACCAAAAAGTAAATCTACAGAAACAGATCCTTATGCTGGAGGATCAGGTATGAATTCAACCAAAAATATTCTAAGGTAATTAGATTCAAGGCTCGAGTTGTGCTAGCATGAGGTATGGATCTGAAATGGCATTGATTCTTTCTGAATACAAATGTTTCATTGCCAATTCAAACCAATTAGCACTGTCTGACTCTAAATGCTGCTTGTTCCCCCCCCTCCTCTCCTTTCATCATACACACTTCTGTTATTTCAGGTTGACTTAACATCTTGGCAGTTGCTAAACAATTTAAGAGAAGATTAGGGTAGAGATTGTTCTCACTGCCCAGTCTTCTTCTCCTGACATGCACTCCTGTATAGTTGTCCATAATGAATATTTTTATCACACTTCCTTCAAAATAAGCGAAAGCTAAATAGGTAATATTACAAAATAAACAAGAGAAGCAAAGGCTTCTGTAGCACAAACACAGATACATATCATAAAGGTCTCTGCATCTGTTATTATTTTTAGATTCCCCTTTCTTGTGCCTTCCCACATCTGACACAAAAGAATCAGAAGCAGTGGCAGCTGCAATACATTATTATCTCTTTTTGGGGTTGCTCAAACACAGGTTGGCAAGACAGGGGATTTTTATTGTCTTGTGTGCAGACTGTAAATGGAACATCTGTCTTCTGCACACAAAACCCATCAGAGCTCCCTGCCCAAAGAGAGAGTCTGAAAATTGACAACTTGTCGAACTAATAAGACTGCTTCTGATTTTGCTGCCATCTGATGTATTCTCACAAAGGGCACTTCTTGTCTGTCTCTCCAGAAGTGAAGTCTTTCACCAGCATTCATACCAGAAATGTGCAACCAACTCATCTTGGCAATGACTTTTGATTTAATTTCTCTTTTATTTTTTTCTTGTTCCTCCTGCATGGTAACAAATTCTTTGAAGAAAAAAAATGCTAATGGCTGGCTCTCTATTTGTGTACTTGCAATTTCTGTACTGATTCATTCCTCTTTCATATTATATTCATGTATGCTTTCTGAAAGCAAACAGAGCTGGTAAATGATTGATATATACTAATCTGTAGACAAATGCTCAATCCTAAAGAGAATTTCACAGAATGAAAGCTATGGACTTGCAGCTAGACAGTGTCTCTAACTATCTGCATTTGTGACAACAGCAGGTTTTCAATACTACTCTATATCCTCTACTCAGAAATTGTAAGAAGTACTGAAAGCATAAAGTTTCCTCTTAAAATCAAAAATGGGGTATTTGCAGCTTTTTTTCTGATTTGAGGATCCAATCCCTGATGAGATAATGATAAATACAGAAGGACCTTCATGCAACTTTGAAAGTAGTAGATCCTCTGTACACAGACTCTAATATCCCCTGCAATTTATGGGTCAAGTCCAGAAAGTTGCATTAATGTCATTGAAACTTACCCTGATATTCATTGGCTGAAGATCTGACTCAGTAACCATATCACCATGCTGCAGTGTGATTACGCTAACAATAACAAATTAGGCTTTAACAAAGCAATATACTCAGACACAAGCACTACACACTGTTCTAGCCACCAAGCAGACATCTCTCAATGGCAATGCCAATTAAGCAGCAACGTAAACCTTACTACGGTAATTAAACATGAGGATTTACAAAGGACCTCCAGCAAGAGACTTGTATCTCTCAGAGCAGCTTTCTGAAAGAGTAGTGAAGAATATAATACTTTTGGATACTTCCCATAATGTCTCCAAGTGAACAACTCTCCTTTTCATCAGAGTTATTTGGAATGCAAAGATCCCTCCCAAAAGGAGGAGCTGGTACAGGCTGCCTGCTGTTTAGCATTTCCTTTTCAACGCTGCTGCTCTCTGGAAGGGCTAACACAGATCCCCTATCAGGTTCCTAACAAGATCTCTCATTCCCACTCAGAGCTGTATCATTATCCCAGGAAGGGGCCCTTGTGCAGAGAATCCCATGGCCAGTGTGTTTTTTGTGCTCTCTCCAATGAGAAAAGTACCATCTAGCAGGGTTTAACTCTGCCATTTTCAATGAGAACCTGTAATTATCTTCCAAAGGCGACACTTCAGCCTGTTTAACTGATGAAAGGACAAAGACTCTCAGTGGCACAAAGTGACAAGTCACAGACAGCAAGGGGAATATCTCATCAGCACTGATTCACATAAAGACACAGCATTTAATGACGTTTGCACAGGACTGCAGTTTAATGTCCTTCTGAGACTCAGGCTCCATACAAGTATTTCACTTATTTAATCAGTTCTACTCTATTCACTCTTTTAATATACAGCTAATGTCTGAGACAAGTCTGATTATTTTCTCATAATGCTGGAGGAACCTTTACTGCTCCAGACTCACTGGACTGCCCTTCGATCAGCAATGGGAACTATAGATGAAAGGTGAAGTCTATAGAGAGAAATCAATGCTTATCAGGATCATCCTTATTAGTAGAAAACCCCAATATACAACAGTACATCCTCTGTCTTATGATGGGAAATAAATTGCATTCAGTTTATAGGTCCTTCACTTTGAAAACAAGGATAATGGTTTACAGACTGCTGAAAAAGAGCTATTCCTGCAGCAGAAAATGTTTTGAACCCTACAGCCACACCATGGTACGCTATGATGCTGTTACTTAAGGCAGAATAAGAGAAGGTAAAAGAAGCAAGGCCAGCAGGCCATGGAAGGTGATTCTCTCTCTCTGCTCCACTCTGGTGAGACCCCACCTGGAGTGCCGTGTCCAGCTGCGCAGCCCACAACATAAGGACATGGACCAGTTGGAGTGGGTGCAAAGCAGGGCCACAAAAATGATTAGACTGCTGCAGCACTCCTCCTATGACAAAGGCTCAGAGAGTTTTTCAGCCTGGAGGAGACTCTGGGGACACTGTATTGTGATCTTTCAGTACTTAAAGGTGGAAGAAGAGTAATTAAAGATGGGGGAAGGATTTTAACAATAAGGTAGATTTAGGACATAATTTTTTTTACAATTAGAGCATTAAAACACTAGCAGAGGTTGCCCAGAAAGGTAGTGGATGCCCCAGCCCTAGGACAATCAAGGTCAGTCGGGATTGGGCTCTGAGCAACCTGACCTAGTTGAAGACATCCCTGCCCATTGCACAGGGATTGAACTGCATGACCTTTAAATGTCCCTTACAACACAAGCTATTTTATAAGTCTATGCTCCTGAGATAAAACAGGATTTGCCCTAAAACTATTTCTTCAGCAGGGAATTAAATTTTTAAACACTGGAATTTCCTCAGATGGTATCTAATCAGGCTGCAAATGAGGACCAAAGCAATACAGTGGATTTAGAAGACACAACATGAACACTTGCTCAACACAGCATAGCTTAAATGAATCAGTCAAATTTTTGTACGTGTACCTTGGGCCAAGACCTCAACTCCAACACCTGCGGCACCAGACCTCATATTTCATCCTTGAAAAAGAGGCATAATAATAACCAGCACTGACTGCATTAAAATCCAGTACCCAACAGACAAGCCAAGTTCCCATAGTCCTAAACAAATCAGTATGACTTTCAGTGCCTGATAATCATCCCTGTCCTCATGAGGAGTTCTAGTATGGAAAGATACAGACTGACTTGCTGGCTCATCTGTACTGTTCCTATAACCTCTCCTGTCTGTGGACAGAGAAAGGGAGCAGAAACTAGAGTTAGTTCCTAAATTTTTGGGCTGTTGTATTGCCCCATCAATACTTTCCCATCTTACTGGTTTACAGTATATTAGTAAAGGAGAGAGTGCATAAAGGGAGGAGACAAAAAGGGAAGGTGACATTCATCTGACCAGCAATCTACACCTGAGGCAGTCCTGACTGTCTCATCTACAGGCAAGTATCTAAACTGGACCAAAGGAATCCTGTTCCAGAAAAAGCTATTTCTCTCTCCTTTTTGCAAACTTTGTGTATCCAGCTAGCTCACATGCAGACAACTGTATCACAGAAACCAGAATTTCTTCACAAGAAAGTGTGATCGGTCATAATCTCCCTAGGAAATAAGGCTATGCATTGGCATATGTCCTCTAAATTCTGGACCTCAGCAAGAAGGGTTATTCTGTTAGCCATAAGGATGACACTGAAGCACAAATCCCACTATGTGGGCATTAAATGGACATTAACACAGGAGATATATAAACTCCTTGCTGGATTTTTCAGTGACAGCCTCTGATGGTTTGTGTCTCCACAAAATTGTTAACATATTTTTATGTCTCTATATTTTAAATTTTCTGACAGATTTTTAATTTCAGCTCTGAGCCAAGCAAGACCTTTTGTTTCCCTGAATTCATAAACAAACAAACAAAACAAAAACCAAAAGCAAATGCAAGAAATGAGCTGGAGTAATTATGTTTCCCTACAATACATTTCTCCCTTAAGGGATCAATATGCACAGTTATGAAATATCAAATCACAGTAACATTTATCTGTAGGAACTGAAGTCTTACAGCATCAGTCCTCACTTCAGAAATCAATAAGAGACTATGATGTTTAATATTTTATTGCTTTTTCTAGTAGTGACTTTCTCAGCTCTGAATGAATTACTATCTTTTAGTAAGTCACAAAATCCAGATAAGCCAAGACAGGATTTACAGCAATATTTTAGTCTCTGGTACCACAGCCTTCATCATAAGCTGCAGTGGAGAGGAGTTTATCAAGGTCCTGCCTAGCAGATGACAAAATAGACTTCCAGTTCTTACCTCTCCAAAATATCCTTCCTCTTCAAAACATGTTCACTGAAAGAAAAAGCTTGCTGGGTGTTTGATGTCTGTTGTTAAAGGGATCAAAAACTAACTAACATGCTAATGGCTCACTCACTGTTGAAGTTAATGAGATTTACTGTTCTTTCAACTAAGTACTACCTTGCCACTTATTTTGCATGACAGATTAAGGTTTTGGTCCATATTTGGAATATCCTCAGTTAGATTTAATATTTAGTCTTATCACATTATGGGGAACTAAATAAAAAATCCATAACCTACAAGGTATAAAACTGAGTTTCTTCCTCAATTTCTAATTGAGAGACACCAATACAGAGAATATCTACTTCATGGCAACAGAAAACATGTAATTCCCTGACCCACCATCCATCTCTATCATGAAGACTCCATCTTTCTGGAGTGCAAAGTGTCTTTCTGGTGTGCAAAGCATGGTTTGTTCAGGTGCCAGTTTGTCAATATCACATTTTAAACTGTTGGCTGACCTGCATTTTCTGATCTGCAGTCTTCAGAGGACCCTTGGTTGCTGATCTGCAGGTAAACCACTACCAAGTCCTCTCCCTCACACCACACAGAAATTACTTTATAGTCTGTTCTCAATCTCAAGCCCATCTCACTAGGATTTATGTACACAGCCCGAGGTCTGCTTTCTTTCTAAGTTCAAGATCCCAAACATAATCATAAAATCTTTAAAACTTTAATGAAAAGTTAATAAAGAATCATTTACTGATCAGTTATATAAAAACAAAACAGGAAGATCAAGAGAACTATGAACATGGACAAAATAATCAATTTCTACTGTGTTTTCTTCTTTTCTTTCATCTTTTTGGATTGATCTGTTTCAAGTCTCATCTTTCTCTTCTTGCACATCAATTAACTGTTGTTTCTACCCAAATCCACCTCTGCTGTCTATCTCCTTTTGTAGTTTCTTCTTTGTTTTCAACCCATGTTTTTGGCTTCTCTTCTGCATATTTTCTCTCTCTTTCTGGTAGTTTGCAGGCCCTTGAGACAAAGTTTAATTATATTTAAATTGATATTGATATATAAAACCACTGTTGTGTAAGGGTCAGGTGTTCTGCCATTCTGCCATGGGATTCTCTATTTACTAAGCTCCAATGTTACCAAAATAAATTTCTCATGTGACTTCTGTAAAACAAGACCACGGGTTAAATTCCTCTATAGAACAAAAGGACACAGCATGATACTTTTCTACAATTTCTTTAATTAGCATCTTACTGTTGTTTCAATTGTCTGAATGCACTTCATTCTTTTAATGATAATGCTGCTCCTTGACTTCCATGAACAGAAGGTAAACAAATTACCTGCAGGTCTCTGGTGTTGCTGTAAAGGTCTGATTTTTTCCCAGTACCCAGATCTTTGCTTCAATTACACAACATTCAAGGATTTCACTTTTATGTAAGATTATGAAAAGTAAATGTGCATTGCTGCAGTGATAATAACTTTGATTTATTTTTTTTTTAATCAATTAGCAGTTTGTGGTATTAAGAGCTTTCAGAAACCACAAAAATAATTTACTGGAGTGAAAAGAATTATTCCTCTTCAACAATACATCATGTTATAAGGTCATCCCAGACACACACAAAAATAATACAATCCCTCTCTGCATGTAAGGGAACATGCTATTTCTCCTCTCTATTCCCTAAAATAAAAAGAAACATCCAAATGACAATATTAACTTAATTTTTCCCCCATATCCACTCTGTAAAGTTATTTTGAGCAATCTGAGAAATACAAATGGTGTAGGACAGAAATACAGTCCTCAGGCTGGATAATATCCATTTGTGTGTTGTCAGAGCTACCAGAGAATAAAAAAACAATAAAAACACCCAAAAAAAACCCCCAAAAGAGATGAGAAAAAGAAAGAAAAACAGAGGGGAAAACAAGAGGGTGGGAATGGCTAGAAATAGTTATTTTGATCTGGTTTTGAAGACAGAGATCACTCCTACTTCCCCTCCCTTCAAACAAGAAGGATGGCATGATGTCCCTGAGGCTAATTTGGGGCAGTCTGACCAACCTACAGCACAGCACATCCTGCTCTCAGGGACACATGGGGAGATAGCAGTCACAGCCTGGCTAACAGAGAAGGGCAAAAAACATCAAAATGTCAACTAATTTACAACTCATTTGCTACTTACTAAGCCTGTCCTTAACACACTGTTTTTCTTTTTTACTAAAATACCGCCTTTATCTGAGGACACCCACAGTAAGCACGGATGCATCTTTCAGCTTCCAGAACGTGGCCTCAAGAGCAAGTCCCCAGGGTCTGACGTGCAAATCAATTAGTGTATGGCTGTGCAGCCTTCTCAGATTCCCTTCATCACTGCCATAGCTAGATCATTCATGGTACATTTAAAGAGCCTAATCTGCTATTAGCTAAGTTCCTATAATGCAGGCAGACCAAGACAACATTTTCTTTTTTTTTTCCTTTTTTCTTAAATATGAAGCAGTTTTCATCCATTCCAATAGCTGAATCCTCACTGAACACTCCTTGCTTGTGTTTCTGTGTGCATTTGTTGCCTTTTTCAGATGCAAACATCTGTTCAGTGTTTCCCTGCACTGTCCAGAGGGTGAATTGTGGGCTTCAAAGAGGGTTTGAAAACCAGAACCCTCGTCAGGAGCTAACCCTGCCTCTCAAATGATAACACACGCTGTAGGTAGTGCCAGTTGTTTACGGTACATCCAATGGCTCCATGCCCTTGACTAACACGGAATTGCAAATTGCTGCAAATCATTATTATTTTCGATGTGGGAACAAGCTCTCGTGCTTTGTGACCACAACTGCTTCCAGGGAAACATCTTGAGTTGGATCTCCAAAATGTGTGATTCTGAAGATCAACATCTAGTGATATATGCAGAAGTGTAAGAAGAGCTTGAACACCATCCTCCAGGTGAGGAGGACATTATGGGTCTAATTGCATTCCATGCTTTAAAATCCCGTTCTGTAACTTCTTGCATATGTAACTGTTCCATCTTGGTAAATGGTTTTTGGTCCTTATTTTCAGCTTCTGCAGGTGAACTCTCTTCCATGAAGATCCCTGAAAACAGTGTGCAGGATATTTCCAAATAAAACCTATATTACCTGATCTAGTGGAAGGTGTCCCTGTCCATGGTATGGAACTAGGTTATCTTTAAGGTCCCTTCCAACTCAAATTATTCTATTACATATTCTATCATTTTGGCAGATTACAAAAAAGATGACTGTATCTGATCTAACCTATCTTTTTTAGTCTTCTAAATTCAACTCAAATGATTGATTTAATACAAATACACACACAAAAAACCTCTCAGGAAGTCCCAAGATCTTGTCATTAAAGTGCCTTGAGCCAGACTCACACATAAGAAGCACATTCAAGTTGAGCCAACAACTTGAACAACACAAAAACCTGATCTCTTGCAATTGGCATCATCTTTAATGGTCAACAAGGAAGAACATGAGGGAATGCTTCCTTTGGTTCTGCCAGTTACAGAATTGATCTCTGATGGGAAGGACTTTACAGCTATGATTCTCAATTGACAGGGGAAAATACAATTCTGGAAGACCTGTTAAGCCAGGGGAGGTTACACAGATGTAAATGATGCCCACTACCTATCAGGATGCAAATGAAAATGAATACTGTGTTTTGCAGGTCAGACAGAAGCCTGCAATTTCTGTCTATTTCAGTTATAAATGTTTGAAAATTTGGAAAATCTGTCAAATACATGAGAGAATTTGTATTTATATTCGAACACACCAAAGCTTGCACTTTTCAAAGAGACTAAGGGCTTGCAAGTGGTAAAAAAAGGTCACAGGTCACAGCTGGCATAAAAAAAAAAGTAATTCACAAGGTAGATGAGCAAGCAGCAGCTAACCTGTGAAGAAATATAAAAGGATCATATGTTTTTCTCTGCTGAAAAAAAAAAAGGAAATAACACCAAAGGGACTGAAAAAGAATGAAATGAATCCTCCACTTCAGTGTGGCAGAGACTATTTTCCAGCAGGCACAGAGAAAGTCTACACTCCTAGCTCAGACTAGACAACTTTCTATTATAAAGCTTATTGTAAGCAAAACAAATCATGCAACATGGTTGTTTTTTTCATTTTGTATTCAGCATTTAAGAGACAGTAAAAATAGTGACATCAAGGATAGCTTATGGGCAATGTTATAAAAAGGAACCTGTTACTAGCATGTCCTGTGTCAGGAATTTATACTTTCTCACATGGTACTCTAAAATATATTGCAGAGGAATAGATATATCACACTTGACTCCACGACATAGCAATGCTTCAGCAGGAGCACAAGTACTGACATAGGTGGCATTTCAGCATTCATTTTGAAAAACTGTGAAAAATTGAGAAGTATATGTAATCTTCCTCTCTGCATCAGGTTATCTGAGTCCTGTCTTCAATCTGCTGTGGGCTGGTGTGAAATGCTTCCTCACAAAACTGCTCATGGGGTTGAGAAACAAGATACAGACAGTATCTAAGCAATTGCCAAGTCCTTGCCAATGAAATTTATTTGCTGATCACAAAAGTTTTCCAATGGCTTTTACTGTAGTGCTCCATTTTTATCACAGCCATTAAACCTGCAGATAAAAAAAACAGCTTGGGAAAATATCAGACCCTAGACTTCTATGAAGATGTTGTAATGAATCTCATTGCAGAACAAAAGTTCAACTTCAATACTTTTGAAACTTTATACCTCTGTGTATGTCCTTTTTACCAGCATTTTCCCTTGCACTGAGTGACTTACAAAGTTAGCTAGATTACTATTAAACTTTTTAATTCACAACACAGGAGACTTTCACAGATGCAGAAATCTCTCTAGTACATGTTGATAAAAACATCACTCCATGCAAACACCCTGCTTACAGGAACCAAATGAGAACTTGCTTCCATCGTTTATCACCTTCTCCACTTGCCTGCCTGATCTTTACTGAAGCATACGAAAAAGACACCAGAAAACCTTCTTGAGATCAGATACAATTAGAAAAGATGGTAGTTTACTCTGTAGTGGTGAAAAGAGCTTCTTATTTGGCATTTATTTACTATCATTAATTTAATTCTATATAACAGAATGGAATGCTGCAGTTTTCAAGCTGACCAACAGTTGTCAGTAGAGAAAAAATTAGTAGAATGTGTGAACATGCTGAGTATCAGAAAGTATAGGAACAAATGTAAAACAAGTATTTTCTAGGCACTGATGCCACTGAAAATACATTCTGTTGAAAGCAGTGGTAGCATGCGAGTGGGAACAATGTCCAAGTCACTGCACGAGAGTAACTTGACAGACAGAGATCTCAATGGAACTGCAGGAAGAAAAGCTCCCCTGCTGAACCAAACATAGCTCACAGCTAAATAATAAATCAGAGCATGTAGTCAAGGATCCTGCAAAAGCACATCTCGTTCCCACTTCTCTGCCACTTTATGTCCTTCCTGCAAATTCTAATCCATGGTCAAGAGTTGATGCAGATGTTATTGCAGCTGAGACCACGATGTGTTAGCAGAAGTATTTCATTTAAACAGCATAACCAAGAATTTTACTATTAACTTATGAGTCTATGCAGAGTATTACTAAATACTGAGACAAAAAAACAACCAACCAACCAAACAAAAAAACCCCAACAAAACACAAACCAAATGAGAAAAACAGAAAACAGGGAGTTTTAGCAGTCACTTAACCTAAATTTTGTAAATGTACCTAAACAAGGTGAATATGCACAAAGCACTCCGAAGCAGGAAATATTCAAATTGTGGACAGACATCTATGGTTAGAAATATTGTGGCCATTTAACATAGCATTTCAGTGAGGAATTAGCGGAAGTTGTACGTCTAGGATAAACCACGTGATGTACTGCTTCTTTGCTCCACATGAATGTAATTATGCTTAGTATTATATTCACTATTACAATATATATTTTTTTTAATTCCAAGTCATATGTCGACTTTGATTCAAAGAAAAAGATGTCAGTAATACTATTACATGCTAAATACTAAATCCATACTTTATTCTGAACAAAATCAGGAACATAGCCTGGAGCCATAAGCTTTGCCTCCAACACAGCAGTGATTATCTATGCAAATATGTATCTTATGTGAATCTATGACAAATAGAGAAATCCCTTTTATGAAATATTAGAACAGTATTAGAATGGTTAAAAGCATAAAGTGCTTCATTAAATGGTTAAACATGAAATCAAAAAGCTAAAGCACCTTATAGTAGTACGTATGCTCCCAGCTACAATGGCACACAGTTATGGTCATGTTACACCATGTTACAAATGTACTTTGTAACATTAATTTTTCCTCATTTTCATCCTCTGTAATCAGCTCTTTACTATATTCTTTCTAAATGGAAAGGCTAGCTGTAACAACCACTGGCTTTGAAAAATGAAAGCCTAAAAATAAGGTGCATATCAAAAATGAAGAGTTGAGGTTTTAAGATACAGAGTATAGAGAAAATATAGAGAAAAATCAGAAGGCACAGAAAATGATAGCTGCAGGTAAAATTACACCACATGAACTTCTGCTTGGGTAGAAAAAAACAGCAATATATTCTAAATGTTTTGGGTTTTTTTTTCAGATTATACCAACAAATTTGAAGTTATTGTGCTTTCATTACATAAACATATTTATAGATAATATTATGTTACATTTTGATATGATGCCATCTTTTTACATGTAACTGAAGCCCATGAAATGTGACATGAGATTAAATTCTATTCCTAGAATTGCAAAATGCCATGAACTAGTCCTTTGGCTTTCATTCCCCTCCATTGGTTATGTAAGGAATATCCTTAAGTTGCATGCAGGCTTTGAGGGAAAAAAAGGAAAGAAAAAAAGGGATAGTTGAGGGTCCAGAAGGGAAGGACAGCTCTGCTGACCCAGTGGGCAGTCTGGCATGTCATAAATGTGTGGAAAAGAAGAGGGATTGGAAATGCTGAGGAAGTGCCTGGTGGGACTGTGTGGTTTACACATGTCAGTTTATGCTATGTTGTTAAAGGCTGATTCTGTTTGAAATCGACCTGAAAATACCCACCCCTAGGATTTCAACTCAATCTGCTTTTATCACCTTGGGACCAGGTAAACATGCTCCTCTAGCATTTTCTGTTCATTCATTTTTTTTTTTAAAGACCTGGTTAAACATAAATGCATCCTGACAACTTCAGAATACATGTAAACCTTTAAAAAAAAAAGAAACAGAAAAAGAGGGGGGGGTGGGGGGGGAAGGTGGCAGCGCAAACGTCAAGGGGGATTGCTCACTGCCTGCTCAGCAACGAGAGTGTTACAGCTGCCCACTCCTGCACCATCCGCCCAAACACATCCAGCAAAACCAAAATCACTGCTCCACAGTGCTCTGACTCAGACAAGGGACTTGGGGAATAGCCGCTGAATTTAGCAGCAGAGGCTGTCTGTTTAGTACTTTACACTGGACTGAGCATTAGTGAGTCACTGCTGCTGTAACACAAACCAACTTGGAGACAGCATAAAGAGCAAAGGAGAAGGAACGCGGCCATAGCCAGTGTGCAAGTAGCAATTGAAGCTGAAGGATTATGTAAGGTTTTTCTGTACAAGAGGGCAAGACCTAAAGGATCTTCATGACCTTTTCAGTTTTGGCAAGTGTTCCCTGCTAGCATCTTGGAGGGGGAAACATAACAAAGGTGCAACCTGCTGACATCTGTAACAGGTTGCACTACAGACCTATTTAAAGAAATATTCTTGAAACATAACCACTGATGAATTTCACATTTTTTAACTAAGTGTAAGGAAATACATATTTTTCCTTAGAAATATCAGAGCTGGGTGTAATGAAGATGTTAATGAAAGAATCTAGAAGTGAACCACCATTTTCTCATCCTCAGAGGACCCACTAAACACTCTACTGACCGTGACACCACCATACTGACCATGGTGCTCCAGGACAGGCACTCAGGTGCCTCCACTCTTCTTCACACTGCCTGCTCTGGGAAGCCCACCACTGCACAGAAACATCTTCCCAGCACTAATTCAACAGGACAGAAATCAACAACTTCCTATCTGTGGTAGGGGGATAATTTCAGAATTCATGGAGGCAGGAGAGTGCATTATGGACACAGGCTCAGCAAAAGTCCAAACTCTGTTGTTCTTTTCTGTTCTAATATTTAAAGGGGAAAAAATCTAATTACTTTGTCACTTATTTTAATACCACATGAAAAGTAGTAATATATGAACAATTAGATTTTCCATAATTATACCTGTCATATTTGCATAGAACAAAATTTATTGCCTAGGGGCAGTTTTAATTACAATCAAGTGGAGGATGATTGAAGTTTTAATAAGAAGTAGTGAATTAAAAATAAATTAAATCCCCAAACAATTCTATAAAAAAAAGGTAGTATTTGTCTCAGGGTGTACTAAACCTAAAGACTGGCAGAACTTCTCTTGTTATTAAAAAAAGTTTGAAATAGGTTAATGATGTCACTCTTAACTAAACACAGACAAGGTGATAAAACCTCACACAGTATATTTTTTTCAGCTCGTAAAGAATGAAATTGACACTAGCCTGAAAAAAAACCCAAAACAAAACAAAGCAAAGGAGCAAACCAACCAACAAAAATACCCAAAACCCCAGTAGAAATTCAAACTGATTTTTTTATGAAAGACACAGACCACAAAAATAAATAAATACATATTTTTTCATGCCTAAACTACACATCACCACACTTATTTTTTGTGTTATAGTCTGTAATTACTTACAGCAGTGTCTTCTAAATGATTTCTGTTTGTGAGAACACTTCCAAATCAGTATTGATTTTTAACAATTTAAAAAGATTAATATTGAGTAAAAGTGAATTTCTTTGGCACTCACAATCCAATGCAAACCATTGAAACATACTTGGGAACTCATTCCCCCCCCATTGAGAACTAGTGCTCCAAGCCTTTTACTGCTGGTGGTTTTGTTTGGTGAAGATCATATACATCAACTTCAAATAACAAACTGACTGGCTTTGTGTTTGCAAAATATTAGCAGAATTTTGTAAATACAGTGTGGAAGGTAGAAAGACAAAATTTATAAGGGGAAAAACATGAAACAGGAAAATATCAGAATTTTGTAAATACAGCATGGGAGATAGAAAGACATAGTTTATAAAGGGAAAAAAATAATATTTCAAAAAAAGGAGGAATTAGGAGATTAGAAGAAGACTAAGAAGAATATAGCAAAAAAACCCAAAAGCATAGAATACTTAGGAAAATCTCATTTACTCACTTTGCTGGCATATCAAAGGTTCAGAGAATCTGATCAGAGGCTTCCCTAGGTAACCGTATTCCTGACTTTTGGCCATTAGCAGACATGCAAGAGCAGTTCTTTATGCTCCATGTACCCGTCTGCAGTGCTCAGTGCAGAGGTGCTGTGCCTCGCACATCTGACCCACTGCCACGCTTTTTGAGATGGCTTTCAATGTAAAGAAGATGGTGATGATGTTTGAATTTGTACGAAGACCAGTGGGAAAATATTTTACTCTCATCTAGCTGCATGCTATGAGAGCTAAGACCCAAGCCCTCACTCTGGCTCAGCACTGGTAGGAAAGAACAACAACCAAGGACAAACAGAGAATTTCCGTTCAGTCTAGTTGTAATGAAGCAATCAAAGCAGTCTTTTAGGAGGTGGGAGACAAACATAGACTTCTTAGACTGAAGAGAAATTTGATCTCAGATCTCCGATTTCTTAGACAGTCATTTGGGTTATGAAATCTTCTTCCAAACATATTAAAAAAAGAAAACAGAAAAAAACCCAAACAAAAAAAAACCCAAAAAAACAAACAAAAAAACCACAAAAAAACCCTACTAAAACACCATAAGCGAAAAAAACCAAACCAAAAGAAAAAAAATAACCACACAACACACATCTCTGTTACTACCAGCCCTAAGTAGAAGATTTCAGGTTTTGATCCTGAGCAATTTAAGGTGTCATCTTGCAACACTGACCCAAATGTAGTTGTTCAGACAGAGGATTTCAGTTTCACCTATGTAAGACGTCTTGTGCTTAGCACATATATATCAGTCCTTCAGCTGTGCTCCTCTTATGTCCAAATGCCAAAGGTGGAATTTGGACCTAGGTGACTCCACAAGGACAGTCAGCTGTGTCAAAATCAAGCATACATTGGAGACTTGTCACCCTTTGGAGCTCGTGCAGCAAGTCTCATATCCCCCTGAGCAGTAGGAGCAGACATGTAAACATGTTTATAGAGAGGCCACTGAGGACCACTTCCATGTGAATTCATAAATCAAATCCCAATATATAGTAAATCTGAGCCCTTTAGGAATCTAGTTGAAGAGCATCAATTTGTATCTGTTAAGCAGCTGCATAAAAGGGAGTAAAAATGTTCCTGGACAGCCCTTGCACTTTGAAGAAACCATATTTTCATCACACTGACACATCATAAAATGTGTCATCACCTTGTTTCTTGAAGCTTCCCCATCAAAGGGAATCTTTTAATCCAACAAAATGTTTAACACAAAAACATGTGGAGTACCTCAGCCTCCACTGATTAACTGAGATTTTTGCAGACAAACATTTCTTTATGAGTAAATTTGAAGTTGGATTGCAGTGAGTTAGACTTTGAGAAAATAACAAAAAACATTTATGCTTTCCTTCAGCATATTCTGTTTTCTGAGCTTTCCCACTGAGACTTCTGGTACCAGGAAATTTCTGGGTTCCTGGGGAATTCTGCCTTCTGTACTAACAATTACATCAAAAGTCAGTGTTGCAAAGAAAGCTGACAAGAGCTCTCTTAAGGGAAATTTTAACATGGAAATTTCACTACAAAGTCTGAAAGGTGTGATAAAGGTGACAGGTGGACACCTTAAACTGGTACGGAAGAAAAACTTATGAAAGAAAGATGCTAGGTGAACGCACTCCCTGAAACTGCTCATACTTTCTTGAAGACAGAAATTCAGTATTTCTTAACTAGCTCTCAGCAAGCTGTTTCCAAGGATTCAAGCCCTGCTGATCTGATCATTTTAAAGCTTACTTGGAAGAGCCTCAGATTTACCTGCATTCTTTCCCGAGGGTTCCAATTAACTGCATGCCTGAAATACTGGCACAAAGCGCACTACCAAAATGCTTGAGGAAAAACTCAAATATGTCAGGAAACAATTTTTTACACTACTGAACACATACTGTTATCCAGCCCTAACAGTGCAAGGATACTTCAGCTATAGAATAAGCATTACAGCCATGCTGTGGATAGGCACCTTAACACTCAGAAAACAAAACCCTTGAGAGAAAGGAAAAAAAAAAAGAAATCGGAAGCCTGTTTGCAAGAGCAGACTATTCAACTACTCATTACTGAATGCTAATTTTTCAAATTATATGATAATCAACCAACCCAAATGTGAGGTCTTATCTTTTACTTGTGCAAAGGACAGATTCTGATGTCTACTCTTCAATTCAATAGTTTCTTATTGCACAAAGAGTTCTACTGAAGTTGAAAATTAGTCTGATGCTTTTACACACTTCATCAGTCAAAACTGGCATTCCTAAATTTCATCTTACTCTGGCTCCACAGCAACAATTATTGCACTCAGTTCAATCTTACTGAAAATTTGACCAAGAAAAAGTGTGAAAAAGTACCCAGAAAAAACAAATAATTTCACTGGAACAAAGTACTGTAACTTCTCTCTATGGGAAAAAAAGGGATTTAACTACACTTCTTTTCCAAAGTAAAAAAAATATACCAAAACAATTTAAAAATTTTTGATTTGGATAACTTTTACTTATACTGATTTTTTAAATTTATTTATTTGAAATTATTTATCTGGCCAGTAGTGATTTACTGTTGATTTTTCTTATTGAGAAGTGTTTGTCTGAAAACCTGCCACTACACATGTAGTTGTAATATCTGAGCATTTTGTCATGATCTTCTGATCCTAGACCTGCCAAAGATTAATGCCTGAAGACAGAAAAGAAATGAGGGAAATCAGCTGCAGAAAGAATTTAATCTTCTCCTCTCATATTCTCTCTTACCAGTCATGTTCTAGAAGAGGACTTAGAGCATGATGCAGGCACACAAGACACATTAGAAGAACTTCCTGCAATGTACCTAAGCCTCTCCATTTCCACAAATGTATATAAGATGATTAATGGGGTGGTAGGAGCTGATATAAAACAATTACAAATATTCTGTAAGATAGCATGTCAGGAGAGACTAGAAAAGCTAGACTAGAAAAGAACTCCTTCTGGTAGACAAGAAGCCTGACAGCAGACATGGCTGAGCTTATACACCAATGCCAAAACTGTGATATACCAAGTCTGGCAATACTGGTTACGCTCACTGAAACTTGTCAGAGGTCAATTTAGAAATTATAGGAGAAATGCCTTTTTTTACCCATAAATAGCGAGATCCTGCAACCAGTTACAACATGATGTATTGGAGGCAGACAGTAGAGGCAGGTGAGAGGCTCGGTGAATTTAAGGGTAAGTTCACTAGCAGATACTGAAAGGAACAGGCAGACATGTCCTCCTTGAAATTTCTAATCCAAGAACTGTAAACACAGAGGGATCACATGCATAATGGACCATGGATACTGGCAAAGCTTATATGTGTTCTTTACCCAACCACACCGAATGCCAACACTAGTTCAAGAATACTGCCTACAAAGCTACATCAACACAGCAGGGAAATTCCTATACTTTTATCCCATAGTCTACCTCCTGCCTTCAGTTATCACTTCCACCAGAAAAACTGAGGTTTAATTATTTCGGGGGAAAAAAAATCTTTATGGACCTTGAAACTGGTGATAAAAGCAACGCGCAGCTTCAGCTAGCAGGAAACCACAACGGTTCTATTTTAACAAATAATTTTATTAGTTCTGTCATAAAGAGACAGAATTCTCTTTAAAATTCATGACGAGAAATATTCAAGGCAGAACTGAGCCTTGACAAATACGTAATTTCTCCCTTCCACACACCTACTAGCATAGAGGAAGGAAAAGGAGCAACAAGGAAGAAGAACATGTGAAAAACAGAGGGCATTGTCAGATACTTATTTCTGCTGTTCCCTGTTAAAATTTACCTTGTCCCCAAAGACAATGTCTTTCCAACATTAGACATTGACTATCAAAGTGATAGTCATTGCCAGGAGCACAGAGCAGTGAAATGATAAGCCTGGAGATCCAGAGGTCTTTATACGTATATTTTATACGTAACAATTAGGAAGGGTTAAGTTTTAAATAATCTAGCTCTCACCTGCATTTGTGCTTTAATTCTGCAAATTGAACTGAACTACAACTCAAATGTTTTGAGAACTTATTAAAACTCTCTAACCCAGGAATGTAGACGTTTCAACCGTATTTAGAAAACAGTGACTGGGTCTCGGACTTAGGTAAACTGAAAAGTTTTTACAAGGTGAAGTGGGAACAATTCAAAATGTGTTAGTGTGATGCTGTAGCAACACAATCTAATCTGAACTTTTGATACAGAGAATGTGGAAAAAGATAAGCAAAGGGTACAAAGAATTCCACTGTAATAGTCAGGTATCAATGCTCTTTTAAAGCAAAGACTCTGAAAGACAAGAGAAGATAAAGAGTCACAAATTTAACTCAATCCTGTAAAAAGTCTCACAAAGGCAGAACACAGCCTTGGAGTTGTGTACAATACACAACTACTACACCATAGTTTATGTATAAATTGTGTGTGCAAGTTTGTTTCTCTGAAAACAACACTTACACTTGGTTCTTCTCCATAACTTTTAATAGAGTTTTCAGCAAATAAGTGGATTTTTCATTTCCCAGAGGATTTAAAAAATTTTGTAGGAGTTGCAAAAGTAAACATAGTGACTGAAGGAAAAAATAGGAGTCCTGCAAGGGTTGGCTAGACAGCACTGAGGTATGGAATCCAACACAAATTAAATTATTATGAAATATTATTATTTGAAAAATGTGTCTTTTACCATGGAAAATCATTCTTATCTACAATTTTTAATTAGCCACAGTGAAAAAGCATTTTACACTAAAGAAAAAAAAAGCATAAATTTGTTTCTTGGGCAAATGATCTGAATGGAAGTCATCAGACTGAGAGATAAGGAAGAAAACAGTTCTCTTCGCCTACCAGCTGAAGCACATACAAGGAAAACAAAAATAACTTCAGGAGAAGAAGCTGCCTGAGGGTAAGCCTCAGCTAAGAAGGGTAGCAAAGCCCTGGAGACAAAAACCAGGACAAATCCAAGAAAAGCAACAACAGAGGTTTGGGTTGCATTGTTTTGGGTTTGTGGTTTTTTTTTTAATCTGATCTTCGGAAGCTGAAAAAGTAACTTTTTAAACATAAGAAAGCAAGCCTTATTTGGAGCAATATTTCACCTTTCACAGCTGCTTCATCAGCCCCCCAGCTTAGGGTGATGTTGGTGTTAATGATGCCATGCACCTGCAGAACATCATTTACAAATGAAATTTCAATATCCATTAACCTAGACAAAAAAACCTGCTTGTAACAAACGTGTGAAGAAGCTCACAGGGAGCTAAAATAACTACAACAAACCTGCAAAATTAGCTGTGGCCATTCATTTGGTGAGAAAATATGCTCAAATGAAAATACAAAGGAGTCTAAAAGGGAAAGAACTGCTACAGCTACAGGTGCTCCTTATTTTTCTCTGTAAAAAATGTGAATGCAACAAAGTTGTGTTATCAGTGACAATCTACTATGCCGGGAGAAAGAAAAGCCAAATTGTGGAGCTGATCATCGAATAATATTATTTGCCACAAGCTCTTTTTAGCTTTTTTCATCTCAGCCACAGTTAAAGCTCCAAGAGCAACGCACTGTGTTGGCAGGATAGAGATTCAGCAGGTGTCTCTCTAAGCTCGTGGACTCAGTGCCATTGCAGCACTATGTACAGTTCAAGGCCACAAAAATCAAAATGATGACTTGTGGCTATCTATGAGGGTATGAGAAGCTGGAGGGGTGACCTCCTCTTTATCTGTCAACAAGAACACAAGATCTGCAGAAGGCAAGTCAAGTGAACCATGGAAAGAAATTAATAGAAATGGGCAATATTTGTAAGAACTTTCACTACAAGCCCTTGATTTATTTTTCCAGACTTTTATAATGCCTTGTAAGGTATGTGAGTTATGTGAATCTATCCTCTGAGGCATAATGTTGCATCTATACAACCTGGATTTCAGTTAATAAAATAAGACTCAAGGCAAGACAAGTAAAAACAAATTCAAACATCTGACATGTGGACAAGCTGACAAATGTTTGACTTCACAAGTGTCATGTCTTGCTACCTGTCACTCCAAAACACATTCGCTTCAGCAGCTACAGCTGACTTTCAAAATAGGCTACATTTACATCCAGAGATTTAAACAAAGTTCATACAGGCTAACAGACTTAGTACTATAGTCTAAAAAAGTATATGTAAAACTTTTTCTGCTAGTGTGCAAATTTCCAGAGAGGGTAGTTTCAAACATAGTCTTAAACTCACCTGCAAAGGTCCTGCCATATCTGAAGAAGCTATTTCTACTATTTAGACCAACTACAGCCATGGACTGAAATCTAAGTCTAACACTGCAAAAAGGAAATGACAATGTCTATTCTAAATACTTACAGGAAACATCTAGAAATAAAATCGACGAGCCACTGACCGAATGACCTTCCGCACACCACACCACACCACACCACACCATACAGGTTGAGTGCGAAGGCACAAAAGGTGTTTATTCAGCTAGGGCTCAGGCTTTGAGAGAGCTCCAAGGGAAGGTTCTGGAACTGGGACGCCATTTGACAACACGGGGGGCAGAGCATTTAACCGGGCAACCAACCAATCAATCGGGGGCAACTTGTCAAAGGTGGGAAAATGAACCAATAGGGAAGCAGGTCCAGGGTGAAGGTGGGAAAACTGTGAGGGGGAGGAAGACAACATGGAGGGGAACTGTGGATAAAACTACAAGGGAGAGCCATACTGGGGATCAACCTGAGAGGTGCACATAGGGAGATAACCATGGGGAACACCATAAATGGGGATGTTACAACTTTTAACAGACAACAGTATTTTAAATAGCCCTTGATATCGAAAGGTGTCCATGGACTTCTGTCTTGTACTGCAACATAAAATCTGAAAATTTTCCACCTTGGTAAGTTGCTCAGTATGTAGAGAATTGATGGAGATATAAAAACTAAGCATATAAATAGACCTAGAGTCCTAATGCTGTAAAATTCTACCAAATATGTAACGTAAAGGACTTAAAGAACAAAGACATATTGTCATGTAAAAACATACAGCACACATGATCTTAGGGTCTTTACACAGATAAACCTTTATTTGAGTTGTAATTTTCCTAAGTGTAAGCATTTTTCTGGGAGGATAATTGCACAATTAAAGCCACTTGTTTTTTGATGCTGATATACACTTGGTGTAATCTTTTCCTAAAGTGAAAGAGCCACCTCCAGTTCAAAATTAAAAGTTAAAAGAAAAGAATAAAATATTTTGAAATATTAAAGAGAAGAAACAGAGGAAAGTTAACATGTTGGAGTAAAAAATAAAATAAAACTTGCATACATAACACAAAAACATCCATAAAAAACTTTGTTCATTTGTTCGACAATTAATTTAGTCTAGTTAATTTACTCTTTCCCACCTTTATAGAATTCCTCTTCTTAGAAGTCAGACCTGAAATTATTTTGGCAAAAACCCCAGCATACACAGTTCATTGCCAACTTCCTTATGATGTCCAGGTTCTCATAGAACAACTAAATACTAATAAAATGTGGAAAAGTGTTGCTTGCTGGGAGACTAACCACAGTTCAAGTTATTTTCCTTCCCTGAATTTTTTCAACTTGAGCCCTTTCCAACAAAATTGTCTAATGTTGCCTGTAACTGGCAGAGTCAAAAGTGTAGAAACACCCGAAAAGAAAAAATAAAAGTAAAGTAGCAGCAAATCTACCAAGACATGACTGATATGGGTTTTTTCACTGAAATCAGTTTTCAAATCAGTTCTCAACAAGGTTTATATTCTTAAAATAGTCCAGGCAAGAAAAGAAGGCAAAGACATTTTAGCTTGACTAATCTCTGACGTGACCACAATTCTTCTGTAAAACTCAGACCTCTCCCTTTCCCTGTGCATTTTATGGGATATGACACCCGCACATAATAACTAATAGAAAACATCAGATTCCTCCACCAACTCAAGTTCATCAGTGTCTTCTAATGACAAAATCACAGTGTTTATTGTGTTGTTTGCAAAATAATGAAGGAATTAAGGAGCAGAAATTGCCCTCAACTTTAAGAAAATCCAAACTACACCCCTGAAGAATGACCTTATTTTCAGGAAAGTACTCTAACCCTCACAGCCTGAGTCAAAGTAAATGGATTTACCATTTGGAATTGAAGAGATACTAGAATATAGTTTGGATGTAATTTCAACACACCTGTTCAAGTGTGTCCACATCCAGGTATGTATCCACACATATCCACAGATATTTTCAGATCAGAGACCTGTCCAAGACTCTATGGAATGGTTTGCTCTAAACTTTAGATTAGCATGCAGAAGTGGTGGACTTAGCTACGAGATTTAGCTATTTGGGCTTCTTGGAATTCCTATTGGAACTCAGAAGATTGGTGGCTGAGTTGCAACAGAGCCCAAAAGCAAGAGATGTTGCCCAGTGTAAGTTCTTCTAAATGAGAGGACAACTCAAGTTTATCTACAGAGCATTTTTAAAGAGTGAGAAGCTATCTTGTTAGTACAGGCAATTTAAGATTGGTTGATCAGAAAGTGTCCTAGAGTAGTTTTTAGAATGATAGGTTGGTCTAAGATACCAAAACAAAACACAAGCTAAAGTTTCAGATACCTTTCAAAAAGCAATAGTAACAAGCACAGTTACAAGATTTATTGTAGTTTTATAGGTCTTTCGGGCAACAGAAAAATTATGAACCCTATTTAAAGTGCACATCATTTCTGCCCAGAAATCTCAAAATATATTATAATACTTCTTTATTTAAGCTTCCCAGTTGTGTTGTGAGATACTGAAGCCTTATTTTAGGTGGGCAGAAAAATACTGAGAGATCTCTGGACACACTTGCACAGCTGTGTTGAAATTGCATCTTAACTAGCAGATAAACATTCTGAGCTGCTCATTCCTAGACACAGTTGTGCACCTTGGACATTTCCCAACAACACGTAGAGGGAACCTGTCTCCTAGCACACAATCTGTGCCTCAGTTTCCATGGAAACTCTGTTTCCTCCGTTTTCTGAAGAAATTAAGGCATAAAGGCTAGAATAAAGATATTATGTCTCTGGTTGAGATGTCTGAAGAAATCTAGACAATAAGGTGCAAATCTGCAACTAACTATCTGCACACAGCCCAAGAAGCCAAGGGTGCTGACTAATGCCTTCTCTTAAGCAACCTTGATGTAAGAGTTAGATAAAAACATACACAAATGATCCCAAAGCAAAGCAAGTAAGGAATTTGGCAATGAATGTCTGTCATTCTCTAGTAAAAAGTATTTTAGTAGAGCTTGGGTGCTTACTTTGCACAAATGGTTATGCTGTTGCCTTAGAACATGGGCAGTAATGGAAGAAAAGTGGACTAATAAATGCATTTTGAGTGTACACCATAGTGTTGACAATAAGATCCTGACACTGAAACTTTCCAGAAAGAGATATTTCACTGTAGAAAAGATTTGTAGAAAAATATGTATATATCTTAATTTTGGATAGAAGGATAATTGGGATTCATCTCAAACTATTAACCAAACACATAGCCAAACATTAAATATTTGGAGAATGCATAAAGGGATCTTAGCTAAGCAAGAAATAGGATATTTTGATCCTTTTCCTCAAATTTTCTTCAGGGTGGGTTTGCAAAGACTGATGGTAGGTGTTCTTTATTCATCATTTTCTCTTTTTAATCTTCTGTTATAAGAGATCCAAACTTGTTTACCATTTTCTGTTCAAATATATAAGCAAAAATGAGAAGTGGTACAACTGCAGATTTTCCTGCTGTGGAAGATTCAGGATGCTCCCCAATCCCCAGTGAGTGATGGGCTGCTCAGATGGGCAGAGGGAGGCTAAGGGCTGCACAGCTAAGGACTTCACACTGCACAGGAGTGAAGTTCCAGCTTAAATTTGGTGTACAGCACTGGATCAAATTTGACTGTTTATATGCTGCATATGTTACATGTACATGTTATATAACGAAATCATACTTCATTCTTCTCATGACATGATGCATAAACAGAAAAAAAAAAAACAGAACACTGCTTTGACAAAGCACCAAGTATTTAAAATATACCTTTCTAATTTTAAAGTATGACAACAAAAACTGGGATATTTGCAAATGTTATGATTACTACAATATTTTACATGAGCAATAAAAAATATATTATTAGATCATCACATATATTAATGATTTTAAAAGGGTTTATTTTAATATAGTCACTGGGAAAATATTTGTAGTTCCTCAAACCATATTTTATAAATACAGTAAAATGTCAGGTACTCTATTTAGTATTTCTAACAATACTCATTAAATAAAAACCAGTAAATTCCAAATTTTCCATTTGAACAGAAAGATTATGATCTATTAGCATGATCTAGATAGCTTCAGAAAGGTATTGAAATGACAAATGGGGTAGGAACAGAGGGTAACTCTTGCAAAACTGAACAATTCAGGTGACAGTCTGCCCAATGGGATAGACATACTATTTGTTAGTATCCCTGGAAAAGCTTTGTGAGTACTCCAGTAGTTACTGCAGGATACATTTTCAATAAAACCTTCACCCTTCTGCCATTAGATACCTGGGAGCACAGGTTGCAATGGTAGCACAGCTAGTCTGTACACCACCTTTTAGCCAGAAACACAGAGACAGATTATTAACTTGTCCATACCATCCTAAAATAGTAGAATCATAAAATACCTGGAGTTTGAGGGGACCCATATAGATCACTGAGTCCAATCTGCTCCTTGTAGGACCACATGCATATGGGAGTTTCATAATATTGAAATAGTGGGTGTTAAGTATGGTTAGTCCAGGTAAATGTGCAGCAGTAAGCAAAATGTTCACTATTTGATCAACAAGCTCTATTGCAAGACTGTCTTTGACATCCTTGACTCTAAGGCTGTTGCCTGTTTCCCTCCTTACTATTCATACTACCTTCCACTGCACTGTGCTAGAAAATTTTCCATTTTCTTTTCATACTAACTTTTCCTTCTGTGGCTCACATTCACTAGTAACAGTGATCTCTGAGTTCAAATCAGGACTTTCCTCTTTCTCCTTCCTGAGCTAGGTACCTATTCCGGCCACCACTTTTAAAGTTCTGTCAAACATAAATTCATAGACATGAAAAAATAAAAAGAGGGTCTTTTACCTTACTGTGGGATAAATTCTTTTTGTTCAGACTTTAGCTATAATTTCTTCTCATATAAACCAGAGATTAAATCACAAAGGTTTTTCACGTTTTTCACATTTTTCAAGTCTTCTGTGTCCAACGTACTAAACTACTAAGATTTTTACCTGGTAATTTTACTGTCATAACTAGAGTTTTCTAGCACAAAGTTGGATGAAAACATAAATAATTTGGAATGCAAGAGATATTTCTCATTTAAAGGTGCTCTCACAGCTCAAGGAGAGATGACTTATTATTAGAAAAGTCATCACTAGTATTTGCTTATTATAACCTTGCCCAAAGACTGATTGTGCATCATGCCTAAAGGAAACCATGGCATCCCTGGGGTATAATGGTCTCTGAACAATGACACTGTTGATGTCATTCACTGGCACCTTCCTCGTGGCATCACTGCAGGTTGTCTGTTGCTTTTGCACCATACTCTTTTCAGGATTCCGGTTTTAATTAAAACTTTGAGTCATATTAGCCGCAGTGGTAAATCCCTCAGCACAGTCATTAGTAACAGTTCCATTCAACTCCACTCCTGATTTCAGAGAAAATATGACCCATCTGATTTATGAAGACTGAAATTTCAGATAAATAATTCAGCTGCACTACATAAAGTTCATAAAATGCCAGCATAAAGATAGTCCTTGAATAAAAGCAGAAAGAGAAATGCATACAGAAGGGGAAGAAATTCTCTTAGTAGAAAGCAACAGTTCAGATGCAGGAGATAGTGAGTGTCTCCTGTGTATAAAAATAATGTGCAGGAAGGTTTAAAATCAGAAGTTATTGAAAGTTCTGATACACATCTAGTATAACTACAAATAGAAAAGTCAGTATAAGTACCTGAGCCATTAGGAACGACTGGATCAAAGGAACACACTTCACCTAATTTATTATTTTACATCACAGAACTGAATCATATTACCCTTTCCAAAAAGTGACATGCTTGCCTAAAATGAGGTAGCACCCTTCTTCCACATTCAGACAAAAACTGTCCTGGGATATTTTTTAGAATAAGCGTAAGATAATTCCTTAATTTTCTTAAAATTTTAAGATCAAACCACCACAGACACACAAAAATCCCTAAATTAATCGTGAATCTTGAAAAAATGTAAGATTTGTCTGTGATAACTTAAAAACATCAAACTTATATGGGTTGATGGGAAAATTGTGGAAAAACTCATTTCATAAATGACTTACAATATTTTGTAATAACAATACAAAGTCCACAGAATCCCACATAAACACACGCCCACTGAAGTAAAACAAGTGAAAAATCATATCTATTTTACACTTATTTGAATGAATTAGACAAGCTTTGGCCCAGAAGACACTGATGTACACTGCATGTTAGGGAAGCCATGGGAACTGGAAGAGTGAACTCCTGCTAGGAACCCAAGGCAGGACAATGGGTACCTCCTGTGGTATCTATGCAAGGACGGCGGACTGTGCAAAATCGCCTACAAGAAGGTGAGTTCTCAGGATAGCAGCAGCAGTGTCACTCTCACACTAATTCTTCAGCTTCATGAAACTGTATTGATAAAAGGACAGTTTGGGTGGCACTCATCTCTGCCAGCTTTACCCACTTACAGTATAGACATTTACATTTGAGGCTACTCTGACTGAGAAAAAGAGAAGTAAGTACCTCTGGGCTATAGTTCATCCCATTTTAAAGTCTTACTCAGAGTACGTCAGGTCAGTCCTGACTGAGAAGTGCCTATTTTATTCCACTAACAAAAAAGGACCTTAGGACGACCAGCTGAGTGGATGTCTACAGTTAGGTGAATTAATGCCTCTTTCTTCTCTCTTTCACTTTAAATGACACATCCAAACTCATCTGCAAGCCTATGTGGATATGTAATTGTTCAAGGAAATCCAGTCTGCTATTCCATCTTTAAAACCAATTTTAATAGCTCTACTCTATACCAAGCATGTTTATTAATTCATCCAGATCCCCCCCCATTTGCGTTTGGTCAGTATCTTCTGAAAAGCACTCTAAGCTCTTACATGAGTGAGAGTGATGTGAGTAGAAATCATAAAAGGAAATTACCCATGTCTGGTGTCTCACAGGACAGAAGAGAAAGGGACTGCTGGTAAAAGCAGTTTAAAGAAACAGCTACTTATTTTCAGCATAAAGAATTGAAGGTCGCAATGCAGCATTGGTGTTCACACAAACAGTTCAGGATTAATTGTGCTGATACAAAACAGCTGATACAAATGATTGAAATACAGATTAAGCTAGCAAATCAGAAAATAAAGCCCTACTCCTATTTTCCCAAGACCATTACTGACTGTAGAGCACAGTGATCTTCAACTAATAAACATTCATGTGCGTCACTTAGAGGAATATTTTCCAATCTATTTATAACTTGATTTCTTACTTGGACATGGTTCCTATCTGTCGGTCGGTATTATAAGCATCTGCCCTATGCCAACAAACTAATGAGTTCATTTTTACCATAAAGTCAGGAGCCATCTTTCTGCATGTCACGTCTTATACATCACGCTGACACTGCCTGTAAGAGTATAGTCAGTAAAAATAACAGTAAAAGCATGTTTCCATAGTAAATAAAGATTTTTTAAAATACTAAATAGAAAACTTAACCCATGAGTACTCACCACCAAGGCTTTAGATCTGTTACTTAGAAGTTTTTCAATGTCTCTGGCTGCAATTTCCACTAGCTGACGAGGGTTGTTTGCTTCTACAGTATACAAATCTCTGTTTTTCAAATAAATCTGCAAGAGGAAAAATTGAAATAAATCAAAATGACACCAGACATTCAAAATAAGCCAAGTGACTTGACAGAAGAGGCACCAAGATGTCCTCTGTTCTTACTAGAGAGCTTCAGGAAGACTACTGCTAGACAATTCCAAATGGGCCTTGTGAAAGAAATACTTCACCTTTTCATCTGAGAGGTAGGAGCTGCCACTAAAAATCATTTAATAAATCTTCAAAACTGACTGGTTTTCCTGATAAACTATCCAACTGCTAAATGCTCAAGGAATCTGATTCCTGAGATTGCTGGGAAAGAAGTAAAATGGAGATCCTTTAAAGTGACTGAATTCAAAATAAAATAATTATAGCTGAATTAAATTCTTCCTTGAAAGCTGAACAACAAATATACCAATTGGAACAAATATTTAAGTTATGCTAATTTAATCAGTTTAGTCCCTTATCTATTTATTCGTAAAACAGTGTAAGTATTCATGAGAAAAGAGGAAGAGGAGCAAATAAGAAAACAGGAAAAAAAGGAAAAAGAAAAGCAAAATGGGAAAATGGGTAAAAAATGAAAGAGAAAAAAAGATGGAGGTGAGAAGAAAGGCACAGAACTATAAATGTGCTTCTCCTCTATCATGAATAGAGGTTATCTCTGAGGAGCCATTAACTGTTTCCGAAGCAGAACATGTATATGAAGGAGATAATCTGATTTGTTAAACAAAGCCACTACAGTGAAATGCACGTAACCACAAGCAGTAAAGAAGAAAAAAGATGGAAAAGATGCATTTGCCTATCTCCCTCCTTCTAAAACTGGATATAGAAAAAGTACATTATTTTGGGTAGGGGGAAAAAAAAAGGGTGGATACCTTATGGTTAGATGGGCAAATGGGGAAAACTAATTTATGCAACCAACAGATGGCCTGAGTTTACTCAAGTACTTTGCCTCTCTCTAACACTGCCTGGTGGGGGCTGTGCTGTCTCCTGGGGAGTAATTCCAGGCTCAGGCAGGAACGGGTCCAGCACTAATGCACTGGCTGCCATCCAGCACAAGAGCCGAAAAACTGCCGACCAGACTGAGTCTACCAGCCCCGCCAGGTTTCTCGGGTTAAAGCTGTGGAGACCTTAAAGAAACTCACCAAAATATGTCTGTTCTGGTGCCTGTAGCTGATAAGTATCACAAAAAACTTTTCTGACAACTAGAGTTACAGCTGCAAATTTTTATCGAGCATGTCCCACAAGCTGTCATCGGTTTTCATCCCTTATGAATTTTACAACACTTATGGGTTTTGGGTTTTTTTTTTCTTCAGAGAAACAGTCTTTCCTTTCCACCAGTAGTTAAGTAATTGGAGTAAGCTTTAAATCCTCATATAGTAGCAATAATTTTAAAAAATCAGTGCACCATCAGCAAAATCTACTATAAAAGAAGATAGTTTCTAATGAACTCAGACTGTAGTGTGGATACTTTTGAGATGCTTGATTTCCAAAATTGCAACACAGAAAATTAATCTCAGGTAAAACCCAAACGTCTTTTTTTTGGGTTTTTTTGATTGGTTATTTTTTTTTTGGATGGGGAAGGTTGATTTGGGGGGTTTGTTTGGTTTGGTTTTTGGTTTTGATTTGGGATTTTTTTAGGACAGATCTTAATAGTAGAGCAGACCTATAAGCCAATTATTAATAAAAAAAATTGGAAATAAAGACATTTTATCCTAAAACTGATCAGAATTTCTTTCATTTTTCTCTGAACCACATTAAATTTTCAGTCATCAGTGTTATTTGGAGTTAAATTGTAGTGACAAAGAGCCCTAGAGTCCTACAGGCAAGGCAAGAATAAAAATCAGTTTTATAGACACAGATGGTTTGAATCAAAACAGTAAATTTCAGAAGAGTATCTAAATTGGAATGTCCATCAAATCTAGTAAAACTCTCAGATACTCCCATCACCATCAAATATTCACCCTGATCACACAAGGAATAGACACTGGAATATGGGTGTTACCAGGTGTTCATGTCTTAGCCTTTGAAGAGAAATGTAATGCCAGATTCTCTGAACTACATTCATGACTGCATCCAAATTTACTAAATTTATAGAAGAATGGTGACAAGGTTTTGTAAATAGCCTAGAAAAATATAAAATAACTTTCATGAAAATATTAAAATAATAATTTTTAAAAATAATTTTAAAGCATTCGTATATTTTACTTGTGAAAATGTTTGATTTGCTTTCTTCAGTTTCTTCTGGTCTTTTTTTCAGATTTCATACAATTGCTTTTCATTTGCTACTCAACAGTGAAAACAATAAGAGAGTATAAGCCCATTCCATTTGGAGCTTCAATTAAGCAAAAACATCTTAAAGATTTGGAGAAAGCAGTAGTTCAGTGCAAAAATGTCACTTCATAGTAATTAACTTTTTCAATCAACAGTATAAACAAACATTAGGAGAGCCACAAGAAAAGAAAACTCAGAATAGAGGCACAGTGAAATATGTGTTCAAGTAACACAGGTTTGGACCAGACAGATGACAGGGATGACTTGGAGACTGCACTGACCAGCTATACAAGGGTGAGTGCTGTAGTGCTGGCTTTTTGATATCTTTAAGCACTTACTGAAACATGACTTTAAACAGGCTGTGATCTAACAGCCTCAGAAGAAGTTAATGTAATTACATACTGCATCCACACAACCATGACTTTACCTTTCACCAACTAGAAAAACAATATGAACAGTTTATTTGACTTAATCAGAGAATCACAGAATTACGCTGGTTGGAGGGTACCTTAATGATCATGTAGTTCCACTTCCCCTGCCACAGGCAGGGACACCTTTCACTCAACCAAGTGAAAGAGCCCAGTTCAACCTGGTCTTGAACACATCCAGGGACGGAGCATCCACAATTTCTCTGGGCACCCTGTGTCAGTGTCTTACCACCCTCACAGTAAGAAATTTCTTCCCAAGACCCAATCTAAACCTACTGGTTTTCAGTTGAAAGTCATTCCCCTTTGTCCTGTCACTACATAACCATAGAAAATAGTCCCTTTCCAACTCTCCTATAGCCCTTTTAGGTACTGGATGGCTGCAATAAGGTCTACCCAGAGACTTCTCCAGGCTGAACAACCTTAACTCTTTGTCTTTCCTCATAGGAGAGATGTTCCATCTCTTTAATCATCTTCATGGCCTCCCCTGGACTCACTCCAACAGGTCTGTGTTCTTCCTGTGCTGTGCTCAGTGCAGAGCAAAATTACATTAAACCACATGGTAAGGGCACTATCATCCCTGAATCTAATTTGTTCTTCCAGCAAACATATGATCCTATAAACTCCAGTTTGAAAGCACTCAAATTTTTCACATACCTCATTGCTACATGGAAGTTATTCCCATATCTCCAAGCTTGAATGGCTCAAAAGCTCTAGATTATTGAAGTGTTGTACAGGGTACATTTGTAGGAAAAAAAAAAAAACACTTTCATTTTTCTTCTCCAGCACCAGCTATCAAAAAGTTCAAAAGCCTGAATGACATAACAAGGACATCACCACCAAAGGAGACAAGAGCACTATTAAAACCATTATAACAGGCACTGTAGGTCCTACCACCAAGAAAACCTGACTGTGAGACTGACTTCACAAGCTGCCATTTGTAAGATTTAAAAAAAAATAAAATTCAGAACAATTCCCACCCAAAAAACACCATTTGAAATTTCACAAGATTCCACATAGAGCTGAGTCAGTGACTATCTTTCTCCCCCTCTTTCCTTTAGTCCATGGCAGGGCTCAGGGCACCAATCTCCCCTGCTTCTACTGCCAGTAGAAGACTTACCCCACAAGCTCCTGAACAAATGGCATCAAAAATTACTCAGAATTTCACACACTTCCCTATTTTCCTGAAGTGGGAGACCTGTCACAATTACCAAGGAACAGTCTAAGAAATATTCACTAATTATTTAAGAGGTGTGTACATAATTTATTTGTTGCCTACTACCCTTTTCTAAACTCCAGCAGTTCAGCACAACACTACACAGGGCAATGATACACACATCAGGATTTGGTACCCTGGAACAAAATTTTCCTTCTCCAAGCCTCCCACCCAGCAGTCAAACACAATTAGCAAAAGCTCATCTAAAATAGCCATAAAGGGTCTTATTGGCAAAGGTGTGCTCATCCGTTTTTCAAAATTCAATTTGGCAGGCTCTATGGCTTGTTAAGAGCTAATTTGAATACAATTTATTAAATTGCTTTGACTGAGTGAATGTAAGTTTCTGTTAGCTTTTACATTTAAAATCATTTTTGGTACTTTAATCACTAATGCTTTGCTAAAAGCTCTCCAAATTGTCAGTAAAACCCTAACACTTCTTGCAGAACAAAGCCTCATTGCATGACTAAGTAAAACCTGTAAGGTCATAGCACAAAAATACTTTAATTTTTTTCTGAAGTCAATGGCCATGCACTTCTTTATTCAGGAAAGACTGTATTAAAATCACACATAATTAACTACAAGGTTTTAGGGGAGAGAACATGATTGCAGGAGTTGCATCAAGGTGAAACAACACAACAATAGTTGAATGTGGCAAAGATTAGAAAAACTGTCAGTGCCTCAGCAGAACGTGCCCCTTTCCCTTCAGCCTTCAAGGACATGTTTATAAATCTTTCACAAAGAGACATTCTCCTTGCTTCCTGCAAGGCTCTCAAGGGCAAGTAAAACACTTCTGTACGAACTGAGAGAGAATGAAAGATGCCATTACATGACTCTTGTTATATTGTGGCAGGCATTGGAGCTGGCCTTAGCATTGAAAAGTTATTTAAATGGCCCTCATGCTCTATCACGCTCAGAAAAAGAATTATTCTCAACTACAATAGAATTGCTTTGCCTGTTGTTTGTTTGTTTTCAAACTGCCAATCTCCCAGTTTAAAAAAAAACAGAGCCTTTTCTTCAGGCAGTGGTAACCTGGCTGAGGGCCCAGACACTGGACATGAACATGCCAATGTCATTTCCATCATCAAATACTTTCATGGACATAGAAGTCATACGAGACAATATCTTCAAAAGTTCAAACCCAGAATTTCAAAAGTTAGCCAAAACTCCCTGTTACTTTTCTACCTTGAAATATGCTTTAGAAAGGAGAAACAAAATAGCTCAACAATTCCAGTAATACTTATCTGTGCAAGGTAATCTATGAATGTTTCTATTATTTCAATACTACTTTCAAGACCACCTTGCTCAGCTAGGCTGATATCAGGGACACCTTGTCAACAATCATTGCTTTATCACCAAATGTTTTACCATCAGTCTAGACCAGGTGGTGACTACCATGATTGTAAAACTACTGCTCAAAAATACTACTGAGTTTGCAACCCCTAATCAACCAAAACTTTGTGGTGGGTCTTCCTCCATCTTTTCTGAAAACAATTACACCAAAATACTCAAGAATATTTGTGAAATCTTGAGTTAGATTTTACAAGCTTATATACTAAAGTAATTAACATATTGAATAAATTTAAAAAATCCCTCTGAACACAGTGGAACTTAAAAAAAGGTTCTGTAAACTATTCTCTTCCTGTCCACTCCCCACTTTTGGAGGTCTTTCATGGGCAGTTTTCCCTAGTCCTTACAAAAAATCTCTCTCTTTTTTAGCACCTTGTGGCACTAACAGACCTCAGTGACAATGATCTGCCTCTCCAGGAGCCTCTGCCTGTGCCCCTGTCCACCAGCCCCATTTCAGCCCAGTCCTGGGCTCCGGGAAACGTGTGCCTGTCTCTTGCCCTGTCCCTTCAGTGGGCCTTGACCCTATGCCACAGTTAGCTCATCTGCTAGACAGACCCCTCAGATGTATGTTAAATCTTTTCTGCAGTCCTGTCTCTTGGCTGGATGTTGGATCCACACTGTAGACTTGTCTCCAACCCATCTCTGGCTCCATCTCCTTTTACTTCTGGCTAGAGGTCCTGGATGAAACCTAAGTTTGGTTCATTGCTTATTGAAGCTGGCTCTCTGCAATATGTAATTCTCTGCTAAACCCAAAAAGGACTGAAGAATGATGCTTGATCTTTGCTAACAACTGGGAATTTACATAGCTTTGAAATTTCTAAACCTAAGGCTGAGCAAGCACCAAAATCACCTCTACAGTTCCTGAAAGTATCAGGCATTTTCACATATAGAATATTTCTATCTGCTCCTTTTCCATACAAAAGAGAGTTACCTTACAACTTCTGACTGAAGTAAAATCATTGTCTAATATAAAATAAATGTCAGAATATAAAATAAAAAGAAAGAGCTAATGAGATAGAGTAAGGAGGCCTTTTCCTAATTTATATATCAATTTTAGCTTCACCCAGGATGTTGGTCAGCTCTGAGCTCATTCACTGCTCTTCATTCTCCCTCTACCAAAAAAATCATACAGACTGGCCCTCCAAAAATATTTAGTATTTCATCTTGGGGAGAAAGGAAACATTTAGCTTAGGGGAAGCAGAAGAGGAAAAAAAAAAAAAAAGAAGTCCACTTCTTACTGAAATTTTGGGTAACGTTAAAATTTAAAAAAAATATTTTATTAAAAATACTCAGAATTTTAAAGAGTCACAGTTTCAGTTTTAATAATTTTGTTTAGATAACAAAATATCAACTGCTAAGACCCACATATTTACTAATTATATTTTTTGGTTTTAGCAGTGCCATGAAGCTACATGTCACGATCTCAAAGAAATCAGTCTGAGTATTTTATAGGTCTTACTGTCTGCTCCATATAATGTATAAATAAGATTACAGCTGCTCCCTAGCAACTCATAGATGCCTTCATTCTTGAAATTCATGGGAAAAACACAGAGGGAAAACAACCACCCCAACAGTTTAATGTAGCTGTTGCTTCTCATAATCACTCGCTTGATCACTGACTCCTGTAAAGGCCTCGAATGACAAGTGACAGGGCAGCTGGTGTGTTGAAAACCATGACATATTATAGTACTGATGTGCACATCAGGAAAAAAAATATCAGAGCTAGTTTGATCTTAAGTAAAACACTCAGACTGAATTCTGCAAGATGCTGGGAACACTTAAGCCTCAGTCAACATCAGAGAGAGTGTAAGTAGTGCCATAGTCAATTGTCTCACTCCGTGCCTACTCAAAGGAAAGCAGATAGTCAGGCATACTTTGTAAGAATCACCAGCCGCTTTTGACTGTTGATAATTAACAGAGTAGTCCAGAGGACTTTCATATTAAGAAGAATTTTTGTAATTGTCACTTTGTATTTAAACCTTCATAAAAGAGGAGTTCAGCTTTGTGCCTCTGCTACTGTACAAACATCAAAAGAAGATTTAAAATCCCCTTTTGTTAAGAAAAATGTATTTTTAGGCACTCAAATTTGCTTCCTAGTGATAGTAACACAGTACACAATAACATCATTTATTTGTTTCATGGCAGTTTTAGTTCAGGCTTTTAGCTGAGACTGGGTAAGAACCCAAAAATCCCAATTCATCAGTATAAGTGGATCTTTCTTGTAACAGAAGAACAATAGGAAGAAAGTGCTTCACATTTCTTCTGCACTTCTGGCCAATCTAGAGATGGGCACTTACATAATTTCTCGTACTCACTTCTTCACAGGAAATTTTGTCCTGCCTTAGCTGCTCTTAAAGCAATTAAACACACCTACCGTCTCTCTTCCCAAAGGTAATTTTAAATCTCAGGGAACTAGAAGAGCTTTTTTGGTACTTTGCTAATGACGGGACTTGGAAACTGATTAGCTCTTAATGTTCAGGTTTTTGTTGGTTTTGGTGTGTGATTTTTTTTTAAGGAAAATATTTAATTTGCTCTCAGATTCTACAGAAACCATCTGAACACAAGCATGAACCAGACAGAATTCATTATTGTTAAAGCCAATGGAAAATTATAAATTAATCAACAACAGTGCTTTGATAAAAGATTATCCAGATAATCAAACAGTAATTAAAACTATGGTAATATTAGGCCATCTCTTCCCTTGAGCTTGAACAAGCTTTGTTAATGCAGCCACCTATTCTTAGTGACTAGCTAGTTTTGCCTGCTGGAAAAAGGAACTCTTCAAAATGCCAGTTTATTGCTAAGGGAGCAGAGGGAGAGTAGCATCTGCAAATAAAAAATGAAGCTCCCTCTGTTTTGACAATCTCTACATTTACATTTGGATTACAAAGAAAACTCACAGATATGTCTTCAAATTTCTCAGCCTGCATTTTTAAAAGTGATTTCATTTTCCTGACTTCTCAACATTGGTCAGCAATGTGTAAATTCAATAGAATTTAGTTTGGAGAATTCTACTTTTAATGCTTGCAGCTTTGGTATTTGGTTACACATAGAACATAGCAGTGGCAGTGGTATACCCCAAATGGGACATAAATACTGTATTCCTAAAAAAACTATTAATGGTTTTGGGAATCTCTAACCAGGCTAACTCATACATTATTTTAATGCTGGTAAATGGACCCTGACTCCTCAATAAATACCTGAAATGATAACATTTCTCTGTACCAACTCCTTCATAATTCCATTCAGAAAGTAATCCTGACCTCAGTTCCCTTCACCACACCCACTCAGACAGCAGACTGGTGTCCTTGCCTTCAGGATGAGGCAAAAGACACAAATGTGAATAGTGTGCAATATCCTATTTCTGCTTAGAAAGAGCTCAAATGTTTCAAAGCCTGACTTCATATACTCCCACTCTGCCATACTTTCTGATAACAATCTATTTTATTACACAGTACTAAGGGAATTTAAAAAAACAAAATAGAGTTGCTTTCTGGTTTTCAGATTTTTCTTCTTTTTTCCTTAAAGAACACCATAAGATAATGGTGCTTTTTGTGGAAAACTGCAGTTGTAGACTATCAGAATCACTAAAAAATGGCATATATAAACCCAGTGACACAATGAGGATGTTAAGTGCTTCAACAACTTCAAAACAGTTGTCATGTTTGGATTTTCATTTAAATCTTTTACCAAAATTTTATTTCCTTTATATGGATCAGAAGTCTTTTCTAAAAAGTTGCTTAGCATTTTGTTTCACTGAGGCAAAAAGATACAAAAGGAGAAAAGAAAGAATACAATACATTTCTGATTTTTGACATCAGTCACTGAATGGCACTTGAATGAATATGAAAGTTTCCTTAATTCCCATATTCAACTCATTTAAACACTTGCTCTCCTTTCTTCAAGCACTGGAGAGAACACCCAAGACACAGCTTTAAAGTTCACTAGTTCTGCCTGCAAGTGTTGTGGTATTAGTTACATTTTCCATTTTCAGGGATGAAGGAGGATGGAGACTGCAGACCAATATATTATTATTTTATATGTCAGAAGTCAGCAGTCTTAAATTCCAGGGGCAAAATAGTGACAAACTCATCAGAATCTATGGCAATCATAATAGTCAAATGAAATTCAGACTTACAAGGTCCACAGAAGAGACCTCCAGTGAAATGTCAACCCAATGTATTTATTTGGGTTGTTATTCTTGAAATCAAACTATCTCTTTCAAAAAAAAAAAATCTACATATCACATTTCTTCTTCATAGTTTTCTTAATCGTAAAAGTTTCCATTACTTCAACCTTCACAAGGGTGAATGTAGCATATTTTGGAAAGTGTCCATATATCCCTTAGGCCCATCTGGTAGTTCATCAGAAAATAGTGTGAGGTACAAAATTCTTTGCCTTTGGCTAAAGCATATACAAACTGAATCCAACTTGATACATACATTCTTTTAAAATAAATAAATAATAAAGCTGGTAAAAATTAATGGCAATTTCAAATCCATGGATCTGTTTAATGTTTTCAATAAATAATTTCAAATATCTATAAAACCTTTGCTAATTCATCCCATTTACTTCATGGTTGTAAAGAAAGATCCATATAAATATCATGTCAATCACTGAGAAAAATAATAAGAACAAAACTGCTTACTGCTAAGTTGACTGCCAAACCATGTTTTTAAGCAGGAATTGCAGGTCTCTATGACAATAGGGAAAATCATTCAGACACAAATTTTAATTAAGTCCAAGTAACCTATTAAAGGCTCCCTTTGCAGAGACCTCTATACAGAAAATGAAGAGAACAAAGCAAGCACTATATGACAGCTTCTATAGGTCTAAGTTATTGGCATGCCTCTGTTTGTAGATCCTCTAGAACATAACACTAGCTTAGCTAAAATCTGTAGAGCCCAACAACACAACTCTATAACTCTAGGTTATAATTCCTTCTGGCAGAAGAAAGCTTTCCTGAGCATCCCTGCTCCAGGGCAGTCCACATCAGAGACCAGTCTCTCTTAAAAGTCACTCATCTCAGTTAAACTCTAGAAACTGATCCAAGACCTGGAAAGCTAAAAGTGTGGCCTGGGAAGCTGCTGCCAATGTGAGTGCTTCAGCAGACTCACACCATCTGTGCCTTAGACACACAGACCTCACACTGGGCAGGGGATGAAATGTGCAGGGGATGAACCTCAGCTGCCTTGTTCAGTAAGGAAGAGCTAATTATTATAAAACATCATTCAAAAGATAAAATAAATAAAAATCTTCTAAGATTTTTGGTGGACTAATTTTTTTTGAATGGAACTCATCAGCATGTATCATGTATTCACGTGTAGCTCTATTTTGGAGGAAGATACAGTGTTTCTGTCTCACTACGAATATCATTTAGAGGCCAAGTCAGTCTATAAGGGCTCTGTCTACAGCTCCCGGGACTGTAATAACAGCATGCCTTATGAACATCATGCATGGATTGTTTTTGCAGTGATGTATCAAAAAGGAAACAGACTCAGAGAGCAGAGTTCCTTGGAACTGCCTCTCTGTCTGCTGCTTCGTTCAATTATGACACTGCTTGAAAAGTTTGCACAGCACAAGATGGCATTTTTTTGCCATAAAAGCCATAGTGAAGCTCCAGTGTGTTTGTCATGTCAAAGCTCTTAACACAGAGCCCTGTTTTTTAATGCAGTGACTGTAAAAGAGGATTCTCTTCAATCAGTTTGAAAGACAAGCTCGTGCATTGCTATAAGGCATGTTCTCTACTCCGAGGTCTTCCTTTCTGGGTACTGCAGGGTTCCCTTCCTTCTCTCTCGTGTCCCTAGAGGCATTTTAGGAGCTGGAATTCAGACACATACTCGTTGTAGTTTATTAGATTAAAAGAGCTGTCAATTAGCTTAGTCATAAGTCTTTGCTGTGAACCATCTGTGTAAAAACAGAGGTTGAACATACTTTCATCAAAATGGTACTGTGTATTTACTGATTCTGTAGTTCAGTAGGCTCTTCACCTTTTGTCTTTTCCTGTATGCTGAGGTATTTGGTTTTAGGTAAAGAATTTGACTTTGAACATCTTTTTGTCTTTTCAAAGACAAAAGGCTGACTAAGAAATTAAGCTAGTAAGATCAGATACAGCCTTGATATTAATTTTGCTACATGGACTTTAAAATTCTATTTTTCTGCTATCTATTCCTTCTTATTTTTTTCATAATAGTCCATTTACTCTGTAGAAACTGTGTATCATTCACACCAGAGCAGCTTCATAACATCTGACGCTTAGAGAGCTCATGAGTAAGACAAAGTTATATGAACCTTTTTAAGTTGAAATGACAATTGCATGACTGTATTGTTGTTGTTTATGTTTGCTTGGCTTTGCTTTGCTTTTGAGCACCACACTTTTAACATTAGAGGAAATATACTAAGCTGTGCCAGTTGAGAGATAGTTAAAGAAGCACATTGAGCATCTTGTACCTCTTCATTAAAGATTTCCTGTGTATCCTTTTCTCCTGCTTTCAAGTCTGAGGTTGTATATACATACAACACCTCCTTATAAACATTCTCTTTGCTCTTCTAGGGAAAAAACCCCCACATTTATATCATAGAAAGGACAAAACAGTACCCTCTTCAGCTGGGCACTACAGCAGCAATAAGGTCAAGGTAGTCTCCGTTTTGTGTGTGAAAATCTGCTTGTTTGTTTTGGGTTGTTTTTTTTTTTCAAAGTACTTTTTGACTGCTTCACTTGTAAATTAAATGTTTTTAAGCACAGTTCTTCACAAATGTAAATTAGCATAATCCACTGCAGTCAGTGGAGCTCTGCCAGTTTTCAACCAGCTGAGTATTTTGGCATCTTGAATCCACACTTCCTGCCTTGTTGAAGTAGTCTTTGCATTACTATACTGGGGATATTACATTGGTATTAAATCCAAGTTGGAGTACTCCCAGATCTCACCTAAATTCCTAGTAACGTCCAAAGAAGAAGGATTTAAAAATGTGCTTCAAGACTATTTTTGGAAGACTATTTTGAGTCTATTCCCAAATAGTTTAAATAACACTTGAAGGACACAAGGAGGAACTACACTTTAAACACAATCATGGAACTTCTACTTAGATGTTACTAGTAATAGTGTTGATTCATAACACCAAAGTAGTAATTTACCACAACTAGTTCACAGGAAGAATGATGTGGAGCTAAAGCTCTAAGTGAAAACATGAAAATCAAAGCTCAATTCTTGGCTGGATCAGGATTCTCTCTGTATGGCAAATATCAGTTAGTGAGTACATCTGTAAGTTAAAGATCATGTTTCCTTTACACACCACAATAAATCTCAGCTGTCACCTGCCCCTCCATCTCCTACACACCTCCATTTTGTCTGTTTCTTCTACTCTACTTATACTGGTTTACCCCGTTAAGGCTATAGATAAATGTAGCTTTATTTAAATAAATTTAATCAAATCGTATTCAAGGTTTCTTTCACAGTTTTTCTTACTGCAGGCATTATATTGCTGTCATCTTTACTAAGAAAAAGAAGAAGTTGTGTGAAGTGTCCATTGGCATAAACATATTCATATTTTAAGAGACAGAAACATTATTGAAGCAGTTCACTAAATCAACTCCCAAATATTTTCTCTTTTTAAGCACTACGTAGAATATTCATTAATATATTATTGTATCCTTGCTGTAGAGATATTTTCAAACATTCTGATTAATGGGAGTTGCAACAGTTTAAAATGGCTATATTATATATGCAAAAGTAAGAGGAAGAATGGTTAGTCACTAGGACAAGACTGTGATTCCAAGTCACTCTAAGAAAGTTGTCAATGACCAAAGAAAAAGGAATTCTTTTCTGAGGAGATTCTTCTCCTTAAATGTGATCCCATGAAATTTAGTACGTGTCAAATGCAAACACCTTAAACACAAAACAATGCTGTATCCATATCCACACTGCAGAGTAAATTAGACTTTTACACAGGTACTGATCTCAACAGGGCAGCTATTCCCCTAACACATCCCTCACTTGAGTTTAATTGTCATCTAGGTTTTATATTTTTGTCTTAGTTCAAGAGAGAACTAAGATATTATGCTGGCCAAGAAATAATCCCTCTCCTTTTAAATTTAGAAAACAGAACTTTAATTAGGGAAAAATATATATAAAGGAAAAAAAAAATAACAGTTCTTAACCACAACACATATATATATATCCAGAAAAAGAACCAAACAACAACAGTCTGCAACAAACCCCTCCACCCCCTGTATAACAAAAGCAAAACAGTCAAAAAGGTCCTTTTTTGGCTATTTCCCAAAAAGGGAAATGCAATTATATCCACGGACAGCAGGTGGCGCTGTGGCACCTCCGCTGCCTCGCTCTCCCTCTCAGGGGTGCAGTTATATTTACGGACAGCAGGTGGCGATGTCGCACCCGGCTGGCTGGGCTCTCCCCTCAGGCAGTTCCCAGGCTAGCTCCCTGAGGAGGAGAAGTGGAAAAGCAAGGCAGTAACAGTCCTGTCTTCGCAGAAGCAGGGAAACCAGGACGTTCTCCCACCTGTTTTCCTTATGGCAAGTTTTGTAGTAGTTATGATCACCCACGGATGAAACACAGTTGAGTAGGGAAAGGAAGAAAAGGAACACAAATCCAATATCCAGTGATGCTGGGATAGTGTCTCTGTGTCCCCGTCCTCGCTCTGACAACAGACTGAGCTCCTGCCTTACGCAGGAAAAACTAGAAAAAATAGTTTTTTCCCCTCCCAGACTTCGGGGAGATCAGAACAAAAGCTGTGCTTAAGAGAGATAAAATCAAGATACACACATCCTTTGTATCCTCTGTTAACCATCCCCACCACCCCAGGGCGTTGGCTCCAAACCTTTTTGGAAGGAATTTCCTCTTAGGCCTTTGAAACTCCAACAACTTTTTGTTTATTTTCCTTTCTAAGTACATATTATACTCCAAGTTTTACATTCTCTCTGGTCAGAAGCTCTCCCAATCTAAAATCAAATTAATTGAGAATTCAGGCAGTGCTTCTATCCCTCTCCATCATAGTCAGAAAAAATTATTTTACAGTTCTCCAGAAGAGACCATTGTGCAGTATAATTACCTGCAGCACAAAGAGCCCCAGATATTTAACGCATGTAGCAGCACAAATAGCACTGATGAACCCTGAGATAGCTTCAAGAAGTTATGGGAGCACCTTAAACTTGCACAGCAGAGCAGCTAATTGAAAAAAGCCCTGCCTGGTTCATGAAGAATTAATTCACTCCAGTTGAGAATGCATTAATTGTGCTACTTTGAGAGCTATCTTGGTCACTTTAGAGTAGAAGACACAACAGCATGAAGCAGACACAGATTGTAACTTCAGCTGAATCAGTGGGAATTCTTTCCCTGAGTCCAGGGAGAGGTTGACCGGGCTGTGAAATGGTTATAGTCTGTTACATGTCCTTGCCAAGAGCTTTAACCTCACACTTGACCAAATTAAAATTAACTTTCCCTAGAACAAGGAAAGGCATTTCTCCTACCAAAAATCTCTGTGATTATTACAGCTGTTGACAGAAAGTCATGTTTACTATTTTATATTAAGAGCAATCTGCTCCTTCTTTCTGCATTAATCGTTCTGCATTTGGAGGGAGGAGGGGCAGAAAAGCAAAAAAAACATGTGTTTTTTTACGTTTACATGAAGACATGAAGACTACGTTTACATGAAGACATGAAGACTACGTTTACATGAAGGCTTGGCCCAAACAATTCTGGAGCTGGAAGACAAAATAAGTCAGGAAAAAAGCTGAACATTAAGACTGACTATAAGTATTTTTAAAGCTTGAGCAACTGAAGGTAAGGTCTGTGAATATAAGTGACAAGTATGCATGCATGCTGTTTTTCATGTCTTGTAGTCTCCATTTTTCCAAGATTGTAGTTTGTTTCAGGAGAGAGCTAACTAAACATTAATAGGCAGTGAGCAGAAAAAAAGGATGTTATTCAAAGATGGGAAAGTGACAATAACCTGCAAACAGGAGGAAAGTGGGAGAAACTGCATGGCTTACACCTTGCAGGGCTTTGCATTCCCCCTTGCAGGCAAGAGAGCTAATTAAAACCTTGTGGCTAAAGAAAGACATCATGGAACTTAGGTCAAACAAATGGCTTTGATATGGAGAGATATTTTACATGGAAACATCCCCCTTTCATGCTTTTAATCCTAGGATTACAAACCCATATCAATCATCTTGTGGATATCCTCTGAGATAACATTATTTGCTTGAAGTATATTATAAATTCTGGCTTTTCAAAAAGAAACTTGCCTACACTATTCAGACACTGGTATTTTTGAGTTTTATCCCCATGAATGTCACTGTGATAAAGCTGGTAGCACCACAGATTATTAGATTTGCCCAGCAGTCTTCATTATAAGCCTGTTTTAGCAGTTTGTGAGTTTGCTGAATATTAACTACATTAACTAACATTTTCCTCAGGGAAAGAAAAAGAGTGACAGCATCAATCTCCTGGCTTTTCAATATCTATTTTAATATGTAGTCTTTGCATGGAAATGCCTGGCAAAATGGTTGAGAGATTAACTCATTGTTTTGCTTAAATTAGAAACCCTCAACTCATTTTCCTGTTGCCCCTGCACTGTAGATTACAACCTCAACACTGTGTATTCAAGGATACACTATAGTCTTTGGTGTTTTACAACTTTTAGCCTGAAAAGTACCCGCAGATCACTGCAGAGATTTTATCAGCTAAATCCGGAAGAACCTACACACAAGTGTATTCAAAGCCAGTGAGCACCACTCCTAGAGAATCACTCCTCCTCTGCAGTTCAAGATCCGGACTTGCTGTGGTCTCTCAGATGACTTCTGCAGCCATATGGGTCTACACAGTGGGAAAAGGAGGAGAGGAAAACTAAAGAACAAAGGCCAAGAGATTGGGATATGGAAGTAGGAGATAATGGACTGACTGGAAAATGGCAACCAAAGAATAAGGAGAGAGTGGAAGGAAGGGAGAAATAGATATATCATACAGGAGAAAACTACAGGTCTGGGACTGAGAACTAGTGATGGAGGGAAAAGTGAGAAAGGGGATGGGAAAATCCTATGGAAGAGAAGAGATAGGAGTATTGGGATGGGCTGGACACATACACTGGACAAAAGGTTTTGGAAATGCTAAGACAAACAAAAGAGTCCAGAGAAAGGTGCTGATCTGGAAAAAGCTGAGGAGAGACATCCTGAACTAGAAACAAGAAATTAATGTAAAGGAGAAAGGCAAACTGACCAAGCAGCAGAGGCAGGAACTGAGACAGAAACATAGAAAAGGTTGAGGAGAGATGAAAGACAGCCAAGCAACCCATCAGGAATAGAATGGAAAGTTGGATATGGGATCAGCAGTATGACGCTGACTGAGGAGATGGTAGGGAAAAAGAGACACAGCAAGTGCAGAAGAGACCAGATCATAGCTAGATTAGATAAGCAAAAAGGACAAAGGACTCTTAGCAAAAACTCCCCACCAAAACCTGGAGACTGAGGATTTGCAGAGCTACTATCCATTTCATGGATCCTTTAGGGATACTATGACTTCTGAAAACAAAATCTCAAGGCTTCTACAGCACCAGGAGCTTTTGTTGGCTGACAGTACATTATTCTCTTCATGCAACAGAAAAATTCCCCTTCATTATAAAGTCTCACATCAACTCAGAGATCCATCAGTACACAGAAGGAGCCATTGCACTTGCGCAGTAATAGGGAGAGAGAAATATATGATCATATGGTTGCACACTGGATCATGATGTATACACACAAAATTGTACAGGCAGCATAATTCTGACATTTTCTGAATTGTGATTTCATTTTTCTGCCATGTAAGATGTGTTGTTACCTTTTACGTATGGAACATAGTGCAAAAAAATCTTCTCAATGAAATATTTGTAAATTCTTCCCTAAAACAAACTTTGTGTTAAATTCAAAGAGCTGAATAAAAGTAGTTTTCATTCTCATCTATGTTTCTGCTAATCCAAAGATGCCTCATTCCAGGAAGTACATGTCAGAAAAACAGGCTGCCTTGTTAACAGAGAGCAGAATTCTCCACTGCTGTTAATGGCTGCTTCCTGGATACTGTATTTGATAGAACATAAAAGTACTTGCGTCAGGTAGAAGTGTTGCAACAATGGTGAGCCTTATGTCTGATACTACAAAGCTGATTAAATATTATCAATGAGCAAGTGCTGCAATACTGACAGTGAATAGATGGATATCTGTTATCCATTGGTCTCTCAGTAAGCACTGCAGAGTTTAATTCCCCCAAATTATTTTGCTATGTTGGAATGAAATGATTGTAATGCATGGATGATGTAGGCCCTCCACTTCACTTTCTAGGTACTGCAGTCTAAGGTGTGGCTTCTTACCATAGCGAGCTGCTCCACTCCACTTGCTGTTCTTGCCAGAGTTACAAGATCTTCTTGCATCTTATCTACCCATGATTTTATCCTGCAGAAACCAAAAAGAAAAGAGATATACACAATCAGGTCTCTGACAAGTGGAAATCGCATGCAGTTATATAGCACAAGGAAAGAGAAAAAAAGTCAGAATATGTTGATAAAGTTGAATACAAAACATAAAAGAGTTGTCTTAGAGGTTTTAAGTTGGTTGTGTTTGTTTGTTCGTTTGTTTTTCCAATAGATGCTCTATCCAGTCTTGATGACCTGAATCTTCTGATACAGTTTTTTTTCTGTAGAGGTCACCATGCTAAGCCACCTGTAAACCAAGTGTGCCACTGCATCTATGTAGCCAAGCTGCAGCAAAGCTCTTCCCTGGTATGTTGCCTCTGGGACAACCATCCTGACCTGCAGCTCGCTCCCAGCAATGCCTCTCCTAGCGCCTCAAGGTCCCTCTCCCAAAAGACAGCACAGGCAGAAAAAACCTGCAACTGGGAGCAGGTGTACAAACCAGATCAACATTCTGGCCTGTAGCCCCTCTCCAAACACTTCAAGGAAGCAACAGTGGGACAGGCAACAGTGGGATAAGCTGTTTGGAAATGCACATCTGCTCCTGACTGCTGCCACCAGGGAACAGGTGACTTGCTGCTGTGCCTGCTCGGCTCCCTGTGCCCAGCAAACCTGGTTCTCTGGAAAAGCATTGGATGCAACACAGTTTCTGTGCTATGCCACATTCTGTAGCAGGAAAGGAGCTGTAGTACAAGCTTATTCCAGTAAGGTCCGTGATCAGAAGAGGGTTGTGTTGCTTGCCTAGCCAGAAAGTTTCATCTCCAACTCATCTCTCACATTCTCCCTGTCATTATACCAGCTTTCTGCTCTGAAACCTGGAACAGATAATATTATTTATCCTAGCCATTTTCTAGCCTTAATCTGACACCCAAGGGATAACTGCTTAGATTATTCACTAATAAAGACAGGAAAAAGAGAGATTCAATTTTTGCTGCAATATGGAAAATTTGGAAGACTAAGAAAGAAGATGGCAGAATGATTTTATTCCAATAGAATTTCAGAATTCTATTCCAGAATAGAATTATTTATTATCCACTGCCAATATCTTTAAAGAGCACAATCTCTATTACTTTTATTAAAGGATCCTTCCTCATGCTTCCTTCACACATAAAAATTACATTTTCATCGACTACAGCAATTGATTTCATCATCGTTTTAGTGCTCCCAAACCCTCCCTTCTATACTTTGCTTTCCAAAAGATGAGATAAAATAAATTAATTTCCTAGTTCAAGTCTCCACAAAGCCCTACATTATATAAACATTCAGTTCAGTATAGAACTCAGTTTGTTTAAAATCATGGTGCATTATCTTTACCATAGCGTTAAGCTTATCTGCGAGTATTGACTCATAAGCACAAGTATGAACAAAATCAAGAAAGTGCTAACCTCTTCCATTTTTGAAAGGTTTCTAATTTTCTGTGTGAAAGAATGAGATATATGAAAGGTGAAAAAGTGAAACCCATTACCCAAAAGTGTTTTTAAAAGCATGAAATAAATAATTGAACACACTGAGGTTTTTTTATGATCCATTTCAGTTGCAAAAATTGTGGGTGTTATTTGTAAGAGGAGTCAATAGAAAAAAATCAGAGAGGATTGATCTTTAAATTGACTTTTTCCATTTACCACTGCTTTGCATTTTTACTGGATATATTCCTCTCTGTCCTTAAAGGAAACTGGAATTGTGAAAACAATTAGTTAGTTACCTAGTCAGTTAGGTAATTAGTTACACTGGAGGATTTAGAAGTTACCCTTAAAACAGTAATTATCTATTAGTACAATAACTTGTAAATCTAATAAGGATAATTTTTCCTTTGACTTGCAAAAATATTGATTTTTCCTTAAATAATTCTTATATATTTTCTAGAACTTCTGTCTCCACACAATTAGCCCACATCTTGCCTTTTGGGGTTAAAATTAGCCACCAAGAATAATTTTTGGTTCATTTCTAGTTTTGTTTTAAGTTTTAATTTGTGATTGAGCTAGGCTTCTGCTTCAGTCAATGGAAAAAAGGCATTTCCAGAGCTGACCCACTTTACTCTCAGCCAATATCAGTCTGTAACTAAAATGTAAATAATAAGGCTTCTTCAAGTACTGACTGTGCATTTACCTTAAAAGATGATTTTCTTGCATATTCGTCTTAGCCTGTTAGATCTGCTGTAGTGAAAACTGTCCTTTTTTTCGCTTTCCTGCACAGCAGGGTCCAACATCCTCACAGAATTATGGAATCTTTGACTACTTTGGGTTGGAAGGGACCTTTAAAGGTCACCTAGTCCAACCCCTCCCTTCAATGAGCAAGNAAATGTGGGTCTTTAAAAAGTAAATAAGAGCCTTTAGGCACTCAAATGCTTGTCTGGTGCTCCTTTTAACTGAAGCCTGCAGTGCAATATCTGTCTGACAGCTGCTCATGGTCAGAGTTTATTTAACAATTGGAAAGCTGTCACAGCAAGCGTGAGCTCCCATGACTTAAAGCAGCAGCAGTCATTTTTTTTCTGCAAAGGGCACCAACAGAAAGCCTGTACAAAAGGTTGGTTTGTTCCTATCGTTCTTAGTTTGGCACAAACATTGCAGCAGACGTTCCACTGAAAGGTGATTATGTTCTGCAGGACAATTGATTTTAACCCCCTTCTCCCACGCACAGGTTGTCGCTGTATGAAGCACTGACTAGACAAAAGGAGTGTGTGCCTGCCTTCCCACAGCAACTTCCAAGTGATCTGAATGATGAAGGGAACTGTCTGACTGAAGACAGACAGACACGGGTCATTTACTGAGGAACCAGAAGACACAACCCTGCTGTTGTCACCTGAGCTGTGATCAGATTGATGAAGAAATAGCCAAAACACTACAGAGCCATCCATCCACATTACATTATTAGCCAACCTAGCATAACAGCTATTTTGACAGCACAGAAAACCTTTCTCTTTTTCCCGCTTTTCTTCCTTTTCTTGTATACTTCTTATTTTTTTAAGCAAGACACTATTTCCTTAAGGCAAAGGATCTTCACAGGTACAATCCTAATCACACTCCAAGTAGAACTTAATATAGCAGGTGCTAGACTAAGAAATCTTTCTTTTAGTTTCATTAAAACCTATTTTTGTATTAAACCTGTATACCAAACTATTATTGCAGAACAGAGCACTGCTCAATCACAGGGGTAAAAGAAACCAAGACATCTAGATGTAGAATAACCTGGCTATAACTTTCTTTTGCTGCTGAACCTGATGTAATATTTTTCTGCTGACTTCAAGGAAAGTAGATTCATGTAATGATATGCCATGGCTTTGCAGAGTACTCACACTAATACAAGGTCCATTAGCTGACTTCTGCTTGGATAATGTCTTATAAAGAGGCAGGCACAGACCTTAACTCTGCCAATTGAAGTCACTTGGTATGTTCCACTCATTTAAGATTACATTCTGCTCAAGTTTCTGAATAGTTCTTGCATATAAAAATAGTGACAAATTAAGCAATGAAAGCTATAAATAGGGAGAGGAAGAAGTGTTTTCCAAATAGGCATTTCTTTGATTATCAAAAAGGAAAAAAAATAAATAACACATTGATCCTAATTCAATTGAAAAGTGGTGTTTGGAAAATGAAGATAAATGAGATTAGGCTGACTCTGAGAGAGTACTATATTTTTTACAAGTTAATCACAGTTTTTTCCTCACTCAGAAAAAAACCCTTCACTTTCAGGTTCACATGCTTTTTAGAAGATTTGCTCTCAGTGACAGAGAGGGGAAAGGTTACAAAATTATCATAACAGTAGGATTCTCAACCATTCTTTACCTCTCTCAGGCAACACCAAAGGGCAAACAGAAACTGGTACTGTAATTTGTAGAAAGCATGTGAAAGAAGAACATATTTTACAATGGAATTACTAACCTTCTACACAGAAATTACCCCTGTTGCTGCATTTACACCTCCCACTGCACAACTAGTGATTTTTAACAGCACTATGTATCTTGATGACCTATGAACTGACAGTACTCATATTAATTTAGATGTGACATAAAAACAAATGAAGGCAAAGTAGTCCATTTAAGCTTTTGTGAATTTTCCAGGTCTTACTGTAGTATTCATAATAGTCCATTAAGATGCCAGAGAGTGGAGGAGATTTAATTTCATCCTCCAGAGTCACGCTCACCTCATTCCATGATTTCTAAGGTTATGAATCCCTCAGAGTGGTGCATAGCCCTCCAATACTCCTTTTTCTGTTGTTTGGAAATTTGCTAATGCACTATGTGAAGGTATGTCAGCTTACAACCATTGTATAAATACTATATAAATAGCAGTTTGAAAGGAAGTTAAGGATTCAGCATTTTAAGTGAAAAGTGGTGTGTGCTGCAAGTGTTGGAAAGCCCCCTCTATTCCAATGCAATAACGATACAGGTATATATCTCCAGTGCTAACTATATGTTAAAAATACATCACACATTTTTGTATAAATGTTTGGAAGAACTTTTGTGTAATAAAAGCAAAGCAAAGATTAATTAATGATATTTAGCTGCACTAAATGAGGAACATAGGGAAGCAAAAAATGCATCTTCTGCTCCACAGGCAAAGACATTTCCTCTGCTGGCAAGAAACAAAAATAGTTATCTGTTTCTTTGCCCTCTTTGACTGTCTTGTCTTCCCAAATGTGACAAGCTGCTGGCTATGTAGTTTACAAGGACTTTCCAGATATAAGATAGCCCCAACAGGCAAGGCCAGATGGACCCTCTTGTTTTTTCCTGTTTTCAAACTGTAAAATCCTTGCTTGAAATAGTTATTTCACATTTCTCAAATGGAAACATTTGGGAAGCAAGACATAATTTCTCTGTCATATCTGTCATTCTGTAGAGAGAAAACATCAACGTAGACAGAAATCTCTTCAGGATACACTTGATTTTTAGTAGCATATATCTTAATGTTCAGGCTCGGGGGTTTTAAGCTCTAATTTCACGTTAGGTTAGGCTGTCCAGTCAAAGAAGCTCTAACAATTTTCCATTTTTCCCCAAATACTCCTTGTCCATACAACCATCATTCATCTCCGTCATATCCTTCAGAGAACAAGCTCACAGGAGCACACAATAGTGACTGCTCTTCTGAGGAGTTCCCCTGCACCACAGACAAATTGGAAACTAGGAATCCAGAGATGCAGGATGATACAGACAAGGAGAAGGAGTAGCCCTGTGATTTAGCCAACAGCTCAGGAGATTTAAGTTCCACCACTGACTTCCATGATAAATTTTCAGGATGGAAATGCTCAACTGTGAATGGCACCACAAGCTGTTCAATGTTTGTCCCAGCACCCAGAAAAGGAGAAATCTTTCTCCATCCTTACCCAGAACTTCTAGGCCAAACTAAGTCATTCACTCCAACATCTTTTTTGTAGTCCTAGAGAACAGTTTGAATGGCTGTTTTGCTCTTACCTTCCAACAAAACCTTACCTAAACACTTGCGAGAAGGCTTCACAGATGGATCTGGGAACAGCACCCTCTGATCCAGAGGCTGGACCCACTCACAGCTGCTCACTCCCATTGGAATAACCTCTCCACGTTTCAACTCTTTACCTGTAACTGCACTTCCCACTTTTAAAAGTGTGTCACATATTCTCCAAAGCATCCCAGATTTTAAACAAAAGTGACGAAGTAATTCCTTAAATATCGTGTCCACTTTCAAGAGCCAGGATCAGAGCACGGTCATATTATTTTATAAGCTTGTTCAGTATGAGCCAAATGCCTGACAGGTGTTTAGCCACATATGTTCATAATTACAGCTTCTGCTTTTCAAATATTTCCCTTTACTTTGCCAAAAGTGTTCTTTCAGAGTCTAAAGCTTCCTAGCAAGTAACACAAAAAATATCCTCTCATGGAAATTACTGTTGCATAAAATACAATTTAATAATTTAAGCTCAATCTTTAATGTAAGCCTGTCATAGTCAGCTGCAAAATTACTATATGCTGAAAAAAAGGATTCCTTAAAAATTATTGTTTTAATTATCAAAGATTATACTGCTAAAACAGTTCAACAGAGAAGACATAACAAATTTTCAGCTCAAATGACTGCCAGTAGTGCTCAGATGTGTTTCATTAAAGGCTTTTACAATCAGATATACATCTAGTACCATTTATTGCTCAGCATTGCAAAAACAAACTTTCCAAATCTAGTTGTCATTTTTGTGACTGAGAAATTTAAATTCAGAATGAAGAATCTCTACTTTGTTTCTAATCTGAACTAGATAAAAATGAATCATTTTGTTTTCAGTTGCACTTGCCTAACATACAGACTAGGATATAGACCTCATGCAGGAGCAGGCACTGGAGAGACTTGGGTGTATTTACACTCACCAGAGATCTCCTAAAACAGCAGGTAAAATGCCTCTCATCTACTCTTAACTTCATCTGTGACAGCTGGTATTTAAAGTGTCCAATTGAATTGGACACTCTGCAATGCAGTATGGACTAAATTCATTTCTCCAGTAAAAACACATATACTCCACTAAAATCATACATTCATTGTGGTGAAAAAGAGACCAAAACTGAATCTCACATATAGCACTGCAGTTATTCCAGTACTGTAACAACGAAACCTGGATTACAAGCTGGTCCTTATTCAAAGGAAGATGTAAATGCTGCTATTTTTTTATGGTTCTATATTATACAGTAATTCTGTTAATAGCATAATTCCTTTGGAGATTAAAAAAAGCATGTCTTAAAAAATGATTGAAAAATAAATCTCAGTGTAATGGAATTTTACGAAGTGCTTAAGAGCACAATTTTGCTAAGGCATTTCAGGCAAAAAATGATCTTATCAGTTGTGTGTTTAGCATATCACACTCATATTTCAACCAGAATTTATACTGAAATTACTTCTTCCCCACAGTAATAAGCATTACATTTTAACTTCAGAAAATAAAAAAAGAAAAAAAAGGAAATTAAAATATAGCACATTGGATACCTGTAAAGAAGAGATTAAAGGCAAAAAGATGTTTCATACACACCAGGAACATATATATGTGCACCAATTCAGTTGAGTGAGAATTTCATCTAAGCCACTGAGCTTGTGCCCTTACACTGCAGTATCTTGTTTCCATGCATCTAGAATGCAGAGGCTGCACATATGGACTGGACTTGTCTGTTCATACTGAATAAATTGCACGGGCCACCACAATAAGACACATACATTTATCTCCTTAAAGCATGCAATTAGTTTGATCTGCTGTTCTGGCTGAAGTTATGCAGCACTGAATGTACTTCTAGGAATGCCAAGATAAACTTTGAGAGAAAGGACCACGTGTTCACCTCATTTTTTCATCACACTTCCGAGGAAGTGAACAACAAAGCTTCCCTTGAGTTTAGTAACATGTGGATGCATTCTCAAATCAATGTTTTTCACTGTCTTTCAGGGAATTAAGGTCTAAATCAGCACCTGTATTAAAAATCGAGTGTTTCTTAATTTATTTTTAAATTACTGGTTTTTATTGAGAAAAAAGAGAATTAAAGTACTTTGCCAGTCACAGAATACATTAGGTAAGTGCAACTAAGGCAATGACACAGCATCATCAGGGAGCTGGGTTACTCACTTCTCTATTTTTATCTGATTGTCTGATGTGGGTTTTGGTTGTAGCAGCAGAAGTCCAACACACAGGACTGCCACTGGCACCAGCAAATCACTGAAGTACCTACCCCATGCTTTGCTGCAGCCAAGTACGTGAGCAGGTAATTCCCCCTATGAAAGTGCCACAAGTCATGGAATTTAAGTACACAGCAGAACTGTGAGGTTGCACTCAGATCCTGGACAGTCTACTTCTTCTGGCTTTGCCATTTGTATAAATGTAAAAGTTAAATGTAAAAATTGCAAGATGCTTAAAGACAAGCAGGTGTTTATGGAAGACAGGGCTTGATTATAACTCTGTATGACATTATATTATTATTATTAAAATATAAATTATTTATAATAGCAATGTAATACAAAATGTATATTGAGACTAATCTACGATCATTTAAGCACTGAAAAAAGGAACAAAGGTTGGGAAAAAGTGTGGGATTTTTACAGAACTGTGAGCTGTTTTCTACCAGGCATCAAATTTTATAACCTCCTTTCGAATGCATTTTGCCTCTTGTTTAATAATGTCAAGGATTCATAAATAAAACATCTACTATATCAGATATCAGAATGTCACCTTCTGATAAATCTATGTAGTCTAAGAAAAAACAAAAAACACCTGACTCCCAACTATATTCCACCAATGTAAAGCTACTCTTCTAATTTATTATATTTTTCAAAATTATTATATACTTTAATTTTTTTGTTGTACAATGTACTCCAAAGGATATTACTTGAAAGCTGCACATGCAAATTAATCAGCTGTTTCTTTTGCAAATATATTCTTTCTTTCAAAGCCTGACTTCCAATGTGTAAAGCTGTCACCATCCAAATGTGCCACTGCTGTGCCACGTGTAGTAATAGCATTTTTAGTCATGAAGAGACATTTCTTCGGAAAGATCTAAATTGACTCCATATTCTGAAAGATAGGCACTATCTGCATTCTGCCACTTAAAACAAAAAGTAAAATATCACAACAGAAGATGCAAAGCACAGATTATTGCACAGGCAAAAGGCTGGCACAGAATATTAAGTTTCTACAGAAATTAACATTAAAATTAGCATAGCCATGCTGTCTTTAAATTCTTTCCATTTCACAAAGTCGCACTGAATTACATGGAGTTTTTGCTAAAGGCGCAGCTGGCTTCTTGTGGTTCCTGGGATGCAGATGCATATTAATGGCTGTTTGAAAAGGATAATAGTGTATGAGAAGTAATCAATGCATTCTTTTCTTCCTGTTGAAGAGGTTATCAGTCTGTTCCCCACACACTGCAGTTTGCTGTCTTGAAAACAGGAGATTAGGGCTCCTGATCACAGGATCAGGACAATGCTGCAAAGGGTGGTGCAGGAAAATCTAAGATACATTGAAACCATGACTGTTTCTCCAGGGTGTTAGACAGAGCAACTGTGTATCAGAAGTGCTAGCATAGTGTAAGCTACCAGAAAAATTCAATGCAATTACCCTGTAAAGAACCAGCAGCAACCAAAACCATATTGCGACGTCTCCCACTTTAGAAAATTAACGTTTAGAAATGGTTCACAGAAATGGCTTCACAGGCCAGATCAGTCATAAACAGCTGTACAGTTCTTACATTTCTGTTATAATCCTCCATTTGTGATAGTGTTTTTCTTAAATCTGAAGAAACTGGAGATTGAAGAATCGTGTTTAGTGACATTACTGGAATGATGCAAAAGTCTTGGCTTTGTTCTTTTTCTTTGAAAGAACTCTTACAGATAGCTCACAGATTACTTACATAAACCTTAGAAAAATAAGACTACATGCCATGCTTTTTGGGTTTCGTTTTTGAAAGGCTGTTTGACAAGACTGCAAGTGTTTGATGCAGAAAGCTCAGGCACAGAAATGGTTTCCAACCATGTACACAGGGCCAAAGGGCTGTAAGGGTCAGTTCACAGTAAAGCTGAACAAGAATGACACTAAATGTAATGCAGCTCTAAAACAATTCCTCCTCAAAGAGGCTTTGCTCTCCTTTCTCAGACTGGGGTAAATGCTTGAAGGTCAGGAGGCCACAGTGCTTGTCAGTGCATTCAATGCACATTAAAAAGACAGGCTATTAAGGAAAGGTCTCTGACATTTACTTGGGAGCCAACCCTCCCCTCTTCCACTTGTCCCCTTCCCCAGTTTCAACACATTCTCTAATTAAGCATCAATACAATGCAGTATAATTGATGTAGTAGTCATTACCAGGAATTGCCCATTCTCCTATCAAATCAGAGTGTACAGAAAGGGCTGTGTTTGAAATCGGTGAACTTAATTGCCCGATGGTTCCCAAGAGGGCTATACAAATAGATCAAGACATCACGCACGGACAACTGATCTCAGCTCTGACACAAGCTTTTTGTCACTCCCTCATCCATCTTTGCTTACTAGGGATAATAGTGGCTGTAGTCCACACCGGACAATTTAATAAATAAGAGCATTGGATGCGTTTCAAATGAAGCATCCCAGAATGCAGGATTTAGTGACATTTTGATTAAAGGTCCATACATAACGAAGGCTTTTTATGAGGCAGCTGCTTAAAAGACAATCTATTTGAACAAAAACAGAGCAGGGTAGCTGGTATCCCTTGGCAATTTACTGTGAAACATTTGTTTGCTTCACAATGATCTGGTTCACAATCACAACCTCTAGCATGGTTGGTTGATTAAATCAGTATCTCTAGCAGTCATTACAGAGAGCAAAGAAAAAAACCAATTACAACGTAATGCCCTTCTGTGTTATGCAACGCAGTTATATCACAAGGTGCATTCCTTTTCGTGCTCCAGCACCTTGTTCTCTGTTTCCATTTCCCAGTATAATGCATGAAGTTTTTAAGTTATAGAGTCATAAATAGCATTTAAATAAGAAAAGGCTAATCTAGAGCAGTGGTGTTACCTGTTCTGAGGGGAGTGCACTGCTAACAGTTTAGTAAATAATTGTATATTCACTGATACTGATCTAAGAAAGTACTGATTTCCTTTAAAGGGCAGGCAGGCAGGCAGGAAAGAAGGAAGGGAGGGAGGAAGGGAAGGAGGAAGGCAGGCAGGAAGGAAGGCAGGAAATAAGGAAGGCGGGAAGGCAGGAAGGAAGGAAGGAGGGAGGGAGGCAGGGTAGACAAATAGAAACAACAGTAATTTGAATCTGGTCATGCAAAGAGCACAAGGTGCTCACTCTCCATCTCAGGCTGCCTCTCCCTGTGCTGCAATCTGCACTGTGACAAGTAAAGAGATGCCTTGGTTCTAACATGTTATCAGAAGCATCTACAGAATCTTTAANATTCCTTAAAAATTATTGTTTTAATTATCAAAGATTATACTGCTAAAACAGTTCAACAGAGAAGACATAACAAATTTTCAGCTCAAATGACTGCCAGTAGTGCTCAGATGTGTTTCATTAAAGGCTTTTACAATCAGATATACATCTAGTACCATTTATTGCTCAGCATTGCAAAAACAAACTTTCCAAATCTAGTTGTCATTTTTGTGACTGAGAAATTTAAATTCAGAATGAAGAATCTCTACTTTGTTTCTAATCTGAACTAGATAAAAATGAATCATTTTGTTTTCAGTTGCACTTGCCTAACATACAGACTAGGATATAGACCTCATGCAGGAGCAGGCACTGGAGAGACTTGGGTGTATTTACACTCACCAGAGATCTCCTAAAACAGCAGGTAAAATGCCTCTCATCTACTCTTAACTTCATCTGTGACAGCTGGTATTTAAAGTGTCCAATTGAATTGGACACTCTGCAATGCAGTATGGACTAAATTCATTTCTCCAGTAAAAACACATATACTCCACTAAAATCATACATTCATTGTGGTGAAAAAGAGACCAAAACTGAATCTCACATATAGCACTGCAGTTATTCCAGTACTGTAACAACGAAACCTGGATTACAAGCTGGTCCTTATTCAAAGGAAAATGTAAATGCTGCTATTTTTTTATGGTTCTATATTATACAGTAATTCTGTTAATAGCATAATTCCTTTGGAGATTAAAAAAAGCATGTCTTAAAAAATGATTGAAAAATAAATCTCAGTGTAATGGAATTTTACGAAGTGCTTAAGAGCACAATTTTGCTAAGGCATTTCAGGCAAAAAATGATCTTATCAGTTGTGTGTTTAGCATATCACACTCATATTTCAACCAGAATTTATACTGAAATTACTTCTTCCCCACAGTAATAAGCATTACATTTTAACTTCAGAAAATAAAAAAAGAAAAAAAAGGAAATTAAAATATAGCACATTGGATACCTGTAAAGAAGAGATTAAAGGCAAAAAGATGTTTCATACACACCAGGAACATATATATGTGCACCAATTCAGTTGAGTGAGAATTTCATCTAAGCCACTGAGCTTGTGCCCTTACACTGCAGTATCTTGTTTCCATGCATCTAGAATGCAGAGGCTGCACATATGGACTGGACTTGTCTGTTCATACTGAATAAATTGCACGGGCCACCACAATAAGACACATACATTTATCTCCTTAAAGCATGCAATTAGTTTGATCTGCTGTTCTGGCTGAAGTTATGCAGCACTGAATGTACTTCTAGGAATGCCAAGATAAACTTTGAGAGAAAGGACCACGTGTTCACCTCATTTTTTCATCACACTTCCGAGGAAGTGAACAACAAAGCTTCCCTTGAGTTTAGTAACATGTGGATGCATTCTCAAATCAATGTTTTTCACTGTCTTTCAGGGAATTAAGGTCTAAATCAGCACCTGTATTAAAAATCGAGTGTTTCTTAATTTATTTTTAAATTACTGGTTTTTATTGAGAAAAAAGAGAATTAAAGTACTTTGCCAGTCACAGAATACATTAGGTAAGTGCAACTAAGGCAATGACACAGCATCATCAGGGAGCTGGGTTACTCACTTCTCTATTTTTATCTGATTGTCTGATGTGGGTTTTGGTTGTAGCAGCAGAAGTCCAACACACAGGACTGCCACTGGCACCAGCAAATCACTGAAGTACCTACCCCATGCTTTGCTGCAGCCAAGTACGTGAGCAGGTAATTCCCCCTATGAAAGTGCCACAAGTCATGGAATTTAAGTACACAGCAGAACTGTGAGGTTGCACTCAGATCCTGGACAGTCTACTTCTTCTGGCTTTGCCATTTGTATAAATGTAAAAGTTAAATGTAAAAATTGCAAGATGCTTAAAGACAAGCAGGTGTTTATGGAAGACAGGGCTTGATTATAACTCTGTATGACATTATATTATTATTATTAAAATATAAATTATTTATAATAGCAATGTAATACAAAATGTATATTGAGACTAATCTACGATCATTTAAGCACTGAAAAAAGGAACAAAGGTTGGGAAAAAGTGTGGGATTTTTACAGAACTGTGAGCTGTTTTCTACCAGGCATCAAATTTTATAACCTCCTTTCGAATGCATTTTGCCTCTTGTTTAATAATGTCAAGGATTCATAAATAAAACATCTACTATATCAGATATCAGAATGTCACCTTCTGATAAATCTATGTAGTCTAAGAAAAAACAAAAAACACCTGACACCCAACTATATTCCACCAATGTAAATCTACTCTTCTAATTTATTATATTTTTCAAAATTATTATATACTTTAATTTTTTTGTTGTACAATGTACTCCAAAGCATATTACTTGAAAGCTGCACATGCAAATTAATCAGCTGTTTCTTTTGCAAATATATTCTTTCTTTCAAAGCCTGACTTCCAATGTGTAAAGCTGTCACCATCCAAATGTGCCACTGCTGTGCCACGTGTAGTAATAGCATTTTTAGTCATGAAGAGACATTTCTTCGGAAAGATCTAAATTGACTCCATATTCTGAAAGATAGGCACTATCTGCATTCTGCCACTTAAAACAAAAAGTAAAATATCACAACAGAAGATGCAAAGCACAGATTATTGCACAGGCAAAAGGCTGGCACAGAATATTAAGTTTCTACAGAAATTAACATTAAAATTAGCATAGCCATGCTGTCTTTAAATTCTTTCCATTTCACAAAGTCGCACTGAATTACATGGAGTTTTTGCTAAAGGCGCAGCTGGCTTCTTGTGGTTCCTGGGATGCAGATGCATATTAATGGCTGTTTGAAAAGGATAATAGTGTATGAGAAGTAATCAATGCATTCTTTTCTTCCTGTTGAAGAGGTTATCAGTCTGTTCCCCACACACTGCAGTTTGCTGTCTTGAAAACAGGAGATTAGGGCTCCTGATCACAGGATCAGGACAATGCTGCAAAGGGTGGTGCAGGAAAATCTAAGATACATTGAAACCATGACTGTTTCTCCAGGGTGTTAGACAGAGCAACTGTGTATCAGAAGTGCTAGCATAGTGTAAGCTACCAGAAAAATTCAATGCAATTACCCTGTAAAGAACCAGCAGCAACCAAAACCATATTGCGACGTCTCCCACTTTAGAAAATTAACGTTTAGAAATGGTTCACAGAAATGGCTTCACAGGCCAGATCAGTCATAAACAGCTGTACAGTTCTTACATTTCTGTTATAATCCTCCATTTGTGATAGTGTTTTTCTTAAATCTGAAGAAACTGGAGATTGAAGAATCGTGTTTAGTGACATTACTGGAATGATGCAAAAGTCTTGGCTTTGTTCTTTTTCTTTGAAAGAACTCTTACAGATAGCTCACAGATTACTTACATAAACCTTAGAAAAATAAGACTACATGCCATGCTTTTTGGGTTTCGTTTTTGAAAGGCTGTTTGACAAGACTGCAAGTGTTTGATGCAGAAAGCTCAGGCACAGAAATGGTTTCCAACCATGTACACAGGGCCAAAGGGCTGTAAGGGTCAGTTCACAGTAAAGCTGAACAAGAATGACACTAAATGTAATGCAGCTCTAAAACAATTCCTCCTCAAAGAGGCTTTGCTCTCCTTTCTCAGACTGGGGTAAATGCTTGAAGGTCAGGAGGCCACAGTGCTTGTCAGTGCATTCAATGCACATTAAAAAGACAGGCTATTAAGGAAAGGTCTCTGACATTTACTTGGGAGCCAACCCTCCCCTCTTCCACTTGTCCCCTTCCCCAGTTTCAACACATTCTCTAATTAAGCATCAATACAATGCAGTATAATTGATGTAGTAGTCATTACCAGGAATTGCCCATTCTCCTATCAAATCAGAGTGTACAGAAAGGGCTGTGTTTGAAATCGGTGAACTTAATTGCCCGATGGTTCCCAAGAGGGCTATACAAATAGATCAAGACATCACGCACGGACAACTGATCTCAGCTCTGACACAAGCTTTTTGTCACTCCCTCATCCATCTTTGCTTACTAGGGATAATAGTGGCTGTAGTCCACACCGGACAATTTAATAAATAAGAGCATTGGATGCGTTTCAAATGAAGCATCCCAGAATGCAGGATTTAGTGACATTTTGATTAAAGGTCCATACATAACGAAGGCTTTTTATGAGGCAGCTGCTTAAAAGACAATCTATTTGAACAAAAACAGAGCAGGGTAGCTGGTATCCCTTGGCAATTTACTGTGAAACATTTGTTTGCTTCACAATGATCTGGTTCACAATCACAACCTCTAGCATGGTTGGTTGATTAAATCAGTATCTCTAGCAGTCATTACAGAGAGCAAAGAAAAAAACCAATTACAACGTAATGCCCTTCTGTGTTATGCAACGCAGTTATATCACAAGGTGCATTCCTTTTCTTGCTCCAGCACCTTGTTCTCTGTTTCCATTTCCCAGTATAATGCATGAAGTTTTTAAGTTATAGAGTCATAAATAGCATTTAAATAAGAAAAGGCTAATCTAGAGCAGTGGTGTTACCTGTTCTGAGGGGAGTGCACTGCTAACAGTTTAGTAAATAATTGTATATTCACTGATACTGATCTAAGAAAGTACTGATTTCCTTTAAAGGGCAGGCAGGCAGGCAGGAAAGAAGGAAGGGAGGGAGGAAGGGAAGGAGGAAGGCAGGCAGGAAGGAAGGCAGGAAATAAGGAAGGCGGGAAGGCAGGAAGGAAGGAAGGAGGGAGGGAGGCAGGGTAGACAAATAGAAACAACAGTAATTTGAATCTGGTCATGCAAAGAGCACAAGGTGCTCACTCTCCATCTCAGGCTGCCTCTCCCTGTGCTGCAATCTGCACTGTGACAAGTAAAGAGATGCCTTGGTTCTAACGTGTTATCAGAAGCATCTACAGAATCTTTAAGAGGAAGTATCAGGCAACAGAAAAGAAGAAAATAAGAAAGAGCTTGACAAGCAGAGAAAATATCAACTCTGGAGAGTCATGCTGCATTTATTTAGGCCTAGCTGGATGTCAGTAAGTAGAAAGGAGCAATAAATAGCAGGGAGAGAAAGTAGAAATGAAGGGACAGGTCTTATATTCCAGAAGCACAAGCTAAAAGATTGAATTGCTTAATTTAGATAAATCTTTGTGAATGAGCACATTTCAACTTTTTGCTAATTTTATTTATAAAATGCTACCCTAGGCAGTTTCCAAATTGCTTAGTGCAAAAGCATCGATATCATTAAAGAAAGATGAAGGAGTCTTTTAAACTAGGTGCAGTTTCTGTATTTCTCTTCATTGCCATGAATGTAATACAATTTTGCTGTGACAACATACCAGATTCCAAGGATACATTGAATGCCTCAACAGCTCTGAATATGTAACATTCTCCAGATGGACATGAAGGATAAAACTTTTGTACACTTGTGTTCACCATAAAGATAGCTCTGAAACAGCAGAGCCATCCATACCTTTGCCAGACACTCATTCACAAAGTGAAACTGTACAGACACATAGTCTGTACAGCAGCTTTCCTCATAAGCATATTTTTCATCATTTTCGTTTTACTTTTGTCCACATCTGACATGTTAGGCTAGCAGTTTCTATATCAAAGTTCTTTCTTGCCTGTTCCATTGCATGCACGAATTAGTAGTACTTGAGTATCTTACACAACAAGTGTAATTCATATAAAATTGCCTGCAACCAAGCACTCACTTATTAGGCAAATTTTGTCAAAAAAAATTTCTGCCTCATACCATTGCCTGTGTGGGGAAGTCAAGTGCCTGAACTGGGCTTTCTGATCTGCACCTTAGGATTGTATCATGGGGTAAATAGTAGAGGAGCTTTCGCAGGTGTCTATAGCCCATGGCTGTTTTGCAAAAAAGCCCATTCCTTTACTAAATTGTCAGCCTGTCTCTCAATAAAATCACCCTTTTAAATTCAAGTGAGAGTTTGAGAATGGGTCAGCCTACCATATCCACAGCCACCTGATCTCTGTGGGTAGAAGGTAAACAAAGACAGAGACATCTGACCAACCCTCCTTTACAGAATTAGCATGTCCTTTTTTCTACTAGCGATCATGATTGCAGAAGGCTATCTGGAAAGCATTCTCAGATCAACTGATGTTTTAAAAGGCCCTTAGCACACAACAAAGTAGCACAATCAAAATTTTATCCATTTATACCCCTTTCTAAGCCTGTCACTGAAACATAATCTTTTTTCGTTTAGCATAGAGTGCAGTGCTATGTGAGATCTGTTGCCTGAAGTACAAGTGACGATACTTTAGATAAGAAGGATGACATAGCTTTCAGTCTTACAAAGGTAACAGACCACTTTAATGAAAGTTTAGAATTACTGTTTAATATTTCATCAACATAATACTTTGATTTATGTAGGCTACTCTATGTCCTCAAAGGGAAAGAGGAGAGTACTTTCACAGAAGAGCATTTGGGGAGAAAAATGTTGACATTTCCACTCAAGTTAAACTCCTAATTGTGTATAAATCTTTTATAGTTCTCCCGGTTCTCTGAATAAATTACTTTCACATTGCAACAACAAAATCAGACATTTCTAAATTGTTGCTTAATATAAAATCTCATCATAAAACACTAGCTTCTCATCATTTCCAGTACAAAAACAGCAGTTGTATCAGATATCAAGAGAAGTATTATTCCACACACAATACAAGTCATGTTCTTCAACTCTATAGAAATCCTTTATTGAGACACCTAATATCAGTTCTTGATAAAACAAATGGAGGCAAAACAATGATATGCCATGAAAAGGCCAAAGAAGAACAGAATAATAGATTCACATACAAAAGTCATGAATTTTTTAGTATTTATGTCAGATTTGGCGATCTGCACCCTAAGTATGTAGTGTTAGTGAAGAAAGGTCCATGTATATAAACTTTAGTATCACAATACAAGTGTTTTCTCCGTACACACTCTCTTTTTATAGTATACAACAAGATATTGAAAATGTGCATCAAAATGTGATGTCAGCTTTCCTATAAAAGCAAGGTATTGGCAGCTTTGTTACCATATTCTTGACTTCAAAATAATCAAGTAACATGTTCTGGATTAGCAAACTGTAAAACCTGTTGCTATCCAGTGCCATAATAAGATTGAAGTATTCTCTCTTCTCCACTTCTGATAAAATACTTTGAAATCGTCCCTTACGCCACCCAAAATGTGATGTCCCTTAGCAAATGCACATCTACCCCTGTTGACTTTTGCCATGTCCTTTCAAATGCCAATCCAAAAAGCGTGTCAGCACAAGTAGACTCACATCATCATTCACAGTCTATTGGTAGTGGTCTCAAGGAGGGAAAGTGGGCAGATTGATTTTGTTCCCACAAGAAAAAAGTAAGTGACCTATGAAATGTGAAGTTGACCTTTTATTTGTTATCAGTCATCTGGACAAGGGAAAGGAACCACCTTCTTTGTTATGCTTATTGGCCTTTTGTCAACACTACATGCTCCAAATTGCAATTTCCTGAAAGGCTAAACAAATTACAAGTGACCTGCTAAATCATAAAGGAAGTCATGGCGGAACCGTGAAAAGAATCACTGTCCTTGTCATGGGTTCACTAGATTATTGGGCAAGAAGTGAAAGCAGAAGTGTCTTAGTCCTGCAAACCTCTAACCTCTCCAATCCCGTAATATCCAAAGCGGAGCAGCAAGCAAAACCATCCAGAGCAGCTATATCTCTCCACATCCATCCAAATCAGCACTCACTTGATGCAGTAAAATACACATCTCATGCTGCATTGCTTTACACTATGTTTACACTGCTATAAGTTGATTTGGTTTAGCAGCTTTCATAGTAAGAGTAACATGGCAACACAAGAAGCCAAGTTCTACTACTCCGTTGTGAAAAACTGACATTAACCAAAAAGGCATTTAAAATTTAAAAAGAAAAGCCAATAAAGAGCTTTGCATGTGGCTATATTTAAATGGTAAGCAATTACTTATTTCTAAAACAATTTGATATGGATATAAGAAGATGTTGCTACCCTCTCATTTTCAAGAGTGTCTCTCGCAAAAGCACAGGACAACCACTTCAGAGCAGAAGGTCTCATGGACTGGTAACAACTGATTCTTCCAGAGCTGTGTCTACTCACACCTTCCCTAGGAAAATACTACTCACTTTAACACTGTTTTTCTCATACAAAGCTTTATTATTATTATTATTCATGGCACCATGTCAGAAAGCCTAACAATTGGCAAAGTACTGAAGGTAGCTGTCCTGTAGCTTGAATCCAAAGAATCCTAACTATGGCTCTATTTTACACACAATTATGAAGTTCCTCAGGCATTAGCTCATTCCTTCTTCCAACAGTTCTCATGTTCTATCATATAGATACCATTTAGTTCATTGTTTTGCCATATATTAAACACCCTCTCAAGCTCCAGTTACTAGCAAACAGCACAAGTCTCATTTGTGCTGTGTGTTTTCAAATTCCTATTTAGATGTTTTTTGGTCTGTGCATCTGCTACAGGTGGTTTGTGTAGACTTCTGCTAGTCCTTTGATAGTCAATTCTGTGACTATTCACAACTTACTTGATAGTTTAATTCCTTAATCAGCCATATACTCAAGTCCCCATTACTTAAGAGACATGCATATGGTAGACTTTTTTAGACTCATGTAACACTGCTTTAGCCTTAAGCAAAGGAAAAAAAAAAAAAAGGATGCTATGATGCTGTGACAGGTTCCTTTCAGCCAAATTCTGTTAATCCAGTAAAACTCTTAGCGCAAATAATGTCACTGTTTAAAGACTTAAATAACAGGATTCTTTCACTGCATTCATTGAAGCCTATATAAAGAGGGGGGGAGAAAAGGTTATTTTTATTTTTTAAAAAGGTTAAAGCAAATTTACACATGTGCTCCAGGCTAACCCAAACATTTTCATTCTCTCTAAAAATGTTTTAAACAAAGTGACAGGAGGAAGAATAAGAAAAAAACAAACAAAAAAAGATAAACTGGTACTAGAGAAACACAAAGATGTTGTTGAAAGCAAGCATATAATTTTCTCTGGTTTCTGTACTTTTTTTTTTTTGAATAGTTCTGTTTTCAAAAGCTGCAAAGCAGCTATAAAATACTTTCAACAACTGCCCACTTTTATTGATTATCTACCATCTCCACAACTGCGATTACTTCCATGATTCTATATAATCAATTACTTTCAGTAAAAAGCCACTCTAACTGATGACACGCATTAAAATTGCATCATTTAATAAGGAAGCAGCTCAAGGAAAATCACAGCACATACCCAAAATGTTCAACACGTTCTTTGTGTGTTAGCACTAAACAGCCAGAATTCCTTGCACCAGAATGAACACTTTACCACACAGAGTAAAGTATCCATAAATACGGAGTTTGACACACTGAAAGCAACAGTACAACAGTAATTGCAGCATCTATTTGAAATTCTTTTGGGGAATTTGATAAGCTCCAGTTCCAGTACCACAATGAAAAATTGATACTTGAGGAAAGGACAAGGGAATGGAATAATGAAGTCATGAAAGAAAAGACTTCAGGGCACTTGTTTTTTTCCCTTCTTTATTGTGGGCCTCCTCCTCTACAAACAGCAAGTGTCTGCTATAAAGTCATAAATTTCTTCAAATTATAACAATTTCAAAGAAATACAAAGTAGAAGGGATGGAGGGCAAAAAGGCTATGAAACCTTGCTGGGTTTTTTCAGCACTTTCAAAATGGTCACTGATGTCAGTAATGCCAGGATTTTCCCATGAAAAACATCACTGAAACAGCAGTTCTGTTCATATTTGCAAATACTGTAGCACATCAGGAGCAAATCTGGTCAGCAAGGCAGTTGCGCCGAGGACCAAAGGCCTAAACCAAGTGCACTTGGGGAATTTTACTTTGGGCTTCATTATAGCTTGGTCCTGTAGACTGAATGCCTGTGAGCAATTCAAGAATGTTACTCATGCTCTTGAAATACATTTTTCAGTTAATTTTAATCTGGAACAAAATTTCTGTGCACCAAGATAACTTTGCAATGTGACCCTAATATGGACATTCCTCATCTGAACTTAAATGTTAAACAAACCAGAATCTACAGCTAAACTTAGCAAGCTCTTGCAATAATATTTGTATTCCCTTTCTCGCAGTCAAAAGAACTTCCAGTGCTATTCCTCCTTCATTTGGAAATAACCTTTTTTATCTTTTCTTTTTTTTTTTTTTAATTGAGACCACTGCAAAATAGTGCGCAATATAAAGATTTGATTTCTGTGCTCATTTTATGCCTTTATCCCTCATTTTCATAATGACCTTCACTGCAATCACTCCATCAAATCATAAGTAAATAAAAATGCATTCAACTACTTGTAAGGATATGAAAGATCAGAAAGGTTTGTCTCAAGTACCAGAACTGCTGTGTAGCTCTGAGGTACTCGCATAATAGGAGGGGATGAGGGTTCATTGTCTATTTTGACAATGCATAAAGTGCTGTGAAAGTAATTTTTACAACTCATATTCTTAATACTTATCAGTCTAAAAGGGAAACTTCATTTATGTAGCTGTCCAGATGATATCCTAGGTAGTTTATGCTGCTGAATTCACTAAATTGTACATTGGTAAGTTATTCTTAAACATTCATCAGGAACTGATCCTGCAGGCAAAAGCATATCATGTAGGGCATCCTCTTGTACATAAATGAGGCAGGTAGAGGATGTTTTATGTGTACTTTAAGATAATATGTAGTGACGGATGATATTTCCACTCACATGTTCATATAGAACAGTGGCCACTGGATATAACAATTCAGGAGACAATGCTCATTACAAAAGTATAAAATACTTCTTACAGTTGCTTTTTAAGGGTATTTTAAAGGTAATTCAATTATATGCAGAAAAAAAAACATTTTAAATTTTAGTAATAAAAAGAAACTACACAAGAAATGTTATTATTTTCACATTAGTTTTAAACAGATCACCTAGTTCTTTAAATAAGGTGTATATGTGTGTATATGCATTCAGATAATGAAGCTCATAAGGTGTGGTACAGGAAGGTTGACTACTTATATGAGGTCCTGAGTATTACACAGAGTTTGAAGATAAGCCAAAGGAATAAATGGGAAACAAAAGCTGAGAGAAGGAGGCTTGGATGAAACATGTCACACACTGGCAGTAAAAAGCAATTTTCTGAGTTGGACAGTTCTGGGCCTCTACAACATACTACAGCACTAAGTATTGAATTTTATTGTAAACAATTATTCCTTCTGTAATAACTATGTGACTACAAACGAGGGAGCACAAAGACCATCTCTGTAGGAACAAGTCACCAGTTAAAGTGTGCGTCTTGCAAAATTCTGCTTCCGACTGGATGGAGAAGAGCCATTTCCCCTCTAAAACCTGTGTAAGCCCTGCCCCCACACCAGCCAGCCCAGCACTGCTCCTGTCAGGGCTCTGTATGCTCTGTCTGCCAGAGAGCTTGCTCTTCCAGCCAAGTGAGCTTGTATCTGCCCACATACATGGTCACAGTCTAAGCACCACCTCAGCCTTGTGCAAAGCTCCCATGTCTCTGTCAGCTTTCTACACTTCAGGTGCAAAACAGAATTGCTGCGTGTCAAGCACGTGACACGCAATCCCTGCTGTCAGACCGTACCCTTACAGGGGAATACCTGAATGGCTCAGGCAAAACAATTGTCTCACATCATTTCACCCTCTCAGCTGAGGATTTTGGACATCTATTAAGACAAAAAGAACATAACAGTAATCATGCAGATATTAGGAAGTTAGGGAAAAAATTTAAAACCACACAAAAAACAACTGCTCATGCTTGCAAAGGGTTAGCTCAGATCAGAGTTTGGCCTGCAGGCTCACATCACAGCTTTTTTAATTATAGGAAATTATTTTTAATTATCAACCTTGAGAAGTGATGCCTGGCTTACTAAGGATATTTTATCCACTCTTATGTGAAATAGAAACTCAGTGCATTTTGTTTTCTTGGTTTTGGGGTTTTTTGCTGTGTTTTTTGTGAGTACACTAGAGTACAAAGGGAGGGGGGGAGAAAAAAGAAAATATCCTGCCAGAAATCTGCACCTCAAGCAAGATAACCACTCTGCTAACAAATCACTCTAGTGGAACCTCACCATATGTTGCTTTCGTGGTACCTGTTGATATTTAGGCTTCAGGCAGCCCCAGAGAGAGCCAGAGAATCTCGATAATGCAGCAGAAGTGTAAAACTTATTAAATACCATATTTAAGATGACCTTCAAGGAAATTGCCTGGCAACTACACTCACCTTCATACAATGTGGTCAACTGTCTTGGCAAGCCAGAGCCCCAAGACTGAAATATTATTAAGTGTGGAATGATAAAATTTCAAGAGCAATATGGTTTTTTTCTTTCTTTCTTTCTAGAACCTGTGCCAATGTCTTACCTGTCATGGGAGAGTAAGTGTGAACATCATGATCTGCCCATTTAATTTTGTCTTTCTGGCATCGATTCCAAAGGGCTTGTAGTTCAACCAGCTCAGAAACCAGCAGATTCTTTATCAGTGAAAATGACACTGTGACTCTCTGATATTGGCCCTATCAATATCCCATAACCTGTGGCCTGAGAAACCATTTCTAGAGGTAGAGGGACATCCAGATTAAAGTGCTGTTCACTCCTTAGAATAGAGATTCTCTCTATTGAGAGAATCATGCTATGCCCTCCGGGTCTAGTGGCATCCATTCAGGTATGGGCTGATGGAGTTAATAGAGACCTCCCAACTCCCACTGCTGCTGGGTGGAACCAGCAGGGATTCAGCACAAGGCTCTAACAGGGTTGTGGTTCCCAGGGAGATCATACCTTCTTGTCACATGAAACAGCCAAATCCTCGTCACATTCAGTAGAGTAATGTGCTCTCTACTGCATACAGGGAATCACTCTATACACCTCTGCTTTCAAACAGTGAAATACAGGAATTTGGGGGAAAATGCCACAGCAATTCAAAAGCACATTGTAAAAAACATGCAATATCTGGACACCAATTTCCTGAAAGCCTTTGCACAGAGATATTTCTGACAGTTGTTTTGGGTTAAAAATTTATTTCAAGTCTTTCATATACAAATAATATTTATTTATTAAAGATCATGAGGAATTACAAAATATAGGATGTTTCATAATTAAAAAAAACCTGTCATGTTTTTAAATCATAGACTTTCTTGTCAAAGTTTCTGTTAATTCATTTTCAGCCTCATTGCTTTTTTATTTGCCAGTCTCAGTTATGGTCTACTATATGCAATGTAAAGTAAAACAGATCAATCTAATGAACAGTTTAATATTTTTGAGAAGTTTGACAAAAATGGTCTTTTCTTATTTATCATTTTTAAATAGGTATCTATTCACCTTCAAGTGTCAGCTTGGACTGGCAGTTCTTGTTTAGGTTCTTTGTGTTTTGGTATTCTTTTTTTTTCATTAAAGAAGGAAACATGAAAAATTAATTGGTAGGGATAGTTGAAGAGATGTAGACAGATAAAGAAATTCTTATAAAAATTCTTTGGACAACAAAGTAATTTTTTTCAATTTACTTTTGCACAACATTTGAACTCCTGTGCTAGCTGATACAAAACATACCAATTTCATTACATTACTAGAAAATAGAAGATATATTGCTTTTGCTTATTTAGTCTACAACTGGGCAACGTGACTTGAAAATGATTAATTTTTCTGTCTGAAAAAGTTTCGGTCTTTACTATGATTTCTAATTCCCAAAATTAACTTTTGTTTCTTAGAGTCTAACACATAAAGCTTTGTGTCTTAGACATTTCATACTTCTCTTCTATAAAGCCCTGTGGTCAAAGTCAAAACACTTTTACGATCTAGGTCTTTCTGAATCCCAGGACACTGCAAAATTGTATCATCTTTTTTGAAAAGTACATATATACGAAGCTTCTCTAAGACTCAGTGATAGATAAAAGAAAACCTGCTAATAAAATACAGACAGAAATAAAAAAAAAAGGAATAAATAGGGGCATTGTGGTGCTCAGGCTCTGACAGATAGAAGAACAATCAAGACAGATTATTGGCCTCTTTTAGCCTCTTCAGCACAAGACTGACTTGAAAAACTGATCTTATTTAAAGAGGTTGAATGGAAATAAAATGCCTACTCCATGTGGCTAATCACTGCTCTCTTCATCCTTTGAGTCTGAGTCCTTCTTGAATTATGTCCTTTAGCTGGTCAGGAAATTCTCTAATTATACACAACCCCAGAGCTGGAGGAGGGGTCATATGCACAGATCTTTTTCTAGACTTTCCAAGACACTGCAGCAAGGTCAGCTTTTTTCACTTGCTATTTGTCTGAATGCTCATGGTGCCTTAAATGCAGTTTAAATGGATGATTTTAGACTTTTGTTATGCATCTTCATAGCAATTCCCTCTTCAATTTTCTTTTGCTAAAAATGACTAAATTTAATTAAAAATATTTGTTTAACAGTATTTCTGGTTACTTCCATAATGCCATCTGAAATATCCTGTAATAACTCCTGACACTGTTTACATATTTTTCCGAAGCACATTAATTGTGTGCTATCTCCCTAGGTAAGTCTCTGTTCTAATCTTTTTTTTCCTTATTTTTTCCCCTCCCTTTGAAATATTAAGTATCTTTTCTGACCCCTAAGATTTACAGTAGATAATTGTGCTGGTTTTGGCGGTGTTAGAGTCAAGTTTCTTCAGAGTAGCTGGCATAGGGCTGTGCTTTGGGTTTGTGCTGGAAAAAGTGTTGATAATTTAGGGGTATTTTAGTTATTGCTGAGCAGTGTCTGCACAGCATTATGGCTCTTTCAGCTTCACCCAACCCTACCAGAGAGGATGCTGGGGGTGCCTAGGTATTTGGGAGGGGACACAGCTGGGACAGCTGACTCCAACTGGCCTAAGGGATATTCCAGACGATACGGCATCATGCTCAGAATACAAAGAGGGGTGAAGAAGAAGAAAGGGAGGGGATATTTGAAGCCATGACATTTGTCTTCCCAAGTGCCCACTGAATGTGATGGAGCCCTGCTTTCCTAGGGAGAGCTGAACACCTGCCCTCCCTCATGGGAAGTGGGGAATGAATTCCTTAATTTGGTTTGGTTGTGCATGCAGCTTTTGCTTGGCCTATTGAACTGTCTTTATCTCAACCCAAAAGTTTTCTTCCTTCTGGCCCTCAGATTCTCTCCCCAATCCCAGCAGTGGAGAGTGAGAGAGTGGCAGTGTGAGGCTCAGTTGCCAGCTGGGGCCACACCATAACAATGATTTCCACAGATTCAGAGGCTGTCCCTTTAGGGCTCTAAAATATATGCTGTCTGGACCCACACATTTACAGACTGTATAAGCAATAACTAACACTCTGTTATGCTTCCTCAGGGATATGCAAAGGTGACAGTTTGACAACTGCTTGGGGATAATGAAGTTCAAATGTTCTGAGGACCTGGTTGGCTGATGGAAACTGAGGAGCCATCTTTATTATCCCATGGTCTTAAAGATGTACATTAAAATCAAAAGAGTTTGAATACGCATTTAATTTTTCAGGATACTGTTTGAAAAAATCCATTTTAAGTTTTGCTGCTCTAGGCCCTGTATTCCCCTGGTTTTTATCTTATTTTATCATTATTTCACATTTTCTAGGTACAGACTCTCAATCCTTTTGTATGCCTCCACTGCTGTAATAATGTGCTATCTGCTTCCTTTACTTTCCCTCTTTCTCACACTTCTTGTAAATTTTTCTGTACAGTTTTTTGAGACACAATTTTCTGACATATGCAGCTATAATCTCTCCCATTTTTAAAGTGTTACTTATTACTTAAATCTGTGTGTGTACTTAAATGTGCTCCTTAGGATAAATTTATAAATTCAGAAAAAGAAAGTGCATATAAACAAACAAAAAAGTTGAGCTGCATTTGTGGTTCAGTCATTCAGGAAATGTATTTTTACTGTAGCAGCACATTCATATAAAAAAAAACCCTCTTGGATTCTGTACTACAAAAGATCTGAATGCCACTGTATAATGCCTAAGTCATCAATTAGTCTATTGAGCTGCTTAGACTGAGGTAGGATTTCAATCTGACAAAGCTCCTGCCATATTTTTTGTATGGGATTTTATTTTCAAGATAAATCCTTTTATATATAAATTAATTACTAGATCCCCAGGCTCAAATTGCAAGCAGATCAGATGAGTTGTTACATCAATAGTTTGCCACTAATGTAATGCCACATTTAGTCAAAAAACAGGCTCCACATTGCCTTGACTGGACTCCACAGCCTCCTATCAGTCTTGATCCATGAGAACCTGTCACGAATTTAGCAGCAATAGCGCAGTCCAAGAAGAATTGCCAGGACCACGGCATGCCTGAGGAGGATGACAAGCTGAGAGTGAATAAATCCAGAACCAGGTACCAGAACACTAGTTTTATGATCAACTGCCTCACAGTGTAAATGGAACAGAATTCTTCTTCTCGCTTTTATTTATCTGTGGAGAAAAGGTGCTTAATCTTTGCTGAAAGACAAGAAGAGGTTTCAGAGAAAAAGTGACAGGTTGTATGGGAATCTCTGTGTTTAGTAACACCTGACTCACACTGTTCCTTCTACAGCAACTAATCTTCCTTGATACAAAGGAAAGTTTCTGTCATATAAATATACTTTGTGTTGAAGTTTTTTAATGTTGGTTAGAATGGAATTGAAGATAAATATTACAGAAAGAGAAGCGCTAGTCTATGAAATTATTTAATTAGCACCTACTACTTTGAAATCTCAGTGCATTACAAGCTGAACTCAATTCAGCATCTCTGTGTTGTAATTCTCTGCAGCTCAAGAAAGAGACTTAAGGAAACCGAGTGCCAGTCTAAGGCTCTAGAGAAAGCACTTGGTTCTTGGATCTCTGCAGATTCAGGCTGCTGTTATTACCCCTTCCTTACAGAAATAGAAGAAATATGTCCTTAAAGCACAAAAGAGGTGCACTGGCTTTTTGTCATGATGCTCAATGTCAGAGCTGGGCAAGAGCAGTAACTGAAAAATTCAAATTAGTACATCACATTTGAGTTCAGGAATGAATCACACCTGCCAGCTCCCTTTACTGGCTAAGCTGCACAGCAAATGCACCAAGGACACAGCCAAAGTCCATCACCTCTCACCTCTGCACTGGTTTAAGTCCCTTGTGCAGAAGTGTGCAGTGTGGGGAGGAACAGCCAGTATGCTGCAGAAGCAGAGTCACAGTCTGGCCAGATGGAGTTAGCTCACATCTACAAGAGGTGACAGAGCACATTAAAAAGAAGAAAAAAAAATAAGGGAGAGACAGCTAGTGCCAGCTTCCAGCAAGTCTTTTGGAATACCTCCAGCCATCCTTCAAAGGTGGACACGTGCACATCAGACACTGAAATTGCCTCTCAGGTGCCTTGGGATTGCCCTCCAGCAACATCAACACTTGCCCCATGTCCAGGACTAACACTGTTCTCTTGAAAGACTCAAGAATTACCATGGGGCTGGAGGCCCTTAAAATTAACACTTTTGTCAATTTTGTCAATGCTAGAAAGCATGGATTGAAATGACTAAGGAAGCCCCGCCCATGCTGCTGTTCTCAGTGTGCATTTCTAGTTGTCAGGCTGCCACTTTGACAAGTGGCAAATGTCTCCGGATGAAAACCATTAAAAATGTGGTGACTGTTTATGAAGTGCTATGTTTTGGCATGTCGCCCTAAGCCACACTATATCAACAGCTCCAGAGGAGATCCTCTTTGGGGCTCTTACTGGAACTAGGAATAGAAAAATCTCTCTGACACCTCTTTAAAAATTTGAAGTTGAAACACCAAAAGCTAACATGTAAAGTGCGGTGAACACAAAGCTGTGCTGTCTTGTCACCCTTCTTCAGCTGTCCTTTGAGAGCTACACATTTCTGGAGTGCCAGGGCTCCAGTTCCAGACAGTCCTTACACGGGCTGTAAGCCTGGGAGAAATGCATTTACTGTCTGCCGCCTACTGCAACATCATGATGTATGGACAAACCTTCCACAAGGACATATATAAGAAGCATTTATGCTGTTTTGTGGTTAGTTTCAAGAATCTGACTTCCTAATATGAAGAAAACATATAAGTATTCAAAATATGGAAGTTATTTTTTATTATCATTAGATTCTTAGCAGTTTCAGAAGTTTAGATTAAATTCTTCAATTTAACAACCCAAAATTAGTTTCAGTACAAACGATTCCTAAGGCCTTATGAACCACTCTTTACAAAGACTAACTGTAAATCTGGGATGCTCAAGCTGACACAATGTCAGGTGGCAACTCTCCTAGCAAGAGCCCTTTAATTCTCACCATCCTATCCCTACAGTTACAAGGAGTGGAAAAAACCCCACAGGTGTCTGGATGAGCCACAGGTGGGAATCTCTCTGTAAATGCTCCACTAAGCACTTTGCAGAGCCACAACTCAGGCATATGTGGTTTTTTCCCTTAAGAGGATGAGACTACTTGAGGATTTGCCACTCCTGTGCTTCAGCCACCAAGGGATTCATTCTTGAACTAGGAAAGAGATGACTGTGGTCAGAGAAGTTTGCAAAGGCAATAAGTATAGAGGCTATCAATGGTTTAAGGTGTGTGCCTATTCAGAACAATGAGCACTTTCCTGTGGGGTTCTCGATTTCCTTTCACTGATGGAGGCAGGCAGGGCCCAGCAAGTTTATACTCCTATACTGTAGTTGTTCTGCATTTCTATCTATAGCTGATGGGTTTAAAGCTGTGCTGATGTTGACACTTCAGTTTAACATCATATCACAGAGTAGTTTCCTCAAGACAGAGGTAAGCAGGTATCAGTTACAACTGAGGCCTGCATTTCTAGTAAAGTCTTCCCTGAAAAAACCTACTTTTCTGTAGGGCAGTTTTTTTCTGGAAATTTTTGTTGGGGAGAGCATATTTTACACTGCATTTAAGATTTTATGGCCTATATGAATGTACACTTACAGCTATGAACTTATACTAGACCTGCTCTGCCTTTTGCAACCTATGCCTTCCATACCACTGACATACTTGTACAGCTGTTGGATCAGTCCTGGCTCTCCAACACATGGGAGAAGGTTGGCAAAGCTGTAGCCAGCCACTTTCCCACAGTCAGGAACACTTGGAGGTAGATCCTGCCCTCTGACCATCGTCTCGTGGAAAGTGCTGTGCATGTGAACATCACTGCCATAGGATTAGGGTAAATGTTCTAAGTAAATTCACAGATAAATACTCAAAGGCTCTGGATCTATAAATTGTTTTCAAAAAGCACATGCAATCAGACTATATGCATACAGTTGTTTCCTGCTTTCTCTTAACAGAGATAATAATTTAAATTTCTAAGGACTGTTTTCTTGAAGTACTAATTCTTTCATTTTCTTAGGAGAGGTATCTGAGTTTTAGCCTGCAATGGACAAAGTTTTGTGGAGAACACTACAATGTACAAGCAGTAGCTTTACAAACAACAAAGGGAGGCATCAGAAGAGACATAGAGTAGGTTTTCTTCAGTAAAGAATAATGTTCATAACATTACATAAAGTAGTCTCAATCTTCAACAGAAGAGATGATAATATGTAATTGCCACAGTGTAGATTTGCACTCAGACAGGAGGATCGCAGTTCCTCCTTGCTTCTTCAAAACGCCATCCTGCCCGTCTGTTTTCTGAAACTTTTACTTTGACAGTATGGAATTTGGCCTCTTCCATGAAACTCCTGCCATGAAAATGTCTGTTTTGTGGGATACAAACCCAAAGTACTGCTGCACTAAGAGCATGGGAATAATGCTTCAGAAGAGGACGATTTTGTTAACCATTACGTTTAAGAGCAGTGACTAGTATTCAAAAATGAGGACATATATTACTTTCATACTAACATATTATGTCCCCCTAGTCTGAAGGTCTGAAATTGCTTAAATATAAATTCTAGTAACAAAAGTACTATTAAATGAGATTAGAGAAAACCTTTTAGAAACTATCCAACCCTTTGAAAAGCAAATACTTTGTTTACTTAAGGGACTCCCATACAGCTTTGGAGGGTAATTCTTATGTATCACATAAGATACAAGATCTCCATTATTTATACTGCTAGCTGTTAGTCACAAGTCTGTTTTCAAAACAGTGAAGGGCTCCTTCTCTCTGTGGGAAAATCATAACTGACTGTGCTTTTGTCAAGATTTATACCTCCAATCTGTGACTCTGCTGTCTGAAAAAGCCTGAGGATTGTGCATCATCCCCCCAGCTGCTTTTGCCAAGTTCTAATGACCAGCACTGAGAGGGGAGAGAAAACCTGCTTGGTAACCAGAATGTATGTATATAAAAGGGTCACTTCAGCAACTATTTCAGCATAACAGATTATCAGCTGTGCTTCCAGAGTTCCTCCTCTCTTTATTTGGACAAACATATATTAGTGTCACTATCAGCACTGAAAACCACCCTTACCTAATTCTGCAGATTCCCAGTGATTCTTTCAGTTCTGTATATTTACACTTCTAGCACAACATTACCAAGCATGTAACATGACCAGTGCGTCTATTTTTATTAACAATCTTAGTCATTCTGCTCACAAATTACCCTTACATCCTCTTTGTAACCCTCTTAGATCCTTAATCCAGTTATAGCACTGTTTCTTATCCCCAACTTCATCCCAGTAAATAGATAGGTGCATAGAAATACCAAAAGATAGATAGATAGACAGATAGACAGACAGATAGATAGATAGATAGACAGACAGACAGAGGTAGATAAAAAAGTGGGTTTATTAGGAAGATAGTTCCCTAACTCTCCCAAATTAAATATGGGGCTTTTTCCTTATCTTTTCCTAGGAGCAGTTTTATTATGATTTTTCCCGAACAAACACTGTTTTTTGCTTCATGTAACTTTATGATGTAAGATACAAAAGATGGAAATATTTTCATATAATCCTGATATGGACCTAATTTAAGGTCCATGTGGGTTGATGGGAAAATCATCCAACCCAATTTTTTATTCTACTTAGAACATGCATCTAGGGTATGAAAACTCAAAGGTTAAAGTAGAGTACATGTATTCTGCCCTGGATAAGGGGCAAAGAAGAACCATGTAGACATACAGCCATAACACTGCTCCTGTATGTTGTCACAATGCTTACAAGAGACTACCACCTCAATAAACATCAGGCTGGTAAAATAAAATCCAGCAGAAGAGTTCTTCCCACTGTATTCAGCAAATGATATGCCAAAGGCCAACAGAATCTGACCAGGTCTCTAGCCAGCTGGAAAAAACATAGTGCTACAGTGAAAAATAGATCTGGAAGACTGAGGAGAGTATAAGCTTTTAAGTATTAGATGCAAAAATGTTTTCAAACGAGCAGTTCTGCCTTCCAGCTTGGTGGCTCATACCACAGCACAGACATGTTTTCCTGCACTCATAGCTGCTGGCTACAGCTAAAGCTGTGCTCAGGTAGCTGCACCATCAGCTATGGCAATTCGGGTTTGCTCCTTTGAAAAGTGACAGTTAGGTCATATGGGTTCATACTGAAGAATATTCAGTTTGTCCTGAACCCAAAAACTCAAGCTCATAACCAAAACTACTAGTCTTCAGTGGATTCAAATTCTGATCTGTGAAAGCTCTGCAGAAGAGCTTCTACCTAGAAGGTGCATTAGATGCAGTTTGGATTTTCAGGTATAAAGCTTGAGACTACCTCTATCAAGAAAGTTAGACTTACCCCTGAATCTCTAGTGCCAAATACATAAAGCATCTTTTTCTTGGAAACATCTTCTGCTTTGAACCATTTTTCTTTTTCTCAGGGCCAGTCCTACTAATTTCCCAAGCAGCCCTCTTACTTCTTTCTGGGGGGTTGAATTATCCTCCATGAACCACTGAAGCAGATGTCCCAGACATGGCAGAAGCTTTCGATAAATTTATAGAACAGTAAAAAAAGAAATAGAGAAACAGGTTGTTTCTCATGGCTGGATGTAGGAAGAACTGGTTACCAAAAGTAAAACCTTACATAAGCATAACAAACACATGCTATATCTTGCTACAGAATTTTTCACAACCAGACAGACCACATGTAACACTACAACTATCACGAGAAAAGTACTACAGCTGTTCTGAGCTACATAAAGGCACTGACTACTCTTGTGTTCCTGCTTAACACAATGTTTAACATACTAGAATATTAGAATTGTATTAGAATATAGAAGTGTATTACAATCATGAAACAAAAAAATCAAAGTAAATCAGTATCAAAAAGGTCCTCATCAAATGCAACTTACTAGTCACCATTAAATATTGAATTTTAGGATCTCCTCTCTAGGCTGTGAAAAATTTCTATGAATATTAATGGCAACTGGTGACAAGAAAGAGAAAGAATTTGAGATTCCTGCCTACAGACTAACAGAAAATTGTCTTTAATGTAATGTTGCACCTTTTTTTCCAAATATTCTAATTAGAACTTTTTGAAGTGGTAATCTATGAAATTTGGCCAATTGAATTTTAAGAATCAGTATTGTAGTGCTGATCTTGACAGCAATATAAAGAGATGAACATAAAGAAAAATATAACTCTGCATTAAAAATACTTTTAGCGAGCATCCAGGAGCAGGACAACTGCATTTCTCACCACATGCCTAATTTCTTTGTATAGCAAAGTAAATCCCAGCTAATCAGTACTTAAGTTCCTTCTCATGAGGAAAAATTCATAGGAAACTGTGCACTTACTTCTGTCTGAAAGTGTGTTCCTGCATCTGAGAACTGGAGACTGTACTTACACTAGTGTCAGTGTTTTCTCCAATGAGATACTGCACCATTAACTAAACTGCTAAAACATGGGAGGTCTTTAAAAAGCACTTTTGTTTCTCCTTGCCATTGCAAAAGCCATTCTTAACAACCAGCATTTCTGAAACACGCCTGTCTATGGTATTCTTCATGCTACAGCATAACCTGGCTTGTTAATAATTTTTTAAAAAAGCTATCAATGGAATAAATTTATAAAGGTTTAAAAGAAACACCCTTGTGGAACTTAGCTGGTTAAGAGAAATACTAAATCAGTGCTTGCTGATTGCTGAAGCCAACTGACGGGCGGCTTCTATATTTAGGATCCTCCTTACACCTGTCAAGAGACAGAGAGAGACAGCCAGCAAAAAAGAAAGTGTGTGCACCAGAGCAAGAAATCCAGAGGCCCATCTCTTGTAGCACGAAGCTAAAAATAAAAGCAACAGAGAGCAATAAAGAAAACAGAGCAAAATCTTATTATTTGTATTATGCCACTGCTCTGTGACATGCTGTCAGCAAGCGCCCTGAACAGGGTATGGACCTCATTAGTTATCAGCAACTCCAGCCTCCTGCAGGAAGGCACAGTGATACTCCAAGCTGGATGCAATCCAACTGTGTCAAACCTGGGCTCCTCAGGTGGATTCCTTTCCCTGTCGCTCCTTCGCTGAAAGCCTGAGGCCTTTGCAACAACATTTTCATTCCAAAGTGAACTTCAGCAAATATTCATCCCTGTGCTTAGCAATGTCACTGGAAATGGCTTTCCAGCTTTGATTGGCATCTGCCTGAATCCAGGGTGCTCTCCCTGTGCTAATCTGACAGCTCTTTCTAAACTGATGAATCGCAGATACATACATGAACATAAAAGAAGAAAAATCATGTAGGTTCTTTATATAACAACGTGCATCCAGTTAATAAAACAATCCTATTGCAAAGGCTTTGGATACCTTCCTTTGTTTTATAAAGAATAACAGTACAGCATTTCAAATGAAAGGGCATCCAGCTGTAGCAGGAGCTTGCTTTTAACACATGGATGCTACCTTCCTCCCACCTGAGGTACAGTGCTCCTTTCAAATTAAGCAAAAATATTTGACTTTATATAGATTAGGGTTAAAGAAATAGCATTCCTGGGAAGTAGAGAAAATTACACTATTTAAATTTACATATATATCCCTTTCTACATGCTACATGGTGATTCCTAAACAAAGAAACTGAAGTTCATTCCACCTTCCCTGACTCATAACAATCCAAGTAACCTCTTAAACAATATCTAAATTTTTATTTTTTGGTTGTTTTTTTTTTTTTTGAAAAAAGACACCAAACAGCCTTTTAGTATTCCCCAGTGTTCAGCAAACTATATCTATTATTGGCCAAGTTAATTTAAACTCCAGTAACAACTATATTCTCAGAAAACAAACAAAAAAGCCTTTTTTTTCCCCATCAATAGCAGGAGAAATGCATATTTATTTGTTAAAAATTAGTGACGTGCATGTTTGAGAGACAATAAAAGATGTTAAATATTCATAAATGTGGACGTTTCACTTTGGACACACAGTCTACACAGGAACTGTAGCAATACCTGTGAATCTTCTCAAAAGTAACCCCAACTATTTGCCTACCAGTTAGTTTTCACCACCACTCAGTGGTTACACTTATCTGCTGAGTGTACCTAACTAGTGTTTATGTAGATATTAACTTTAATTACACAGAGGCAAGAGGCAAATTAATATAAAAACACATGGAAAATAATGAACTTATATTCAGCTCAATAAAGACCTAAAGGCTCACAGAGGAAATCTGCGTATGATCAACACACATATACAGTAGTTCCATGTACCTTAATGTAACAGGAATAACTTCAAACTCCATAGGGCAAAATCATGGCTTTACTGGTGTCAACATGAATTTTGCAATCTACATCCATGCATTTCCTCCCCAGTTTAAAATACGGAGGATTAAATGATTCAATACTTGCTGGAAATCAGATCCAGAGCAAGGGGTTGTGCTTGGCATGGTGCAGAGCGGTAATGACGTGTGTGGTGCAGACCAATTAGCTAGTGCAAAGATAACTGTATGCCTAAGGTCACACAGTCACTAGCTCTTTACAAAAGGACTTTTTAAATTTGGATCTGAAGCATAGCTTGTATTTTTTGAAAAACTTTGTGCTTTTTTTCTTTTTATTTTGGAGGTCATATAGATTAATATTTAATCTCTTGTAAATCCACAATTAAAATATCGTTATCCCAAGCATCGTGATGGGAAAGTACAATCCTGCTGTGTAGTTTCAATAATATCGCTGGCACATGGAAATAAGGCAAAGCATGTATCAACAGTTACAACATATCACATGCTACTCCCACCAAAACCCATGCTACTCAGTGCAAAGGATATCAGCCTGAACAGCTGTCAAAAATTCCCTGAAGCTGAGATACAGAAATTTAAGTCTCTTCAACTGATCACAATCTGAAGACCAAAGAGGACCATGCTAGAGGTACTGTAATAAATTAATGTGCCTAGCTCCTATAATGAACTAGCTGTACTTGGTCCTACAAATATTTTTTTTCCTATTTGCAGCACAACCTGATTTTCAGAAATACTCACATGCAAAAACAACTGTGGGATAAGGATAGGAGAGATCCACGAAGTTTAATGATGTCCTAAAAGGTGACAACACACATTTACAGAACATGAAGAGCATTGTACTAAGTACTGGGCAAACTACTTCTCTGTCCTACCTAACTCTGATGGTACCATCTATGAGAGATGTTATACCATTCTCTTGGTTACTAAACAGTACTAAACCGTGTCTGTCCTACATTGATAACACCAATGAACACATAGGAGAAAAATTTGTAGAAAAGTTTGGCTGTCTTGCATCATGTTCGAGGCACACACACATTAGTATACATAACATTACCCCTGCCATCACTTGTTTCCTTACAGGTATTATTAGGGAAAACCCTCAGGAGACATAAACTCTACTGCTTTATCATTACTAGGGATGCTGTTTCCGTGCCAAAATTTCTTTCTAAGGATCTCTGTCTCATAAACTTCTATCACACAGAATCTGTAATAATATGGGGTCTGTTTCTTGATAGGAGCTTTCAAGTACTACATTGATAGGAACAAAGTCACATGTGTGTGATGCATCCAGTGCTGCTTGAGGAACACTCAGTCAGTTACCTGCTCTGACATACTGCATCAGTCACGTGTGTTAAACTTAATTGTATACAATAAATTCAGCCATATTAGAAATTATACTAAGAAATGCATCAGAAATATAATAAATGATGCAACAGATTATTTTCTGTACACAATTTCTTATTTTTTGAAACTCTTTTACCACCACATAAAAATTAATCACAGACCATTTCCATGGAACTTTAGCACTTTGTCCCATAGCATGGGAACAGAAAAGGCCAAGCTTAATTTTGAATAGCAAATTGAAAAGAAAAAAGTTGGGAAATGGAAAAAGTACTGTCCAGCTCCCAAGTAACACAGAAGAGAGCTTTAAACCCTTCAAAAAGGAGAGAGCTTTTAGCCCTTCAGTACAAATTTAGAAGCTTAACCATTCAGAAGCACCACAAAAGCTTTTAGAGAATGGATCCACAAGCTACTTAGTTGTGTATATTTAATCTGAATTTTCCTTCCCTCAATATGTATGTTAAAGTCTGTGAAGCAGCTGATAACCTGAACAGACCTTCATCTTTAACATAATTCTAACAGCTACAAGAATTCAGACCTTTATTCTGCTCTGATATGTAACAGCAAAAATCAGCACTTACACAGCATATTACATTTTTAAAGCATTGTCCTAACAATTCTCTTTGCCCTTTTGAAGAATTCACAGATGAAGGAGAAAACTGGTTAAGAATAGAAAAAACAGACCCCAAACCTCCCATTTTATTATTGTAAATAAATGGTTTGGAAGCTTTAATCCAGTCCTAACTTAAAACTTTGAAATCATGTAAATTCACATCAAGTCTAGGTTTGAGATATATAGAATGAGCTTTTCTTCTAAAAACCAGTAAGTACAGCAATGATAAGGCATTACATTTGTATGGAGGCAGACAAGTAGCAGTGATTTACTTCAGCTGAGGGGAAAATCAGGTGGCCGTTAAACTGCTGGTTTTAAAGCTCCTGAGATTTTTATTTTTACTGTATCATTTCAGTATAATTTCAGACTCTCAGAGAACTACACAAACAGTGTAAAATAATGATACTTCACTGTAAATAGCCCTTATTTTTGCATTGATTTTGTTTAGATAGACATTGAGTGCTAAAAAGATTGTGTAATTGCTTCATTCAAGCATTACAAGCATTACAAGTCAAGAAAGCCTTCATTAGTTCATTATCCAATTTTCCCAGGTGAAAGAAATGTCACATGGAGGGTGTGTGTCCGTGTCAAATCACATAGTGGAAAACCACAAACTCAATCTAAGGAAATTACTGTTGAATTAGAAGCTCTATTCCACAGGAACAACAACAACAACAACAAAAAAACCCTGTGTATCTCATGCAGTCTAGATTTGCTTACCATATATTTGTTTAAGAACGCTGGAGTAAAACACATCTACAATACTGCAAGTTTGTGGGATGTTGGTTATTTAGTTGCTTTTTTTTGTTTGTTTGTTTTCTTTTCTTTTGTTTGGTTGTTGGGGTTTTTTTTAAAGAAGAAAAAAAAACGTTTTTTATTACCTTGAGGATACTGTAGGGATGTTTCATTGCAGGTAAAGAAAAACTACTTTATGTTAAACGCTCTTTGAATGAGTCGTTTTGCAGATGAACCCATTTTGCAGGTTATCTATTCAAGCCGTTATGGCCTAGGAAATCCTTCAGTAATTTTTATCCAAACAAACCTCCTTAAGTGTCTATGAAATTTGGATCGAAATCTAAAATTTCCAGTATTGAAAGCTCTTAAATTTGTATAGGTTGTTGCCAAAATCACCACACAGTTAAATCCAGCGCTAGACATACAAGAAGCATGACTTTTTAACCCACAGGTAACTAGGATGGTTGGTATTTCTGTGGTATAATGCTGATATTTTCTGTTTGTTAATTTTCAGCTGGGAAATAACTCCTGCCCAGTGAAGGGCTGTATCAATTGTTGAAGTCACCCAGCATGAAAAAAAAAAAAAAACCACAGAGAATTCTCATTTTGCAGTGAAAAGGTCCTAGCAATAGAAAACATCTGAACATCTCCAAGCCTCTCTTTCCATAGGATATCTTTACCACAGCTTTTGGGTTCAAACAATAGTTTTTGGCTAATAGCTTTCTTTCAACTCCCAAAGGCAGATGCTTCTGCACTCTCGCCATGGTGTGGAAGTTATTTCTAGTTTTTCATTGCTAAACACAAGGTACGTCCTTTGCAGCTTTACCAAACTTATCTACAAAATCCACCTGTCTGTTAGTCTTACAGAAGAGTTACATTTTGAATAATTAGCTACAAAAAAAACCCCCACTCTTATTAAGTCAAAATCATAAAAGCTGTAAAGTAAAATAAACAAGATAGGAATTCATCTGCAATGTAATATGTAAGCACATGTAAGCATAATTCTGCCCTTGTATATCTATTTCATATTCTCAATGAAATGTGTTTCCAGCAGAAAAAAAAATGGCTGTTTTTTTAACTGAAGAGAGGCTCACAATGAAGATAGTACATGGAAAACAATTCAAGGCTTAAGGCAGTTTCATATATTGCATTTGCTACTTTTCAAGTGTCTATGCTTTACAATTGGATAACTTATTTTTAACATAGATTTTTTTTAAAGATTGATTATCACTTTATTCTATAAACACATTATTTCCACAGAGAGTAATGGGACAACTGTAGAGTAGAATACTATTCGCTAAAAAGAAATAGAGCCCCAGGTAATTAGATGTGCAGAACAAAATATTTAATCATCAATGTTTAACCTGTGTTTGCAAAGCTAAAAGCACCACTAATGAAAACATAAAGTGTTTGTAGAAGCATGCATATCTACAAGAATAACTAAGCATGTTTGTGCAAAACTATGTTGCAGGCCATAAAAGTATTTTATTCTATCAATAAATGGAGTTATGAAAGGAAAAATCGCTATCAGAAAAATACCAGGAAGCAAATTATTGTTCTGTACATCCACTACAATATTCTTTATGGTCACTAGTCAACTGTATCTCCCACCACCCATGCAAGGAAGTGATGGCTGCTTTTAATCCTAATTTTGCAGACTGGGAGAATGTATCCATATAAGGAACATTTATATAGCAGATGAGTAAAGACACTGGCCAAGTGCTTCTAATAGCAAAGCAACTATCACTTCAGAATTTCACCTCATGTACTCATAAAGTACCAATATCATCTTCTAGAGTAAATCTAGCTTCACTGGAAACAAATATACAGTTTGTGCACTTATTTTTTGATGATTTTAATCCTAATCACCTGAAAAAATCACAACTTCATACGCAAAGATTAATTAATTACTTAGTTGTGCATAATGAGGAGTTAAATTAAATTACTTCTATCATTCCTACCATTCCAAATTAAGCTCTAGAACTAATTGCTTAAGAAGAAAAAAGAAAAAAACAAACAAAAAACAAAACTCACAGCAAAGTAAATTTGTGAAAGTCACAGTTATCCTGCCCATTACTAGACGTTGCAGTGCTTTGAAAAGGAAAGTATTTCTTCCTTACAATTCCACATTTTTTGTAATAAAGTTTTGTTTGCTCCTAATCTGGGGAACACTTTTCAATGTTTTCCAGCACTTAAAGAAGTTCTTTTTAATATGGACGCTTGCTCATTGACGCACAGACAACGAAGTGGTGTCAGAGCTTATAATTTAAAAGGAAGATACATGACCACATCTGATATCACACATGGTTTCTTTGTGATATCTTACTATTCCCCTCTGTAAAGCCTAATATGATCATGTATTACATTTTATTTTATGTAATTTTTGCAATCAGGCCTTGACAGTGATGACTCATTCCATTGCAATGAAACCTGTGTGTGTTTAATCAGAAATTATTTTATATGGATTCGTTCTTGCACTCAGGACTCAATTGATACAGGACTGATACTCATTATGCTGAAATTACACTGGTGCAAAGAAGGATGAAATTGGGTACCCAACCATTATATCCTCAGACATACTCTTAGTCATACACAAATCCTTCATGAATTTCTAATCAGCCAAAAGAGACCAGATTCTGTCTTCAGTTATCACAAACCTTTTCTCCATCTGTATGTTATAGTGAAATCTTAAGACATGTTCCTGCACATATTAATGATCCTCTCCCAGCTAGTATATCTACTACATAATCTTAAATAGATTCACAACAGATAAAAAGTCTCATCAAGAAGATGCTAAAACAATGGAAGTGTCTTGGCAAATAAAAACCAAAATGCTACTGTTTGTGGGAAGCCAAAATAATTACAATGAAAAATATGTTACTCCTGCTTGAAATCTTAAAGAGTCTTGATTATGAAGTAATTAGTGATGGCTGATGCTTATCTCAGACCTGCTACTAGTCTATGAACAGAAATAATTATGTACTTTTATCACTACCTTTCTTACAAAAGCAGGACACCTTGCAATATTCACCACATTGATTCAAGCAGGATGACAATTTGGGTGTCATTCGCATTTTAGAAATAGGCACAGAAGGAATGAAACCAGCAGCAGCCTGTGCTGCAAAAGAAGCAACAGATCAGGTTAATGAACTCAAGTGTCACAAGCCCTTGGCTTGTATTACATCCCACTACAGCCTGTCTTTTAAGTACAAAACATTCCCAGTACAAATTTCAGATTATCTCGGCATCTACAGCTCCCAGTGCTTTCAGCAGTGACACCATGACTGGCAGTGTGGCAAAGGAGAGCAACCAGCGTGCAGCACTGGCATGAGTCAGATCTGCTGGCTGCTTCTCACAATACTGTCTGCAGATTTTTGCTGACTACTGTTAGTTTCTAAAAATGCTGTTAGGCTTATGTTTTGCAATATGTGTACATCCAAGAAGTACAGATCATGGGGATTAGCTTCTTCTAGCTCCCTAGATCACATGTTATCAAAGGAAGCAGATATGATGGTACCTCTTCTACAAAGATTCTATTAAAAAAAACCACTGAGAACCAGGTAAACCAGAGATATTATGCACCCAGGAAAGGTTTGGTCATGTGGGTTGCTGAGGTGAAGTGGGAATATAGCAATCACAGATCTTAATAAACTAAGCTTAACAGCTTAACACTTTTCAACTACAGAGAGCTTTAGAGGCATTAGCTAACAAATTAATCTTGACAATAAAACCCTTGTCAACTAAATGGTAAGGTACTGCATTTTATTGAGAGAAATTACTATGGCAAACTGAGATACGACATTTCAGAAATAATGCAAGGCATATAAAGGGAGGTGGATAATAATAAAGAGAAGCCTAATATGATAAAAAGCTTGGCCATGAAGCACAAGATTCAGAGATTCAGGATGCACATCTTATAAAAAAAGAGTATTTATGATTAAATAAAAGTAAATAAAAATCTATTGCCTCTTCAATTTTTTTCTATTTTTTTTTCAAAATTGGTGCCACTGAATTAATTTTTGAGAAAAGTCTCAGATCAAGAAATACTTGTTACATTATAACATTCTACAGAAGATGAGGGTGCAAGAAAGCTCATTGCTCACTTCACTCAGTTTCCACCCCACATGCGTTCGTCACTTTAACCTGTCTGAAAAAAATCTAAAGGACTTTTTACACCTGTTTGTAAAAGGAATAAAATTACAAATGACGCTAACAGAAAAGATGAACATTGACTAATTTCTGCAGAAATTAATCTACTTATTGAAGAATAGTATAGTACATATCATATTTTATTCTAATTAAATTTCTTAAAAGAAATCAGTCATACACAGCAAAAAAAGCTACATCTGCATTAACATTTGCATGAGAAACCACATTTCCGAATTAAACTCAGGAAACAGAGCACTCCCAGGTAAAGACTGTTGTCTCCCAGTATAAGGCTTTATGTAGGATTCACCAGATTTCCAACAAATAGACTACTCCAATCCATTCTGGGGGAAAATGATTACTGTGAGGGTTCAGCCAAAATAAACCATCTTCCCACCACTAGTCCATATCAGAATATCATCAATCAAAAGTTGCCTTTAAATGGACTGTTAAATTTATCCCTCAACTTTTTGACTAGCTCAATAGGATGCTGGACCTACACGTACAGGAGTAAGTTATTCTCCTGCTAAGAGTCAGGGAAGGAATAGTAAAACCCTAACTTTGTAATTCATACTTCCCATCATCTCTTTTTCATTACTCTCCTCCTTCCTGTGGTATTGATAACACAATTCATCCATTTCAGACTGAAAAATATTTCACTTAATAATCTTACACATAACAGCTCCCATGAGTCAGTTTCCTCCTATGGAAAAGTTTTGAATTGCTAATGAAGAGTCAACACAAGCCTAGTGTAGCAAATTTCTGCTCATTTCAAGAATGAAGAAAACTTTCCATTTACTGGTTTGTTTAAGACTACTGTAGTTCATAAAGAAAAATGCAGCACAGAATTCAAAGTGACGATTGAGAAAAACAGCATGCCTTGATTTAGGTCTTAGTGCTGCCACCCTTACCCACAGAACTTCTATACCTTTATGTCTGCTTGAAAGAAGATTTAGTCCACACTTACGAAAATATAATAAAAATCCCAGTAAAGATAAAGGATGGAGAGAGATTGCTGGGGAATGTTTTAAGCTTTCAGACCAGTCTAGTGGGAAGCTGCACAGGGAAAATAGGAGCACTTCAGTTAGAATATTGTTTGGATGATTCAAGTCTAGCTTTTCTCCTTTAAATTAAAATTAACATAATGTATCAAAACCAGACTGTGGACTCAGCAACTCCTTCGTGTTCTTACGTCTCAAATCAGGTCAAAAGTGAATCACATTTTATTATAATAGATAAATTTGAGAAACTTTGCTCATAGATTTCAACTGAAGCTTTATATGAATGAGGGCCGAAAAAAGGACCACTAATCCAATATACCTGTTACAAAGTCAGACAGTAGTTTCTATCTTGGTCAACTCTCAAATGAGAGAGAGTGAGAATGTAATTTAAAAAGATGGTGAAAATCTAATAAAACATTTTTCATAATAGTCAGCAATATTGTAACTTCATATTCATATTCTATGGTTATTTCAGGCCTGCCTCAGATTAAAAAAAGAGTCTGATTTTGAATTACTGTAATTAACTGCAAAAGCTTGCTGATTTGTTGATGCAAAATAATGTCAATCTTTTTCATAAACTTGTTAGAATATTTATAAATAAAAAGCAAAAAATTATACAAGGGAGAGAAATTCACTCTTTGTCATCAGTTTGCTCTTGGTCTGCAGAGAAAGACATTGCAAGGAGGGACATAAACAAAAACTCTGGTCCTTTCTCTGGCATCATCAGCGTAACATTCCCAAACAGTGAGCCATATTCTTGTCACAGGGTCCTTGAGAAAGAGTCTGTTTTATATTTCACCCTAAAAATTTACTAAGACTGGAAAGAAGGAAGGAAGGTGTGAAACCTTGAGTTTGCTTGGAAGCAGAGTAGGTAAAAATAGTTTGGAAAGCAGTGGAGAAGGAAAAGACAAGTCCATCTTGAGCTGAATAGCCATAGGCATATGGCAAAGTGCTGAGTTATATTTTGAAATTCTTGAGTCTTAGACTGATTTTTTTTTTCCTAAGAATATCAATGGAACTTTGAACTTTTAAGGTACAAGCACAATAATGCGGTTGACAGTAATTTCACAATCGGTGTTACGTATTTCCACCTTAAATGTGAGATGATCCTGCACCACTACTACATGCATTACACAGCACTGCATGACATAAAAATCATATTGTGCAAAAAATATTGAATCAAGTTCTCTTTTATTATTGAAAATCAGCAGAGAAAGAAGAATCACAACTCCCTACTATAGCAAAGATCAATTTGCTATGGCACAACTGATGCAAAATTCTGGTCTGATCCTACAGAACAGAGTATTGCCCTATACACGTTTGAGAAAAGTTGAGTGGGATCAGGGTATTTAATAGACTTAACAAGAGAGATAAATCAGAGCTGTAATCTCAAATGCAAATCATTTAAGTATTCATTGATACCTGTCTTGCAGGAGCTGTAGGTGGAATGAAAAGGCTGATGCAGGAATGGGCTAAGAGTGATCTAAGACAGAACACACAGGCACTGCCCAGGGCTGGGGGCAGAAATGTAGTTATTATTTTGTACTTCTTATATTCTGTGCATTTTCAAGGTGCTAGCTAGGTTTTAACAAAACACCGAGGGCACTGAGCTGTCATTCTTTCCATCAAGAAGTCTGATTCAGCATTTGTAAGACTTAAAGAAATTATGGCATCAGGCTTTACAAACTGCACCTATGGTCCAATATTATTACAATGTTGTGTCCTGGTAAATCTTTTCTTCTATTAAAGCAGATTTGTTAAAAAAGGCACTAGAAAACATTTTCTTCAGGCCATAATATCAGCTTTTGTCACAATGGTCTTTATAAGCACTCTACGTACAATATGCATCCAAAGCATACCAGGATCAAAAGCCCAGGTATTACTGCAAAGAACTGCAAAACAGTCTGGGCCTCAGTTCTGCTTCTTCTATGGTCAACAGAGAGAATGACTCATTTTTTTCTGCTAAAATGCTTCTAAACTGCAATCCCTATTTTACAGAGGTTTAAGTCAAATATTGATCTAGAAGATAACACTACTGTGGATACGAGATTCTCGCAGAAGGCAAGAAAGCACGAAGGCAAAAACATGTGATATCACAGTTACCAGTGGGCAACTGTAGTCTGGTTTGTTTCTTTGTTACAAAAGATTAAAGCAATAAGAATTTGACCATGCTTCTATCAATTTTAAATGCTTTGTTAGATAAATATTTTTAAGATCTATACAACCAGCCTTCTATTTAACAATGAATACATCTCAGGCTATGTGCTGCCAAGATCCAGCTCTCTTTCTAGCAGCTGAATTCTTGGATAAAATCATTTTGCAGGGTATGAGCAATGCAGTTCTGAAAATAGCATCACTGCAAAATGAAAGATGGCAAGAAGCTCTACAATGCTGATTTATTTCAATGAAATTTTGTCTTTTATGATCAGTATCTATTTTGATGTTTTCAACTGAGTCTTTGTACTTGACAAAATGTAAATCTATAGGATTTGTTAATTCTGGGGCTCTAGTATAAATGTCTAAAAAGGAAACAAACAAACAAAAAGATTACCAATTCACAGTTTGCCTCATAAAATATGTAAAACAGGAAAATGCTTTGTGGGACTAAATAATTTGCATTTATCACCACACTATGCACAGAGACTCTCAAAAAAAAAAAAAAAAAAAAAGGAAAAAAACCACAAAACCCCCCCCCCCCCCCAAAAAAAAAAACCACAAAAAAACCCACCACCAATCAACAAGCTGTTTCTGTTTCACATTTATTTTAAGTATGTTCCTACCAGAAGAATGGATTGGAGCAAGATTCCTTAAAATAACAGGGCATTTGTACATCTTGTATAATGCTCAGCATTCAGACGTGCTGCTGAGAAAACACTAAGAGGTGATATTGCACTTCCCTGATTCTAAGTAGATTACATCTTTTGGCTCTCTTTCCAATTCACTGATATGAAGGTACACTTCAGTAGATTATTTTCTCGTAATAATGAAAATGTTTAAATAGTTTGGGAAAAAACCCAATTTTGAAATAAGAAAGAGCCTCATACTTTACAATCCATTAATGCACCAGTCTTTTCTAATTAATGTCAGCAGTAAAACTGGCATTCTATCACAGACTTTATGCTAAAAATGAGATTATACATATATGAGATGTGTCAAAATCCCTAAATCTGACAGCAGAAACAGATGAAAAGAGCACATCATAAATGTCACCCGTCTACCTCCAGCCACCGAGGCTATATTGAAAGTGAATCTGTGTACCAAGCCCAGCCGCACTCTCAGCAGGACCTACACTTGTTAGGTCCATGTGCAGAAACCAAACATACAAATGTCCCACTTGTGCAAGCCCTAATTCATATGACTCATAAAAGACTTCCCTGAGTTGTCCTAATGACACCAAAACAGTAAGTATGACTCATGCAAATAAAAAATGGAAATACACAACTTCTTTTCTAAAAATTTCTTGCCTGCATACATACAGATATATGTTCATATGCATATTATTTTTATCTTCTGCATACTATTTTTACCTGCAGATGTTTTACACCAATTTATCCAAGTGGCAAATCTGTCTTGAATATAATATATAATATAATATATATATACAGAACAGGTGACTGAGGATGAAAAAATTGGTAAAAAGTAAAAAAAAAAAGAGAGAAAAGGAGTGGCAGAGAAAAATTAGGGAAAAAAAAGAAAGAACAAACATTAAGCTATAACCACAATGATGTTATTACAAAATAGTCCCATTGGTACTGAAAGGCTTCATCTGTAGGTTTATAAAAATTAAAATATCTGTTTTGGCTTGTTGGGTTTTTTTCTCTTTTTTAATGTACGAACAGGTGTGTTATTGGAAAGCAGTAGGTGCATCTTTATATAGTACATTACTCACTATCAGTAACAATATCAACACTGCTAAGACACGCTGTGCGAAAAGGATACTTAAGAATTATATTTAAACTCAAGACTATCTGTTTTGATGCAGTATAGGGGAAAGAACAGAAATAAATTGAGCCCTGTGTTGTTATCAGGAAGCATACAAACTACACATGCTTATTAGTATGTTTTTTTCTGAAGTCTGCATAGATGTGATGATAAATAAATATTTATGGCTACAAAGAAAGAAGCACTTTCTGGACTGTGATAGCAGTAGTGTGGTTATAGTGACAGGAGTACTATAAACAAACAATATTCTCATCTAAGTGCAAAGTATCTGCTTTGTTCTATGTATAATTGAGGGACTTAGAGTTGCTGTGTTAAAAGTAAGAACGTGGTATCTTGTGCCAGCATATGATAAATCCCTAATACATAATACAATGAAAATGATACATTTTACTGATATGTAATATGCATCAATCAGCAGCTAAACCTTATACCTAAAGATCAAGACATAATTACTGCTATACTTCTATAGTTTGTCAAAGAAAATCTTCAATATTTGCAGTGAAATATTCCATCAGAAGCAACAAATACAATCATACCACCTGGTCAGATTTTCAATGAAAAATTAAGGCTCCCATTTCATATAGCACAAACCTGCATCTGAAATTCTTTATATAGTGCTGGGTAAATGTATCATAACCTTTCTGCCTCATCAGAGAAGTAAAATTAATGAAATGACTGAGATTCTACAGGCATTGCTTAAACCTTCAGCCTTTTTTGCTAAACACGTTTCATGCTTGTATTACTGTATTAGTGATAGGGACTTCTGAATGATTTAGTAAAAGCACATGTTAAAATATTTATTGATGCAGAAGAAACAGATGAATGAAGGAAAAGTGATCGTACAAAAAGGAGTTTTTGAAGAAATGATGAACTCTATATCCCTGAATATGCACATTTTTCACACAACAGCTGGGAAATACTGCTTCCTCAGACCAACTTTCTAACTAATGGGAAAAAAAGGACTGAAAATAATGGGGAGAAAGCAGGTAGCTAAGTACATAATATCAGCAAAGCTTCAGTTCTTCAATTATTCATATTCTTTCTTTTCTTTATTCTCTTCTCCCAATTTTTTTCCTATTTTTAGTATTCTTAATATATAATATCTTTCACATTAAAAGCATTGATGTCACTTCTCTTTGTTCTTCCCCATTTGTAATCTATAGTAGGAAATTAAAAACTGCTGTCAAGTCTTAAAAAAGAATAAAAAATTTGTTTTTTTCACCTGTTACATCATTACTTTTTGCAAAGCAGGTCTCTGCACCAACCTGTTGTGCTGCCTTCTAAATGAACTAAGTCTTGCTTGCACCTGGATTCCATTTCAAAGGGAAAACATTGCTATGAAAGATTGACAGGCACTATAGATGATTTCTACAATATTTCAATGGAATAATAATGAGAAAAAAGAGATAACAGCAGGTAGATTGTGTACATGGAAATGCTGATGACTAACATCATATTCTGAATTAATTTATCATAGTTATAATTAAAGTTATATGTTTCATTGCTGACAATTTTTATTAACGTGACTGTCAGTAAAAGTGAATTCTGAAGAGAATTAGCAAAAACGGACAGAGGGACAACATTTTTAAGGAAATATCACATAATCTTACCATAAAAAGCAATCTAGATTTTTATTTGAAATTATACATAATCTTTTTGTACAGTATTTTTTAATTCTTTCTCTTCTAAAGCCACAAAAATCTAAGTAGAAGATAAACTGTAATTAGTTGTGCCTGATAACCTTATCATCTCAATAAGAAACCATAAACGCAGGAGCTCAAACAGAAGAAAAGCAATGACTTAAAAAGCCCGGGCTTTGTATTTTGCTACTCTTGCTCCTACATGACACGTCTTTATAAACTGAAATATTTCAAAAGAACATTAAGAGAATATTTTAAGATATTTTTCCCTACAATGAAAGGCCATATTTATTCAGCTTAGAAGATATTAAGTGGTTATTCTGCACTTATCGTTCTATTGCTTTCTTTCATTTAACAATGCTAGCAGCCCTTTGAGTCTTTCATAATGGAACCGATACTCAGAACAGAATCCAATTATAACAACCTACCAGCAGTACTAATTGGTGAAAATGCATTGCTGGTAATTGCTGTAAACTCTTCCTTCTGCCCAGGATGAACGACAGCAATAAATTCTACCCAGCGTTAAACAATAAGGGAAGACTACCATTAGCACTGTTTTTCTTATGTAAAATGCATTAAAGTGAGTCATCCGCTTAAAAGTTACCTCCTGGTAGCTTTAACCTAGATTCGGGGACTAAGGTAAATGCCTTAAAAAAACCCAACCTAACAAAAGAAATATAAAAATAATGAGGTGAGAGAGAAGAAAAAGGAAGAAACACGATCACAGTGCTTTGTCATGGATATTTTTTTCCCCGATCTGTTGGTGAATCTCCAATATGATGTATTGGAGATATGATATTTTCGCTTTTCTTTTATTGCATCCTTACTATGTGATCTTTGCACTGCTCTGGGCAACACTTTCATGCTAATAACTCTGCAGTGCTTCAAAGATTTCTATCTCAGGGCCAGGCAAGGCACCGAGGTGCGTGCACAGAGAGCATCCCTCAGCTCTCGCGAAGGTGTTTTTGAGAAGCACAGATCTGCAAGGCCAAGGCTGAAGGAAACAGTTCTCCGGCTGTGTGGCTCTAAGCGTGCAGAAAGCCCCTCGGGGGAACGCACGGACCCCGCGGCAGGCAGGAGCGCCGGAGGGTGCGCTGGAGCGCGGCCAGGCAGGAGGGAGCCGGAGCTGGGGCTGGAACTCCCAGCCATGCTCGCCACACGTGCCGCCCGCGGAACGGCAGCAAAATCCGCCTTCTGCGTGGATTTTAATAAAACTGCGAAAGTTTTCTTTTTTTACTTTTTCTTTTTCCTGTAACCAGTATTAAAATCTCCATCCAGGCTGGAATAACCTCTGTGGGAGGAAGGGGCGGACTCTGTGTAACTCGAAACTTTCTTCTCGGCAAGGCTGACCTGACGGGGTGTATTTGGAGTCGGCAGCCTCTCCGGAGCGGGCTTTCCAGGCGAAGCTTTTACCTCAAAAGTCCCGCCGCCGGCCGCCACCGGGGCTTCCCCCTTCGCGGCGACCGCCCCGCCGGGACCCTCCGCTGACTCTTTCCTAAGCAAAAGCCGCCTAAATTCTGCATTTTTTCCCGCATTGCCACTCTCCCCCAGACTAACTTGATTTCCCTTCGTAGGGTCGCTGTCCCCGGCGCCGAGGAGCACCCCCACCCCGGACCTCCGGACCCCGCCGGGACTTACGTGGTGGCCGAGGGGAAGGGTCCCTCCGAGGAGTGGTTCATCACCAGCGACTGGAAAAGTGTCAGGCTAAAGACCAGCAGCCAGCCAGCAGCCATCTTCCTGATCGAAGATCGATCCTCCTTCCCCAAGTCGGCGAGACGGCAATAATAATAAATTCAATTATCGTGTGTGTGGCGTGCGGGGGGGCCGTGGTTCTTTAAAGCCTCCTCCGCTCCCCCCACCCGCCCCCTCGCAGGAGGCGCAGCCCAGAGATGCGCGGAGAAGCGGGAGCGCGGCCGAGGGTGGGGAGGAGGAGGAGAAACGATGGAGATCTGTGGGTGGAGTGGGGAAAGAGGCGAAATAGAGACAAGACGGAGAGCGAGCGAGAAATACTCCACTCTCTGCTACTCCAGTAGCAGCTCCAGCTTCATCTGATCCGCCGCCATCAGCGCTACTTTTGTAACAGATCCTACTCTGCGTGTGTGTGTGAGCGTCCTTCCCTGATTTATTCCCCTGATTGCAGAGCAGAAAAAGGAGGAGGAGGAGATAGGCAGGCGGAGTGGCGGCTCCTGAAAAGAGAGGAGGGAAGAAGGGGAGAGAGCTGCCGCTCGCTGCCGGCTCCTGCCTTCCCTGCCGGCAGCGGGGACGGTCGGGGCGGGGAGCGGGGAGGGTTCGGGCGCTGTGGCGGCCGCGCTCCATACAAGGCGCCGAGGAACTCCCCGGGCAGGGCGGCCCCCGGGCCGCGGAGCCACCGCCCCGCCCCGCCCAAGACCGCACGCTATTTTTAAAACCGCTTCGTGCCTTATTTTAATTCCAGCCCCCTCCTGCCAGCTCGGCAGCGCCGGCTGTAGCAGCAGCCGCCTCGCACAGCCCGTGTGCCACCAGTCTGGGCTTTGCTTTAAATAGATATTTTATAGACGTATCATCTATAAATGCCGCTCCCCCCGCGGCGGCTGCTCAGCCCCGCGGGTCCGGCCCAGCCGCCCCCGCCCTCCGCGGCATCCCATCCCATCCTATCCCATCCCATCTCCGCCGGGTCTTCGGGAGCGGCCCCGGGAGACCCGGCCGGGAGTCCTCGGGCTGCGTCCGCGCCCCGTTGCATCGCTAACCCAGATACACCTCTTCGGAAATTCAGAGGGCACATTCCCTCTCCCGTCCTCTCTTTTACCCATGTTCAAGTACACCAGTCTCTGTGGCAACTGTACATTCTCGGTGCAAATAGAGAAAGTAATCCAGGGAAATATTTCTTAGCTTATTTGCTAGCAGTTAAAAGTTCAGTGACAAATTTGATTTTCTTTTTGATCTGATTGGGGGTTTTGTTTGGTTGGTTGTTTTCTCTCTTTTTATATGCTTACATATTTTATTTGTATTTAATTCTGGAATTATGTTTTAATATCTTTAATTGGTTCAACAGGTGAAAATAAAAGAGCAGATATAGTATTCATGTTGGATTTACATTGCTTGTTTTAAGGGTCGCATAATCTTGAATGTATTAACTCACAACAATTTCTGTAAAATAGAGTGCTCATCTCTATTTTAAAGGTGGCAAAAGGATCAAAGCTGAGATCCACAAATGAAGAATTGAGTGTTCACATTGCCTGGGCTTGAAGCCAGCATGATATTTCAGCTGCAATCTGCAAAGCATGCAGTCACTCATCTACATTGTTTCTGGATTGGAGCTGGCACTTGGGAGCGGGTGGGAGGAACTCCTAGTTGTCTTCACCTATCCACCCACCTGTAGGTACGTAGGATTCAGGGTTTGGATGCAAGTCCAAAATAGCCTTTTTTAAAATGATTCCACAGCCTGTAGACTCCAACAGTCTGAAGAGTATCGCTAGCCCAGCTTTTGTAGGTCTCCATAGGCTTTACAGTTTTGCTACATGAAGTGGCACCACTTCCAGTGTGAGCTGTCACTGCTCACCTGAGCACCTCTGCTTCCCCACAGGGGTGCGACAGGTAACTGCAGAGTCATGGGCCTGTGACATGGAAGTCCTGCTTCACACAGGATGTATTGTCCTGGCATCCAGGATAGACAGAAGATGTTAGGGAGTGGATTAAAAGTTTGGAGAAAAGCATGGAGGAAAGAGGGTAGAAATGTGAACTAGCTCAGGCTGAACCAGAGCAGGACAAATTTACTTCTTAGAGTGTAATTTAAGGCATCTTCTTATTCTTGGGCTCCCACACTAAGGGTAGCATTATCAGTATCACAGAATATGCTGAGTTGGAAGGGACCCATAATGATCCTCAAGTCCAGCTCCTGGCCCTGCACAGGACCATCCCCAAAAGTCACACCGTGTGCCTGAAAGTATAATCCAAGCTTCTTGAACTCTGTCAGGCTTGGTGCTGTGACCACGTCTCTGGGGAGCCTGTTCCTGTGCCCAACCACCCTCTGGGTGAAGAACCTCTGTCTAATATCCAACCTAAACCTCCCCTGACACAACTTCAGGCCATTCCCTCAGGTCCTGTCGCTGGTCACCGCAGAGAAAAGATCAGGGCCTGCCCCTCCTCTTCCTCTCATGAGGAAGTTGTGGACTGTGATGTAGTCTCCTCCAGGCTGAACAGACCAAGTGCCCTCAGCTGCTCCTCACACGGCTTCCCCTTTCAGTTAGTTGTAGTCCAAAACACCTAGAGTCCTGCAATACAGTGATGGATTAACACTCTGGCAACACCTCTCCAGAATAAAAGGTAATGCCCCCCTGGCTCCGTCTCTACTTGCATGTGCCCCTTTCATCTCTCAATAGAAAGTGTTCATATTCAATACCCAGCTGTGCTCCCTGCAGAGACCTGTTAAGAAAGCCAGGGGCACTGAGCTGGGAAAGAGATGCTGTCAGAGCTGAGAACCCACTGGAGTGGGCGAGCAGAACAGCATACACATATTGGTCTGGTCAAGAAGGGCTGCAAAAGACTGTGCAAACACACGTAGGAAATGGTTTCAGTAGATGACAATAAGCAAGACCACCCTCACACAGATGTATCATTTCAGTGTAACGGACAGGAGACCAGAAAATCAGAGAATGATAATATAAAATAATGAATAGCGGACTATAGAGTAACACAGAAATTTTTCTTTCATCAATAGTATCATTATCTGTAAGCACACACTTCTACTGCTTATAGAGCTTCTTCGGGTAATAATTATAGCTGCTAATAATTCCAACAGCAATAGCATGTGGCTAGCAAAGGAACTGTGCAATGCATGGGTGAGTACCTAGTACTGTAAGGCCCAGGTTGTGACTGTTTAATCAGCACTAATACACTGAACAATAGCTGAAGAGTGAAAAAGATGATAGAGAAAATACTTCTATGTTTTAATAGAGCAATATTCAAAGTTTCCAATCTACTGTGCTATTTACAACTGTATACCAAGACCATCTGCAAGGTAATCCTACAGTGAACACTGTAAGTGAATGCCTGTGGAGCTCACTGAAATTCAGGGACAAAACAGAGGAGTTGTCTACATGTGGCTTCAGAATGAAGGAGAAATACGCAGTTCCAAAAAAGCTGGTTGGGGTGTGGAGGAGCAGTGAGGGCTGGAAAATGGACCTCAGCAAGGGCTCCCTATATGGTGTTCATAGGAAGATCTGTAACAGTGTTCCTGCGAAACTGAGTGAGTCTGGAAGTCAGATCTTGAATTTTTAACTGTTTTTTCATCTGAAACTTGGGAAGCCAATGCCACCCTGAAGCATGGGGAAGAAAAGAAGGCAGGACTTATTGCATGAGCAATATGGTATTTACAAATTACTCACCCTTTTGCTTCCCCTAATTATTTATGGTTTAAAAATTCATTAATATGCCAGGTATTTAATAAAGATGTAGAATGTTTAGAAATGGTGATCTCATCCCAAAATCATATGAGTAATAAGGCTCACATGAGTTCCCACTAGCTTCAACAAAAAAGTATGATTGACTTAAAACTAGCAGAATTAAGTTTCTTGGTATGTCTGCATCCTCCCAAATGCAGACAGAAAAAAATAGTACAAATGTCATTTCATAATGAAATTCTTAAAAGCCATTCAAATCTCCTGAACAATCAGTTTCCTTGCATTTGATGATTAAACTATTTCCTTACATAGTCACAGTATTATTTTAAATACATAGTATTATTTTAAATACATAGCTCATGCTTCGCAGTAATGTTGCACTGCAGGTATTCTTATAATTTATCTGCATTGTGATTTCCTGAAGATCTATTACACCTGACAAATCTTCTTTTTTAAGCACTTTAATATAGTCTTGAATGACAAACAACAAAAGTAAATCTTTTCTTATTCTTACTTCACCTCATTCTAAATGTACTGCCTGTTATATCTGACCAAGACCTTTCTATGAAGGAGCACAGGAGTGACAGGTATTGATATAATGAGGCATCTTACAGAAAAAGTTTGCTTTACACCTACTTGGTGGACTTTGCAGGGTTAGGTTTATGGTTGAATATGGTTTATGGTCCTTTAGGACCCTATCCTAAAGGTCCTTTCCAACCTAAATGATTCTATTATTCTATTCTATGATTCTACTGAAATTACTGGGAATCTTTCAATTGACCATGGTAGTGCATATTTCAGAAATAAAAATTCCTATTCAAAACTACAAAATTTAACTCACATCAAAGGTTTCCTCTTAATTCATTTTATCTGTAAAAGGTATTAATTCATAATCAAGCTTTTATCTTTCACTTCCATTTCTGATATATTATTTCTGTTTTTATAAATTACTTACACTGTTGCAAATCTAGCATAAAAGACAAAAGAACAGGGCCTTTTGTCTCTTAACCACTTAAATGTATTAGATTAGAATGGGAATAAAATTATATTAATCTGGTTTTATACCTGTATATAAACACACTTCTAGTAATTAGTTTTGTCAGAAAACTTTTTGAAACTAGTGACAGTTACAGGCAATAAATCTGTATCGGATGTTATTCTCACTGATCAGCAGTGTGCTGGATACATTTCACATTTGTGACTGGGGTGACATACTTGGCTAGACAGAACTCCCAGATATTACTGCGTTCAGCCAAAATGTGCTTGTGGAAATACTGTAAAAAGTGTGACAGGGTCTGTATGTGTGTTCAAAGAAGAGCAATGAAGTTAGAGAAAGGTCTAAAGCAGAAATCCAATGAGGAGCAGCTGAGAGAGCTGGGGGTGTTTAGCCTGGAGAAAAAAAGGCTCAGGGAGACCTTATCATTCTCTACAACTACCCGAAAAGAGGTTGTAGACAAATTGGTTGGTCTCTTCTCACAAGTAACGAGCAATAGGGTAAGCCAAAACAGCCTCAAGTTGTACCAGTGGACGTTCAATTTGGATATAAGAAAAAATTTCTTCACAGAAGGTGTTGTCAAGCATTGGAACAGGCTGCCCACGGAAGTAGCGGAATCACCATACCTGAAGGTATTTTAAAGATGTGTAGATGTGGCACATAGGGACATGGGTTAGTGGTGGACTTCACACTGCTTGAACTGGATGATCTTACAAGTCTTTTCCAATGTAAATGATTCTATAGTTCTGTGGCTCTATGAAAATCAATGCCACATACCAAAATACCATTTGTTTCTTGCATGTAGTATCTTTTTTTTTGTTTTTTATGTCTGTGTTTTACATAGGGCAGAAGGGGATAATCTTACTGAACAATTGTCATTCTATTTGCTTGTGCAGGCAGCCTGATCTCAATTTCTAATTTCAGGAGGAAAAAAGCTATTATTGAAGTCTGCACCAGATGGAAACACAGGATCCAACCAATTGAAAGTGAGATGAATTGTTTTACATATTTGAATTTAGTATAATTTATATTGTAAAAACTTTGTGACCTACATCCAGCAGCAATATAGTCAACACTGCTTTGTTCTCACCCTTGCTTTTATTCATATTTGAGTAAGCATGCTGAATCTGGTAGCAAAACTTTCACTATTTGATATAACAGTTTCTGTTTCTCTTGCTATTGTCAGAGTTGAGGAAAACATACATCCTAATTCTAGGCATGTGAGCAGGGCTGTATGCATTTTCACATTGGAAGTTTTTTGTTTGTTTCAGTTTTTTGACACTGCAGTTAAAACAACAATAATTTTAGGGTAGTTTAATATTGAAACTTGGAGTCCAGCATAACAAATTTTCTCTCAGTAATTACCAAGAAGGATATCCTAAAACAAAGTGCCAGACATCTAAAACTTCATTCACTGTGGGGTTTTGCTTGGTGTAGAGTTGATATTCTTCAGAGAAGCTAGTATGGGCTGTGTTTCAGATTTATGTTCAAAACAGTGTTGATAACACAAGGAGATTTTAGTTATTGCTGAGCAGTTCTTACACAGCAGCAAGGCCTTTTCCACTTAGCTCACCCTGCCAGTGAGTGGGCAGAGGCTGCGCAAGGAGTTGGGAGGGGACACTGCCAGGACAGCTGACCCCAACTAACCCAAGGGATGTTCCAGTCCATATGATGCCATGCTAAGTGTATAAAGCTGGAGGAAGGAGGAATAGGAATGGGGAGGAGGGCATTTGAAGTTATGTTGTTTGTCTTCCCAAGTCACCATAACATGTGACAGAGTCCTGCTTTCCTGGGGGTTGCTGAACACCTACCTGCCCATGGGAAGCATGAAACAAGCTCCTTGTTTTGCTTTACTTGTGTGTGTGGCTTTTGCTTTACCTATTTAATTGTCTTTATGTCAACCCATGAGTTGTTTTCTCACTTTTACTCTTCAGATTCTCTCCCACATCCCACCCATGGGGAGTGAGTGGGTGTCTGTGTGGGGCTGAGTCGCTGGCTGGGGTTAAATCACAGCAGCTGTTTAAGGAGAAAGTATAATGCAAAGTTTAGTCAACTGTCTTGATATGTCTGTGCAGCACACTCTAGCACTATGTGGAGATGTTAGTTTGGTTCTGGAAGGCTCTGTGTTCATTCTAGTATGATTATTATGCGTCTGACTTTCAAAGGAAAATGAACTTTTTTTTCAAAGATCCCTGTGTTGTATTTCACAGTGTGATGTAGAAGTGCTCATTGTAAATCACATGGTGATGTTGTGAAACTATTCACAGAAAACCATGTGTCAGTAATCTTGCTGGAGAAAACTCTCAATTATAAATTCTATACCATGGTATGTTCTAAACTTTTCAAGGAATTAACTTCTAAGGGCAGTCTTACACAAACAGTATATATGTTTTCTATAAGGTTGTGATTAAGTGATACAACATTTTTGTACAACCTTGTCTATTTTATATCCAGCCCCTAATCTATTTTAACTTAATTTATTCCATCCCTTCCATTGCCTTTAAGTAAATGCAGTTCTTTAATGAAACCCTATTTATTTATTTATTTATTTATTTATTTATTTATTTAATTTCTCCTTTCACTGCTTAAATTAGACAATTTCCCTCCATCTTTTCACCCTGTGAGGTACATTCTTACACAAGTAAATGTTTTTCTAAATGTGAGAATGTGACTCTCCTGAAATCTCATATATTGCAACTTTATAGGACTAGAAAAGATTCATTGACCCACTGGAGTGAGGGGACAGACACTCTGAGATGGCAATCAGAATAATCATAGCAAACCACTTTCAGCCAAATGGAACGAAGCCACTTCAATATCTCATTCTTGCTTAACCCATCTAACCTAATTAATAAGGTGATCACAAAAGCTGCATTCAGAAGTTATTGCTGATATTTTACTTAGCAATATTCATGCAAAAGAATGGATGCTGTTGTGCCTTCCAGCTCCTGACACTGCTTTTGAAAGTTCGACAAGGTAAACTAAAGCTTAGCAGGAAGACTGTAGTCAGAATTCCTTCTTTTGGAACAGTTATTGCTGTTCCCCTTCTACATTTGGTGAGATACACATGGACTGCCTACAATGTAAAAAGGGTTTCTTTTTGTCTTATGCAGCTGTAGTCAATGGGCACAGACCAGCATCTCCATAGAATGATTCATCTTGTCCTAAAATAGGTTGCTGAGATTGTATCATTATCCTGTTTGATTTGGTTTATAAACTAATAGTGAATACAAAAGTAACTTAGAAAAAATATTGGGAAGGGAGATTAAAAAGTAAGAATGAAATATAATAAAATAAGACAAGAACAGGAAAGTAAATATCAAGAAGGAAGTGTATGTGGAAATTAAGAAAAAGCTATATATGAATATTTTAAAAGGAATATAAAATTTTAAAAAGGAAATAGAGGTGAGGAAAAGTAAAGTGAAACAGGAAAACCCATGAGGAGGAAAATAATAACTAGGAAGATGAGATAGGAATGGAAAGGAAAATTGGGTGCTGAGAGGGAACTGATGCAGGGAAGTAGGAAGGGTAACAGAAGAAAAAGTGGAACAAGAAGACCAATAGAGATTTGGTCAACATATACTGATGTGCACTTGTCCATTTATTTTTAAAAGATGGTAAATAAGGAACCGTAATGGTAAAAAGAAGACAAGCAAGTCTTTTAGTATGTCAAGGGAACATACTATAGGCTGACGCAGCCTTGCCATGCGCTGGATCAGAGCCTGGTGGCCACATTAGCTGGGGTCAGGCCCCATGTAATGTGCTTTGCCCCTAAGCAGAGATTACTAGCTCAGGTAACAAAGGCCATGTAGTCTCTGGCTTACGAGCAAAAGACCTAGTAGTTGCATTTGGGGTGAATGCAGGACTCTCTCCTATATAACGCAATATGCCTCAATCTGATCATACAGTTTCTGAAACACATTTTACACCAGCTGCAAAAATGGTTTAAAGAAAATGTGAATCTTTTGTATATCCATGGCTTCTAATGAGAGAAGCTAGTGGGATAGATAGTAGACTTTTTGCCAAGTAGCCTTAAGAAATAATAAAATAACAAATAAATATTTATAATATTATAATATTTATAATATCTCCAATAAAGCCTAAAAGCAGATAGGTTCTCTCATCTATTTCATGATTTATTTAAATTCTTTAATCGGTTGTCTTAAAAAATTCCAATTGTACTTTTAAAGTGAGAATTCAAAAGATAAAAGCATCTGTAGGTAAAATTCCACATCTGGTCTGCCCATGTCTCTATAATTCAAATTAACAAATGGATTTAGAAGTTAAATTTCAAGCTTCTGCTCTCATTTCAGCAGCAAATATTTTTAAGTTGTCTGAAGGTATAAAGGGGAATTTTTACATTTGCCCATAATATATGTAGGGGTCTAATTCTGTCCAGAATCATGTGCCATTAAACTATGTAATAATGATATCATTTACTCATATAGGTTAACATCACCTCTATAGACCAAATTATTTCATAAGCCAAAATATACCACTATGGTAACGTCAAGCCCCCTTGTTATCATTGGCTCTGTACAGTCTGCTGTTCTGTACAGTCTGTTGTGCAAAGCAACAAAGCAACAAAGGGCAGCTCTGCACAATCCTCTCCAAATGCTGGAATTAATTGTGTTGTAGATTTCGTATTGCACTTGCAGATGTTATTAATTACCGCTACTCCCCATTTAATAGCTGTTTCCATAGTAATTATGAGATTTTTTTAAAGAGGCTGTGAAGGGAAGAAAGTTGAGTAGTTGTTTTGTGGTTCTTTTTTCTTTCTCCTAAAAGGAGGACAAAGACAATGTGATTATATATATATATATATATATATATATAAATCCCCAAAACCTAAGCAGGGCAAGATAAACCAAAAGTAATGACACAGAGGAACATGAATGTTTTCAGAAGATAGCAAGTTACTTAAAGAATCAATTACTTAAGTTAACAACCTACTCTTACTTGATCCTTTTAAGTTTAATCCTGGTTTGTGGGTTTCAGCACAATCTAGAAAGTCCAGTGGACTCGGAGTATATGCAGTGCAAGTAAACAAGGGGCTGTGCCTGTCTCCAGCACCACAGATTTACTAGATACAGACACACTACCGGCCATGCTGGTTTAGAACTACAAGGTTTAAAAACAGATCTCTATGAAGACTTAATAATAAATTTAATATCTTGTGTGAAATATAAATTAACCATGTGACTATGTATCCTGCATTTGAAGTACAGCTTTTTACATCCACTGCCCAGGACATTTTTAAGACCAGAGTAAAGCATCTAGTATATCAGCTAACACACTGAGTACCTGTTCTCTTTGAGTCATCGCTAAGTTCTGTCTTCACACAACACATACTGTTGGTTAAGAAGTATTCTGATAATATCTAGGTAAAATGTCCTGATAACTGGAGATGTGGCTAGTTTAATGTTTACTCGCCACACAGATCAAAAAAATAGAGTGAACATAAAAGAAATTACTGATAAATTACAAATTATTTTTACTCAAAACTACCAGAGAAGAAAAAAGGTAAGATTTATTCTGATATATCAAGATGGTACACTGAAAAGTGTAGCAATCATTTATCATATGCTAACTCTTAAAATATCATATGAAAACTATAACAATCTGACCTGTATCTCCACCAATAACTATGAAAAACATGTGACTTTAAATGTCCAGTTCTCCCTTCCTTGAGTACAGAAAACCTTTCCCCTACTTTGAAATGCAGATGACTAACTCCAGGAGTACCACAGGAATTTTCCCTTTTTATGGAAGTCCATTGGCAAGTCCCGCACGAACCCGTCTGTGCTGTGGGAGTGAAATATAACCTTTTGAAGCAGATAAGCATTTGTCCCATGCACTGATGAAATCCTGGTTTTAGAGTTTAAGTAGGTCAGAAGTGATGCCCGTTTTGTGACTGGTCTTCAAAGGGGTATACGGCACCTCAACTGCTTGTATGCATTAACAGTCTAGTGTATGAAATTGTCATCAAAACATCTACATAAAGTATGTGGTGAGTAAAAATAAATCAGGATATAATAAAATAATTAAATATATGAAAATAGAACTGTAAAAAAAAAAAGGCGGGGAAGAGGGGGGTGAAGCTCAATGTTTTAGAGGATAAATCTGGACTGAGAGTTTTCCTTTTATAACACCAATCAATGTTTTCCCAGTGAGCTGGGAAATTCCCATAGGACCTAAGCATGTTCTGCCTCCCACACAACACTTTGCAGCAGAAATCCTCTTTGAGGACAATTCCTCTCCACGAAAGGCTGTGGGTATTTTCTCATCTGCCCCCTTGGACTGGATGCCCACGCACACTACCCTCGAGGGCAGCTGAACCACATCTTACCTGGTGTCCTCCAGAGAAGTCATCTCAGCATCTCCCCAGAGATTGCCTGAGGCCAGACTGAGGCACCTCCTAAGAAAAAGCAGCAGCTGCATTAGATGGGATCAGTGTTTGTTATTCCCTGGAAATAGAGTTCCTTTGTTTCTTTTTGACCTTGGTAACTTCTTTTGCCCTTGACTAGGCTTTTCTTCTGGCCAGTCTTCCGAGATCTGTTTTCTAGGCATAAAAAGAGAGGAAGATCATTTTTGAAAACATGAAAAGTATGTGGAAGACATCAAGAGGAGGACATAACCTTGAACATACAGGGGTGAAGGAGACAGAAAACCTAATGAGGGGTCAGAAAATTGAAAGGAGAAGGATTAATTAAAATGTACTAAAGATGTTTTGATGATGAAAAAGGAATATAAGTGCTAAGTATTTTTCTTTGTAACAGAAGCTCTGCTGAAAATCAATGGGGAAAGCATGGCTTTTATTTGAGTGGCAATTTGCATATTAATATTGTGATAGCATTATGCAATAGTATATAAGACAGATTGGGTAAATAAAGGCTGTGACCAAACATTTCAGCTTCTCCCCCACGTCTATTGAAAATAAAACTGGCAGAATGTCACACTGTAGGATTGTCCTTGATTTGTTTCCAGTAGAACATTAATTGATGTGTTCCCATGTTTTGATATGTGATTTACAAGCTCAATAACTCAAAGGGTGATTACAGCCAGGCAAGCAATCTGGATGCCAAGCCTCATTTCAGTGAACTGTCCTGGATATTTCACTCTGGAAATCATGGCTTTCTAAATGTGTGGGAGACAATATTAAGCAGTGGCAATCAACAGTGCACTTTTCTGTTGGTGTAGCGGGGGAGATTATTTTGAAATAGCTAGTGCATCTGTTTCATAGCTATTTTTTTCTTGAACTGGGGAAATCTACAATGTTTCAAACAAAATGCTCACAAAATGCACAGAAATGTAGAAGTGTTCCCAAAGAACATTCTGTATTAAAAAAAATAAAAAAAAATCTAGTTTACTTTTTTCAAAACAATCAAAAGGAGTGGAAAAAAAGACAGGAAGAAATATGTACAAACAGTAAAAAAACCCCAAACCCCAATTTTTTTTTCACATAGTTTGCTTTGCAAAACTGTTGGTAACTCAGAAACTTTTGAATTATAGTTTCACTGGCATACAATCTACAGTAACTCAATAGTGACTCCTAAATACCAAGACTGTAATGGGAATGGTGAAAAATTCAAGCTCATTATTGTAATATCCTGTGTTGTTATTATAGCATCAATCCATTTCCTCTTTTGTCTAGGTTTCTAATATTGTTTCATTTACTGAAAGCTGCTTAAAGGGAAAAAAATAGTAATTTTTTTTTAAATAACTGTTGTTAAAGGAGTAATAGAGAATATGTGTGTCTAAGAGAAAGAACTGTGATATTGTGGTTGTAGGTTTATTTGATTGAAGATGGCTTCCAGTACAGCACCTTTAAAGGTTAAAATGTCAGCTTACACATCAAAACCTGCTAGGACATGGTATTAGTGTTGAGGAGCAGAGTACTAGAGGATAAGTAAGGAAAAACAAAACTTTGAAGAGTGAAAAATAACACGTGTTGTCCAAAAATCTGTGGAAGCGACCATCAGCAGTAAATTTGTGATATCAAAATATTTAAATATATTTAAAACACAAATGTTAGTTTATAATTTGTTACATTGAATTTTATGTCTGAGAGCTGTGGGTGTGAAGATATTGCTTTATCCAGCTTTTAGGAGAGCATCATTGCCCTTCCTTTACCCGTGGGGTATCTTGTCATTTCACTGGGATCCTGTGCCAGTGCATTCCTCTGTTCAGCATCATCTCATATTTGTTGCAAAGTTCCTGTTTTAGGAGACACCAAGTTACTAACGCCTTTTGCAACAAGTGAAACTGCCTCTGTGCAGGAGAGAGATCAAGTCTAATACTTTTCATACAAAATCATATAATTCATTCCTCATCATAGTTCCTCATGGCTGATTTTTCCATGGACTATTTAATGAAGTGAAGAATGGTTGTTCTTATTATATGGACTTTCTTCCTTTTCATCTGTTGTTTTATCCATGCCATTTTGTACTAGAAAGCCAAGCACACCTTACTCTCTGACCAGAAGGTGAGAAGAGTGTTTCAGCCTCAGGCTTTTCAGTCCTGCAGACAACATGATGTTTTGATGTGGAAGCAAAGTGGCTTCTTAGCAGATGAAAGAGCTTATGAGAGTATAGATAAAGAAAAGTAAACAGAATGCACCAGTGAAGTCTGGCAAGAAGAGTGGGATAATTCAAGAGTGGTCCAGTTTGGGAGGCAGGGCTGATTGGAAGAAGGTGAGCCTTTGAGGAAGTTTGGGGAGGAGAAATGAAACTGAAGAGTTCGTAGGACGAAATAGAGATTGTATCTTTCCCTGATACTTCTAGTAAGCATATTGCTATGTCTATGAAATGAAGTGGCTGTCCTTGGCCTTCATTACAGATATTTAACTGGTCATTAGGTATATTTGAACTTCTTAAGGCATAGAATGCCCTGGATATTGGGAATAAAGCTTTTATGTTCCTTAAATATTCTGAGGAAATTACAATGAAGAAATGAGAATGGATCTAGAAATATGGCTGCAGTTAACACACTAAATGTCCAAGGGTCCAGCTTCCCAAAAGTTTTCTTTTGTTTGTATCTAGCTCAACAAGTGAAGATGCAAATAATCCAGAACAAGTCATTCTGTGGCTTGGAGCTTCCTGCCAACTAGGGATGATAGCATTAATTTCTTATAAATTCTGCTGTATGAAATGAGATTCTGGAAAATTATATGTTCCTGAGGTCAAAAAGTTTTAGAATAAAATAATTTCCAAAAATATAACTGATGTTCAAACAGTAAAATTTTTACATTATGCAATAAGGTTAATGTAAAGAGACGACATAGCTATGGTTATGTCATAGATATCACACACCCCTTAAAACAAACAAAAAATTACTTTCTTTCATGTTTCTGACCTCATTTCTATAAAATATTTTAGAAGAGATTTCGAAGATAATTAAAGACATAGAAAAAATATGGTAAAATACAACATGGGTTTACAAAGACTTACTTGATCGTGTTGGATTAAGCTGCTATTTTCCTTTGATTTTCTGGACAAAGGAAATGAAATACATCTAATCTACACGGACTTTTACAAAGCATCTGATACAATTCCACAGGGAAAATTATTAGCTAAATAGAGAAATCAGGGATTAGCACAAGAATTTTAAACTGGCTAGCGAATAGACCTAAAAAAGAAAAAGTGAAATGTTGAGGTAAAATGTTCGTTAGACAATTAACCTGAAAACTAGATTGGAGGCTTGTTTCATCTAATATTTTCATTAGTAATTTTGGCTCATGATATGTGGTGTTCTGTTAAAATTTAATGACGACACAAAGGAATTGCCAGTATAGGGGAGGGTCAAACATCACACAGGATGAAAAACAGGATGATGGCAGTAACCGAGCAAGGAGAAAATCATGACTTTAGGGACTAATAGGAAAAAAATATTTGTTGCACATGTTGACTGCTAACAGGATGACTGTGATTCATTAATATTATGTAGATACAAGATAACCAAATATAAACCTGTAATCTGGTTCTGTTCCCCTGTATTGTTTTTGTACTTTTATTGTTTCCTTCAGGGGAGGTTTACATTAAATATTAGGAAAAGTTTCTTCACTGAAAGGATGGTCAGGCATTGTAACTGGCTGCCCAGGAAGGGGGAGAAATTGCCCTTTCTGGAAGTGTTCAAAAAATTATAGATATGTCACTCAGGGATATGGTGAATATGGTGGTACTGGGTTGATGATTGGACTCAATGATCTTACAAGTCTTTTCCAAACTAAATGATTCTGTGATTCTATAAAGCACTTGAATTTTGGCTACATGTGAAAAAATGTGAGACTAAACCCTGTTTCTTACATTCCCATTCATGTTTAGGCTGTGAGACACCATCCTGACTGTGGAATACCCTTCTGGATACCCATGTGAAATTCAGCAAGTAAATTCTAACTGGAGCAAGGGCTAAGAAAGATTCCTGGGACTAATTGTACTTTTACAAGCTGGGGGCAGATAACAAGTGTGCCCACCCTCTGAAATTATAAGAGCAGTCAGAAGAGAGAGTAGAAACATTTTAGCTAATGAATAATGATGGTACAAGGATAAATGGGCACAAATTATTCATTGATAGATGCGAAAAGGAAAATCAAGACCATCACAGCAGTGAGAGTCTATAAGGGTAAAAGGAGAATGTGTGTTCTCAGGTCATGAAACAGAAACAGCGGTGTCCTTTTGCCTAGACCCGTTTCTCATTTTGCTTTTATTTCCACAGTGAGTATGTATTTCCCTTAACATCAATAACACCATTCTTCACTAACAGATTGCTTTGTTAAACCTGTCCAGACTGTAGAAATTAGGTATTATTTCTCTTTTCACAGAGTTTGTATTTGCTGTTCCTTGACTACCCTCGAGTCTTTGTGTTAATGCTTTTTTCACTGTGCTAGTTCACCCTCTTAGGGTTTTCCTCTGCTTCCTCATATGCCTATTTCCCTTTGTTGATATTATTAGGCTTCTTGATATCTTAGTTTCTTTTTTTTCTTCTTTTTTTCATCTTTTTTAGCCAAACTTTGCAAAAGCAGTTGAAATATAATTTCTTGCTTAATGCTGGGAAAAGCAACTCAGTTTCAGGATTCTGTGTCACGTCATATAGCAGCCTTAAAATCTGCAAACATAAGACTGGAACAGGCAGGAAGAATACATATTATTTCTTGGATTGATGCAAGCATAAATTGTTTTAATTTTTTTTTCTCTATAGGTCTAATTATCTAATTGTAGCAGTGATTCACCATTCAATTTATTTGCCCACCAAAAGTGCGCTGAAACCTTTCATGTTCAACTATGTCAACCCAAAAATCTCCTGCCTCCCTTAAATCCACCAAAGAGCAACCAAACCTTTGCTTGCTCTCAATAATTTCTGATACTTGCTTAAAAATAAGAGGCATATTGTCCACCACCTCTTCAAACTGGCTCCTGCTAGGACAAAATGGTCTCCAGCATTAGTTGTTTAGCTCTTCTAACCAGATTTCTTCTAACAAACCATTTAAACACTGACTCTCAAGTAGTTAAATTACCATTTCTGCTATTTTGGGGCAAGGCAGTTGTTTGGTGGACTCGAAGGCTAAGTCAGCTCCTGGGCTGCGTAAGAAAAGGTTGCTGAAAATCAGCTATACACTGACAGCTTTTCAGACTGAAGTCAGAATATTAAATACAGTGATACCAGATACAATCTCTATCTGTTTAAAACTATTAATTTATGCAAGCCCAGATATGGATGATTTTTTTTTTCTTCGTGGAGATTAGATGGCCCAAGACGAATTGCACACTCACTGTAAACACATCACGAGTTGCAAACTGTTAATAACTCAGCCCCTCTCAGAGCAAGGTCTCTTCTCAGAAGAGCAATGGGTACATAGGCATTTCCCTTCACAAAGAGTTTTCATATCTGGTTTTGTTCCAGCTAAGTGTGAAATCCCAATCCTTCAAAATGTTCCACGTAAAGAAAGCAGTAAGTTTGAGCCAGCTAAGCAGTGGTTTGCTTTTGCATCTAAAATGTTAACACTGATCACAAATGCAAATGCAATACTGAAGCAGTTATCACAATTGGATTGAATTTGCTAACTGCTTTGGAAATTCTGATGAAAAAAAATGGAGGAGTATCTTTCAGGATATGTGTAACATTTAATTTCAATACTCCACTCCATGCTCTATTTTTGCAACAACTGAAATAAAATTTAAATTACTTTACACAAGACTTACATGACTACAAAATTAAACAAATATTTTTTATTTAAACGAAACAATTTAAAAATTCTTAATTTGATCACATAGCTTGGGTGTTTTTCAGTTTGACCTAATAGTTTCTCTGTCAGTCTGTGAACCTCCCAAATCTGTTTTTCACTTAGCTCTTTCCCTGAAATGACCTTTCATGGTGATGCATGGAAGAATTAAAAATGAGGCTGCCTCTAGCCTTCTGCAGGTGGAAGGACACACCCAGTAAATTCAAGATCCTGAAGTCAAAGGAAGAAAGAATTAGCAAAGCAAATAGAAAACTAACCACCACCACCACCAAAAAAATGCAGAAGGACTTCAGTTTACCATCGGGCTGCAAAACCTGTTACGCCAGGTTTTCACCCAAAAAAAGAGGAGTTCTATTGTTGAGGCTATAACTTGTTTGTGATATAAAGTCTTCAGTGTAGGGTATTTATAAAAATAATTGGGTGACATCTGTGCATTGTCTTTGCTGCAGCTGATGGAGGGGTTGGAGGTGGTGGAGAAGCCCGTGACAGCATGGATGGAAGAGACTCCGAGAGCTGCACAGTGCACCAGCTCTCCTCTGCTCCTGCCACACACATCCCATCATCCAGCATGTGGCTTTATAAATAATTTGCTCATTTTTGCAGGAACCAAGAAGAAATTTAGGAAAGATAAGTGCATTTTGTATCAAAGTCAAGGCAAAGGGAGGAAAGTAGACTAAGAAGGAAAATAACCTGTAATTTACACAGCTTCAGTGCCACAAAGGCAAGATGGTGGCTTTTCCTTGTTGCTTTCTCTTTTTCTTCTACTTTATAGCTAATTTGCTTCTACAGTGGATTTATTTTTTTTTCCAAAAAACAGCTAGAGTCACTTTCTCAGACAAAGTAAAAATAAAGAATAATATGGGATAAAATTTGGAAAGAATAATCATGGATGTGTTTTTTCTGACATACCAAGGACATTTTATTTATTGGAAATCCCAAAAAATATTTATCAGTTTTGGAGCTTATTTTATATTCCATTCTATGTTAATGTTACAATAGAAAAAAAAACAAAATATTTTTACTTTCTTTTTTTAAATTTTAGAGTTGTAGGCCTTGTGGATCTGTGAACCCTAAACGTAATGGTAGTTAAAGGCTGAGGCTGAGGTCCCAAACACCATGGGTGGCCCAGATTAGAAAGATGTGGAGGAAGCAATGTTGGTGCAGTTTCGTGTTCCACTTTTCCATCCTGTTTCTTTTATTCAGATACAATGCTATTTTTTGTAAACCAAGTAGTTTTACATTTGTTTCTATTTGTGCAGCATCTCCCTTAATGGTCACCACATAAATCTGATAAGTACTGTCCAATAAATAATGAATTCTAATAAACACTGAAATAAAGAGCAAATGTTTCTAAATATTGATGCCTAAGGGTTTCTTTGATTTTTGATTTTTTAATTTTATAGATGTTAGAAATTATTGTAGATCTAATGTACTAGTAAAATAACTTCAGTAGCTGAATGTTTATACATACTGACCCCATCCTATATCAACCCTTTAGAATTCCTTTAGCTGTTTAGTCTCTATTTCAAGGTAGAATTGCAGAAAACCGCCATGCAGCCTGTACTACAAGATAAAGACAGGGACAGAAGGACCTTCAAATCTGAAGCTTTGGAAGGCCTCCAAGGACCTGATGTGCTGTGAGGAAGACGACAAAGATGAAGGAAGGGTCCTGAGACCCCAGACCCAATTCCTGATGGGGTGTGCCTAGGGTGGAACGGGGCAGGACTGAGGGGAATAACGGAATGGAATTGGACGGACACTATTATAAAATCTTGTAACAAGGGTCTAATAGGGGGATTCTGGTTGTCAATGTATTCCTGGAGCCTGGAGGCTCATGAAAGCTCCTGCTCACTTATCTTATCTCCTACTGAAGTTGCCTGAAGTTTTTTTTTCCTCGCTCCTTTAAGGCAACAATATGTTAGAATAAACAAAGGTTGATAGCTGTAATGAAAACTTATTAAGAGAACCACAGAGCTGTATCTACAGAGATAAAGTTTTGATGTGCTGAATAATTTAGCTATTATTAATAGTTATTAATATTAATAATATTATTATTAAGCTAGTTTGGGTTGGAAGAGGCCACTAAAGATCATCTGGTCCAAGATTCCCGCCATGGGCAGGGACACCTTCTACTTGTTCAGGTTGCTCAAAGCTCCATTCAACCTGGCCTTGAACAATTCCAGGGTTGGGGCATCTACCACCTCTCTGGGCAGCCTATGCCAGTGTTTTGCTGCCCTCATAGTGCATATTTTTTTCCTCTTTTCATTTAAAAATGTCATCACAGGCCCTGCTAATACTTTTTTCCCATTTTTCTTAAAAGTTCCCTGAAAGGCAGTAATAGGGTCTGCCCGGATCCTTCTCTTCTCTGGATGAGCAGTCCCAACTCTCTCAGCCTGTCTGTGTAGGAGAGGTGCTCCAGCCTTCTGATCACCTTCACGACCCCTCTGTGGAGCAGCTCTAACAAGTCCATGTCTTTCTTGTATGGGGGACCCAGAGCTGGATGCCATACTCCAGGTGGGGTCTCACAGGGACAGAGGAACAGAACCACCTCCCTTGACCTGCTGGCCATTCTTGTGATGCAGCCCAAGATATGGTTGATTTTCCGGGCTGTGAGTGCTCATTTTTGGCTCATGCCCAGCTTTTCATCAAGCAGTGCCCCAGCCCTTCTCCTCAGAACTGCTCTCAATCCCTCCCTCCCCAAGGGATATTGGGAACTGCCCTAACACACGTGCAGCACCTTGCATTTGGCCTTGCTGAACTTCTTGAGTTTAATTATCTGATTTCAAAGTGCTAAAAATAGGTGACTAATTCCTGGAGACTTTAGTTATAGTGGAGGGAGGCAAAAGCTCCTTTGAATAAATGCTAAGGTCCTAAGGTCTAAGTTTGCAAGTTCCTCTCTTCCAGGCAGATGATATCATACTGGTGTAAATCAGAAGAAAACATGGATTAAGTAGATATTCACTTATTAGCAAAATCTGTTGACAAAGAAGCTTTGATATGCAACCATTAGTACATCCTCTCTCTTGTTTTTTTGGTTTTGCTGTGGTTTTGATTTCTCTTGTATTACAAAATTATTGTGACAAAGTATTTCTGCTTTTAGGCTGTTCTCAGAAAATGTTTATTGGGGTTCGTGGGCTAAAGAGTTCAGCACTGTCCAGCTAATCAGAGTTGAACCTTGGGAATTTTTTTTTTGTAGATAAGAAATTTGATCCAATAATGTCAGAAAATGTGGTATAAACCCCCAGACACAAAGCCCAGTCAGGAACTCAATCAAATGCTGGAAGAATACTGATTTACTAAATTTTCATGGCTGCTTTCACCAATATCTGTAGCTTTTGCTAACAGGTTTCCTGTTCAGACATTGGTTGTGTTAAGAAAGGCAAATGATAGAAATTTGTTAGTTTGGTAACTTCAGGAAACCTGACCTGCTGATAGTGCCCTTCCCAGAGGATGCAATCAAGTTACAGCTAGGGTAATGTCTGGCTTGTTTACTGGCTCATAGTGGAGAATCCTGATAACAGCTAATATATGGCAAGTTTTATATTGGGGCTAGTTGCGGCAAAAATAGTTTAACAGGGAAGGGAGTTTACCAGTGCTCATTTGAGTTAGGTCTTGCTGGTAGTGAGACTTACTTTCTCAGTGATTTCAGATTATTGTATTTGAAGTTTAGGCAATTTTTTCCCCTATCTGTTTATTTACCTGTTTACAGAAGACACTCTCTGGGTTCAGAATTAAATGGCAAATCACTGCTTCTGTCTCCCTGTAGCAAAAGTTAATCCTTCCACTGCCAGAGAGAGCACATACTTCTAATGTGGGTGCCTCATCAAGGCATCTGTTGCATTAGTCTGAGTTAAAAAGACAGGGTTTAAGTCTGAGTAGTTTACATGTTGTGCAGTAAATATGTCCTGGGACCACATATTGAACCATGAAGATAAAACAAATGGTGAACAGTTACTTCCTTTATGAGCTCTTACACATTCTACATGTAATATTGTCTACAAGCTCTTGCCCACTGTTGTGATGGCATGAACCGAATGTACTCTAAGGCAAATTTACAGTGAAGAGGTACTAGAGAGAGTCATGGGAAGATAGAGAAAACACACAATGGGGACTGAATTAAGGTTGCAGAAGTAGCTTTTGAATGTTTGACTCTGTAACCTTTGTAACCTTAATAATGTTATTTTAATGCATACTATGTTTTATTTGTTTAATACCTTGGAGTAGCTACATTTGGAATGAACTCCATCACCTCCACTGAAGGAAGCAACTCAACAGGTCCTGACCCAGCATGGCCTGTTGTGATCAGCCTGTGTAAGGTCATAAGCATCAGCCTGAGCCCTGCGAGCTGATGACAGGGTGCAGAAAAATTCTGTCCTCTGTTTCATGAAAGCCTAATTGCTCACTTTGTCATGTTGATCTTGTAATATGTCTCCTGCTCCTACTGCTTTTCAGTAATTTCCTGCATAGAAGTACCCTTTGTGCACTGTCACCATTCGCTCTGTTACATGGTGAAAGTACTGCACAGGCTATTTCTGTTAGATTTCATTAGGGAATGTTATTTCTCCCCAGAGCTGCTTCCATCAGCCTCATGCTATTTCTATCTCTGAAGAAACAATTCTAAGCAGCCCCCTTTCTACTGATATCAATCCTTTCCCCTTCTCCCTCTCAGAGCTGGCAGCCATAGTTGACTGTGTGCCAAATTAAAATTCAAGAGGGTTACTATTCAAAGTACTTGATATATTCTAATGCTTCAGGATCCTTACACTATGGATCCTATACTTAAGCAATGCATTGCCCAGGTCCTGAGTTCCCCGAGTTCAATGTGTCCAGAACCCTGAAGCAATGCAATTGTGTTAGGGCAGCTCTGTCAATTACAATATCAGTCTGCAGCCTGCTCCTGTGACTTTATGGTCTTAGATGTCCTGGATGAGTGCAGCAATGGTTTAACAAGCTGCATCTTTGCAGTCCTGTGGGCCATTTGCTTGGACACAGGGAGGGGAGGGGTGATGTGGGGGGAATGGGGAGGACAACACATGCCTGAATTCCATGACTCTAAGTCTGAATTGAAAGAGCAGTATTTAACTTTTGTGATCTCCTCACCGTTGCTTTGAAGGGCATTTTACTTAATTAGGGAAATGCACCCAAATTATGTCCACATCACTGGTGTCATATGTTACTCTCAGTTGCCCCACAGAAAGGAGGAACATCATTAAACAAACTCTGTTCACAAATGCTATCCTGTCACCAGTTATTTCATGCAATGTTACCTTCCTTTCCTCCCTATTTACCAAATGACTTGGTGGTGTTATTTATACTACTTCTGCGTTGATTTGTCTTACCACCATATGTTCACTGACTTTAGATCTGATGATAATGATCTTTTGTGGTATGTGCACTTCCACATATTAATTATTGTTGAGATTCAGATGTTTCAGTTTCAGATGTAAAAAGGTATTCTAATCATGTTTTTTATCATCCCGAAATACAAGCTTCCTTTGCAAAAGGAGATTAAAAAAAAAAAAGGTTTAAGTTTTAAAGGATTAATCTTTGAAATAGCATAGAACTGCAGAAAAAATGAGGGTGAAAAAATTATTTGACAAGCATTTTCCATTTTTAAAGGTTTGCTTTCATAGTTCTGACTGTTAAATATAACTTGTATAATTTCAGAGGATATTCAAATAGATAAATCACAGAACTTGTGACAGGAAGAAAACATCTAGGCAGATGTGTATATACTTAATGCTGAAAAGTAACTTCACTTCTCACTTGTACCTGCTGCCATAATTCCTGTATATGATATACTATGTTATGCTAATGTTTTAGGAATTGTAAATCAACTGTCTGATACGATAGTCAGTGGTCTTTGGTGGGAATTGATGATCTTCATGGATTTTTGTGTTCTGCATTTTGTTCATTTTGCATGATGGAGCGCCAAAAATGAAGATTTGGGCACTACAGAAAATTAATTCATTAATTGCCTTTTGCAGGATGCAGGAAAGCTTTTGTGCAATCTTTGTTTTCACAATCCCATAAATCCTGGCTTTTAACAGAATAAGGTATCAGAGGTGAAAGCCATAGGAAGTCACCTCCTTCACAAATTTCCTGTGAAGTGAGGATATGGTGTTTTGGAAGGTCACACATTTCTGGAGGATTTGATTTGTATTGATAAGTTTGGGAGTTTTGAATTGCTCTGCAGCAGTCATCAGAACTTTAGGATCCTTGAGGAGTATCTTTCCTTCACTGACACAGCATTAAACAAGATGCCTTTTGTACACCTGCACTTTTGTACAGGATGCACTGGAGTGTGTATATATATATATATCTCTTCATGTTGAAAACAGTACCCTCAGAACACAGAGCTAGAACACAGAACACAGAACAAAACTGCAAGGATTAATTGAGAAACCAAAACACCTGCTCAGTTTTGTCTACAGAAAAAGTTTACAGAAGAATGGGTCCACTAATCAAATCTGTATTTAATCAAAAAATGGTTTAGATTAGTTTTGATCTACCAGCTGAGCAGAGAAACATTGAGAGGTATTTCTATTTCACCCAACTGAAATAATTTTCTTTACAAAAAGGAAAAAAACCAAAACCAAACCCAAAATCAAACAAAAAAAACCCAACCAAACAAAAAAACCAAACCCTAGAAGAGAAGTAAAACATTTCAAGCTGAAAAATAAATGATAAAATTTTCAACTTTAGTTTTATTTCAAAGTATAAAATTAAGGTGAGAAAAGGAGCACTGAATTTTTGCATATGTCAATAAGAAAATATTTTAAAAATTAAAAATGTAAATTTGAAGATCAGGGATGAAGGCGTAAGTTCAGTGCAGTCATCTACCAATATGTGGCCTATTTGAAGCTGTAATTTTTAAGAATTTTTTTTTAAAATAAGGTATACTGTAGCAAAAATTTTATATGAGCTGGAAGCTTAAGTTTCTCTGAAAATGTGAGAATAACCAGCAGGGGTTTTTTGGGTTTTTTTTGTAGAAGAGAAAAAGATTGAATGCCTTTTTAATCTTCAAAGGAAAAAAAAAATCATCTTTAGTATTTTTACCTGTAAGGATTCCATGGACACCAAGTTTTTCAGTCATAGCCTATGATCCTATGGCTTGTGCACTTATTATTACAGCTGACTATGCATGTGATTCAATAAACCTCTGAGTACATGACGCCTACACCTATCTAAGTGGTTATCCATTTTTTTAAGTGTTTAGGACTGGTGTGTCTCAACTTTCTGATTTTAAAATTTTTAACTTATCTACTTGCAAGAGTGGGAAGCACTGATTTTTCCATGAGATGAAAGAATGGAACTTCAGAGTCTAGACAACATGTATCTCTGAAAGAGAAGGGGCAACTGTCAATATTATGAGGTCTCTGACAGCAAATCCCATTCCAGAAGAGGATTTCTCAGCAGTATCTTAGAAAATGCTCCATGTGCTGCTTGTTTTAACACACAGAAACACAAGTATGAGAGTCTGCAAGAGGGTGGTGCTTCAGTGTGGAACTGGACCTCAGGTCCTCCATCTTCATCAATAAAAGAAATCTGCTGAAGAGCTGGACAGCTCTGTAGAACTGTGCTTTGTCTCTCCAAACTAGCTCACTTGTGATAGAGCCTGAGGGCTTGATAAAGCTTGCACTGGAAAGACATGTACACACAAAACTGGCCTTGGCAAAATGGCTTTAGCATTGAAAAATATGCATATCGAGATTCAAGGGAAAGGAATTTGCATAAAAACCTGGTGTTTTGAAGAGTGGAAGTTCTAGTACTTGTAGAGTGGTTTGCAATAATGCTTTTGGAACAAACTTCTGGATGCCTTCTTTCTTCTGTAAAGCCTCAGAAGAATTTTCTTCCATAAAATCTACAAGAGGGTTCCCCAGTCTCACTGACAGGGAGTTGCAAGGAGAAGACCCTCTACTCACGTATGATAATTGGCTACCCATAAACATGAAATATTCTGAGACAGGTATTAATATAAATAAAATTTTACAGGTATTTTAAATCAAGAGTGACATGTTTTTACTTTTGTATTATTGCTATAATTTGTCAGATTTTTTCACTTCTCCATTAACTAATTTAGAGAGGTGTTGAAAGCTTTTTATAAAGGAAACGTGCATCATATAACTTGGATGATAATGCTGAATTTCTTCCAGGATCAAATATAACGGCTGCGTTTAGCACTCTGTTCATTACCTGAATGGATAACAAGGTTGTCCTTCAGCCATAACAGATCTTGCACATTTGAAACACACATGTTGATGCTTGAAAGGTATTTCAGAATACCCATAATGAGTAAAAATCCTGATCGAAGAAGTGGGTGGTATCCTATTCACTGAGGTGTTACCGGCACATAATCAATAGGGCATGGAGCAAGGAGATCATTTTTATTTCCTAAATGATCTTGTTCATTTAGATGTGAAACAGACATTCATTAGCATTTAAATACTTTATGACATTTAAGACACTCCCCTATTTTTATGAGATTTTGACACAGTTTCATTGAAAATCTTTTTATAACCTGATTCTAGAAAATTATTTTAACAATTTCTACATATTCTGTCAGCCGTGGGTGAACTGTCAAGAGGCTTGCTTTTATTTAAACTCCCAAATGTACACATTTACAGGAAGCTTAATCCCCGGTTTGGGCCTGAACAAGGCATTTGCTGTTGCATTTTTTGAGGAAGTTGTGGAACCCTCTGGAGCAGATGGTCTAAGACTTTCTCTAATAGTGGCTACTGCAAGAAACTTCTGAAGCCAAATAGGCAAACAGGAAAAGGATGGCAGAAAATATAATACTGTGTCTTCCTTACAGGCTGGAAGCCTAAAGGCAGGGTTCCAAATCCCCAGAGGTCAGGAGGGGGAGCCTTCAACAGACTACTCAAATGTTAGGACTTCTATTTCTAGATGTCTCAGATGTGAAACTACTCTTTATGATGATTTAAATTTTACTGAGAGGTCTGACACCAATAATAGAAAGCAAGTGAAGTCATGGAAAGGAATGTGACAACTTGAGTATTTTCATCTAGACTGAGTCTTACATTTTGGACCTGATCTCTATTTGAAAATAATCTTCTTCAAACAAAGCTTCTCTGGGTGTCAAACTAGTGCCTGAGCAAAAGTGGTGTTGTGCCAGGTGCACTGTCTGTATCTGGGTTTCTGAAGGAGCGAGAAATGTCCAAACAGTTTAGTGATAATCTCGTATTCTTTCATTTTATTTCAGCCTGTTGAATTACAGACTTTCTACAAGCACTTAAATCTACTTAAATCTGTATCTATGTATGCCTGAAGGCTTCTGTCAGGGTTAGGCCAGGACACCCAATGCTTGGCTTACAAGGTCTGTTATCACTTCTCCATATTTAGGATCAGCAGTCTTGTGTGCAGGGGGAGCAAAAAGAAGAGAAGGAAGCACATTCCTTTGTTTTATAAGGAAGGACAAAGGAAACAGCTATGGCATAATAGACCTTGAAATACATTAGCTGCAGCATCTCTTGAGAAAGAGTTCAGCACGTTTCCTCTCATCAGCTACCCACTTCTCCCTCTCTGCCTTGCTACAGCTGTATGAATAAAGGATTCTTTTCTTTCTAGAAGTTCTAAAAACAAGAAAAACAAAGCACCTTCTGAAGCAAGCCAAGATTTATTTTAGCTTCTCAGTGAATCAAGAGGGGTTTAAAAAACAAAGCCAGAACACTCTAGCTTAAACAAAACATTACATTTGACAGGGAATAAAACATGATTTTTTAAAAGAGGACAAGGCTTGACAACACAAGTATCATAATGAAAAGCATTTTAAATTTTAAAAAAACATTAAAAATACCCTAAAGGTTACTTTTGTTTATTTCCAATCTCAGATCCATATGATTTTTTTTTCCACTTTTGTTCAATTTTTCGGCTAAGAAATCCATGTTTTGAAAATATTTTTAATGTTCCCACAACTGTGATTTTCTGTGAAAATAGTTCAGCTTATTGCCCATACGTTGCATTTACTCCTTGTCCACTTACCTGTGCTTCTGTAGGCACTGACTGATCCAGTAAATGAAATTATGTGCTGAAGGAAGTCCCACTCCCTCCAAATCCCTCCTTTCCCCACCCTGAACCCTTTTGTTTTCAGTACTTAAAAAAACCCAACAACAAAAAAACCCAAACAGCCAAACCCATAAAGTCTTTGTCCTAGAGTAACAGGCAACTTTTTGTCCATCTTCTGACTTTTTGCCTTTGGGAACACAGTTTTAGATACTTAAGGTCCTGCAGTATCTTGGTGGTTTTCTGTGTATGATCGTCCTTTCTTCAGTGTCCCAGCACCAGCTGCCTACAAAGCACAGTGGATTATCAATGTGGGCAGCTGAATTCCCTTAACTCATTTTTAAATCCCCAGTATAAGAACTCAAATATAAAGCAGGACAGTGTAAAACAGCAATAAATATTTACATTTTTTAAAGCATTTAAAGATTAAAAAGAGAAGAAAAAAAAAGAAAGAAAAAGCACTTTACTAAAGTGAACCAGAGAACTGAATATCCCTTGACTCACCATAAGTGAAGGCTACCCAGTACTTGCTTCCAAGCTCACTACTAGGATTTGTTTTTTTCCTGAGGTTCAAATAGAGCCTGCCTTTCCTATTTTCTTCAGGTGGAGCTGTGCAAGCCAGAATAGGCTTTTCTATCATCCTTATTAGTCTTATATGAAACAGCTGCTGCCTTTTTCTGAGCAGCAAGCACGTTGCCAGACAGCCTGAGGGGCTACCATCTGACATCCATATTTTGTTCTCAATAGGTCCATGACTCATGCTTTCAGGGGAATACAGGAGTAAGTAGGTTTTGTCTCCTTTTTTGCTGATGATAGATGCAGTTTCATTTCCTACTGCAACTGGACAACCAGTACAATTGTATTTCTTTTTTGAACAACTCTCCCAAAAAAAAGCATTTAGTGGAACCGTTTCATTTATTGGTAACACATAGCCATAAAACATTACACAAATAACATTTCTCTAATCAAAAACAGTTAGTTGAATTCTGGAATAAGAAAAAATTAATGTGGATGGTCTTCCTAGTGAAGACCTTCAGTGGTTTTTAGCATAGTGCCTCGTGATTAGACTTTGCTGGTTGGGGAAAAAGGAATATTATTAGTTGTGCACATGGTCCCATGTGCCTCAATGTGAATGTAATAAACATGATGTGGATGCTGTGAGTTGGTTGGTCTCCTGGACAGTTTACAACCTTGGCAGGAAAAGCATGGTGGGAAATGGGCAAGAAGGGTGAAGGGTGACTGCTTAGCACATGTTAAGGGGCAGTCAGCAAAAGCAAGCATAAGCATCCAGCTTTTGATTCCCCTGCCTCATGCTGACTGCCTGGATTTTTTTTTTCTCTTTCAGCTAAAAAAGGTAGAAAATTAAAGCCCTGAAAATGACAGGGAAAAGGTAATTGAATTCTGTAGAGAAACCACCAAAAATCAACCTTTTTGCTCTTAGAATCATAAAGAATTTTTTTATACATTCTTAGCTTTCTACAAGCCCCTAAATTCCTGTCATTACTTCAGAGCCATCTAATTTATTCTTCTCAGAAAAAGTTTTTAATTTTTGGTAAATAAAATTCACACTTTACCTAATTTTTCACCTCTGACTAAATTATTTCATCTGTTTTCATTTGCTCTCCTGCGTGCTACATACGTTCTTTGGCCTGGAATCTTTATCATCTGAATTATAGTATCAATGTATTGTTATAAATTAGCATAAGCAGTGTATATAATGCAAATTTCACTGGTTAATTGCTCCTAAACAGTCCTTTTTGGCTAATGAGACACACACATTGAAGAAGAGACCAAGAACTGGTTCTGACTTTCAATGTACCAAACTCTGTTCATGTGACTGAAGTGCTGAGAATCGCACCCAGCTGTGGGATTGCACATTCAAGGCTGATAAACTGAAAATTAAGCAATAAAGCAGCCTCATCAGTGCATCCCTAGTCTAAATTAGCTCACGAGAAAAAAAGCATCATAAACAAATCACTGTGAATAATAAGGTACTTCAAAGCATTGACAGGTTCGTTTGATTATTTTTTAAAATTGTGTTAATTAGAAAACATAAGGAAAACTTAATAACTGCTATTTTAATACAAGTTCACAGTCCCACATCCACCTTGCTTCTGAATGTCTCCCTCTCTCCCACTGCATCAGAAGAATGAGGGGGTTTATTCAGTGTGTCAGTGCCGAAAAATACCCATTTTCCTTCTTTTCTCCTTGTGCCAGCTGTACATTTGCACTTTGAGTAGTTCTTTTGAGCTTTGGCAAATAAGATATTTAGAAAATAGCCACTTTACTCCCCATCTCATCATCTCCTTGAGCAGACACCATTTCTCGGCCCTTTTTTTAACTTACTATTAATATGTTTAAAAATACTCCGTGTGTCTTTCTTCACCCTCTCAGCTGTGATTTCCAACACTCTTCTCTTCAGACAATGAGATTTTTAAGATGAAGTGGGTATAGCATTGTGTAAAGCAACATAGTTTTAAGAGGTGATTGCGTAGCCTTCTACACCAAAGATTTGGAGTTCTTGGTATGTTTTGATTAAAGCTTTAATTTCTTTTTCAGTCCAGCCATTAATGAGTACTTGAGTCTTTTGGATTCCCTGGAGAATATTTTTATGATCAGTGTTTGATGAACTTGGTCCAGTAGCTGCATAAATAATTGAATTGTTAGGAACCTAAGTATGCATATAGGATAGGAGGTAGAATGAGATTACTGAGAGCCTTTGCTTTAGGAAAGAGGATTAAAGGTTCTCTACTGGGACTATTTCCTAAGAGAAACAAGCTTTCCTAATGACAAGCTCAAAGAGCTGGTAAACCCAAACATAGCTATGGGCTATTAGTTAGCAATTATGTTTCACTGTCCACAAGTATAAAAGATTTCAATTCAAAGATAGTGGAGAGGTCCATTGATTTTAGTACAATTTACATGCATCTCAGACTAGCTGGATCTCCAGAACTCCAGTAAACAGCACTGAAACACACTCTAAAACTGGAGGGAGGAGAGATCAAAGTTTTAGAGTGAAATATAAAAGAAAGTGTAAGCAGAACTGCAAGTGATGCAGGAATCAAAGGTTTGACCCCAAATTCTTCGAAACTTCAATGCTATTTACCATAACCTATTGATGTGCCCTCAACACCAGAAGTCTGCTTACAGTACTGCATCTGGAAAGGGAGAAATAACTACAGATTCTCATTTTGATCCACAAGTGGATTACATAAAAATAAATTAAAACTGGAGTTCTCCCTTTGGATTTTCTTTCCTAACTTTTACTTCCCCTCTGTCTTTAAACTATAGATGATGTGAATTTGCTACAGCAAAAACTAAGGATATGACCTCATGTGAGGTTTTTTGGATTTCCTTCTTGCTATTTAATGTTATAAATCAATCTGTCATTCTGTCATAGTACAGCACATACAGGAAGGTCCAATGAGTCCAGTTTTTGTTATCTTGAGCATTTGATCTATGCTGCAGATGATAGCACTGGCTGTAATATATACTTGGCTGGTGCTTTCTAAGAGAATGCTTTATACACTCCTAGCAGCCTCCGTTATTAAACTCTTCATAACATTTACAGTAGTTCAGCTACTGAAAGAAAATGAATGTCTTGTAATGTCCTGAAAAAGAGTAAAAATGAAAACTGAAAAAGACAAAAGCAGCAGTTGTGAGCTGTGGTCGCTGGGTTGCTGGGAACTCCCTGAAGCATGACATGCAGACATGCCAAAAAAGACTCTTTTTCTTCTGAATAGCTGACATGTCGTCTGCACTGGAAAACAGTGATGCAGGGAACTGAGCTGAGATGTGACTTGTTATTCTGTTGTGTGTCCAGCCCTAACACAGTGTATGAGCAGCTTCTGGCTGAGCAGTGAGGTTCAGCTTGGGAGCATTCTGTAGCTGTGAAGAAGTATTTGACGCACATGCTAGCAAGCCACTTAATTGTATTTGCCTGTAGTTTGTGTAAGCTGCCTCCCTCAACTCCCCATTGTAATCAGAACAATGAAACTAGATTTTTTGTCCATAGTAGCTGTACCTAGAGAGGGGCTTTATTAAGCTAATAGATAAGGATGAAAACATCCCACCAGGCAGGACTGTATTTCTACCGCTGCTCTGTTGAACGCTTGGTGCTATAAACTGAGATTAACGTATCAGTGAGAAAAAAGATAACAGTTAATGCAAATGTCCTTACAGCTCAAGTGGCAGCAACTGGGGGTTAGTGCCTGTTTTCTGTAGGATAGGCACCATTTGAATATATATAGGCATTTAAACGCATTCATTACATTATTAAAATGACATTCTGTGACAGTTTGTTTGTCTGGAAACGCAGAACACAGTATTTTAAATGCTCATTAAAGAGAAGATATGACAGCTCTACCTCTTGCCTGGTAGTTAGAGCACTGTTCCTGCACTGAGAAGCCTTGGTTTGAGCAGAGTAGATAGACACTCATTATGAAATTCTGAGGCAGGTTCCCTATCCACCCTTCATCAGGCTGTGCAGCAAAGCAAAACAGGTCTCTTTGAAGTACTCCTAAGTATAAAATACAAAAATATTTACTGACAAAGAGCAAAAGAGAATAACCCCATGACTTTGTCTTTGACTATAAATATGAGAAAAATATTTTCTCTGGAGTTCCATCTCCATCAACAATTGTATTGTTACAGCTGGAGTTACCCACCCAGCTGTGAACCCTTGCACAATTACACAGAGGCTGGGAATTTCAGTCTCCTCATTCAGACAAAGGAGCTCAACCTAAATTTCTGCAATGAATATCCTAACTACCGTCCTTTTCAATAAAATGGAATGCTTGCTCACCATCTCTTTTATTTCTTTTAAAATCCTCAAAACATTTTAAATTCAATCAAAGGAAATGTGTAACTTGACAAAACCGTGTTTCTCAATTTGTTTCTGTGGAGAAGATGGGTCTCTATTTCTCTCTGTCCTTTCCAAATTTCTGGTCAAACTGATCTAATTTCTCTTAGTCAAACGGGATTTGGAACAAAGTGAGGTACCTCTTTATCTGTTTTCCAAGACTGATCTCAAATTTCATAATCTGAGAGAATGTGGTGGAGACTTTTGCAAATTAGTTATGACAATAAGAATCAATAAAATTAACTGAATGGCTGCAGCAATCCTCAGAAGTGTGAGAAACTTCAGTTTGACAGGAGCACATCTGAAGGGACTACTGTCACTCAGAAATGAGGGTGCTGTGAAGCCTCTGCCTATTGCAGGCAGAAATCACAAATTTCTGTTCATGAGGCTTGGCTGTCCAGGTAAAGCCACTGTTTGCTTTATTTTTATCTCTCAATATTTGAAATTACCTACTTATCTCTCCTGTAATGGTACTTTGTGTGTCCTGTGTTTGGGTTCTCTAGTTTTCTTGGCTGTAAGCAGGAGGGATGCATGGACACATACAGATTGTGAAACAACTGCACTAGTGCTCAGTAAGAGCTCTACTTGATGTGTGGGTATCTTGATAACAGGATTTATTCATGGTTGGACACAATATTTTGGTTTTGGGGATTATCAATCTTAACTTTGCTTTGAAGTAAAGAAAAGCAGCACCACTTGTAGCTACCCTGATTCTCCAGGGAGTCCGTGCTATCAGATATGTTTTAGGGAAGTTCTTTATGTTCTCTTCATTTGTTCCCAGATACATAAAAAAGATTAAAGAGTCCTAAACTTGTCATTGGATTAGGTCCAAAGGAGAACTGTTAAACATAAACATCAATATCAACCAGCATAATTCTTCCTCTGAAGAGATCAAGGCCTATAAAGGCACAACAGAAACATGAGTTTCCTCACTTTTGGGGGGTTCCAGGGACAGACTGAGTTGATCTATTGGTAATCTGTATCTAAATCTTTCTCTCGTGACTGCAGCAGAAGGTAGGCACATACTACTTCATTACATGCCTAAAATTTCCCACACATTTCACACCCAACTTAAACACATAAAATAGATGCGAATAATACCGAAAGAAGCAACTGTGTTACTTGAAAGCTATCAAGACTTCTTAAAACAGCATTTTGGACCCATGCACCCTGCAGCACAACCTAAGTATTGTATTGCTTGTGTTGTAAATACTGTTAATCCATGTTAACATTCCTTTCCATTAATTTTTTTGGTGGTCCAATGCATGCTATATAGCATTGATAAAATACATTAAAAAAAACCAAAACAACCCAAATTTGAAATGAGAAAGGTTTATGAAGAGGACAAGCTTAAAATCACTCTATTGCCATCTTTTAGCTGCTATTACTGGCAGTAATGTCAAGGCATTTCTAACAAATTCAAGCATAACCAGGCATTCTGTACAGAGAAATATTTTCACACTGAAAGACAATTGAAACCCAGCATATTCTGGCATAAAGTTCAGATTAAAGGTATTTATAGGCTTTATATCTGCAACAGATATGTTATTTTATTAGAATTTGAGAATAAAGCCTAAATGAACAGAGTTTCCAAAAAAATGTATGTTAATTAAATAGTTGGATTTACTGACCAGCACCATTTCTGAAATTAATGTCCAAATAATTGTGCTTGTTAATTACACATCAATATTTGATTAACCTGAATTCTTTCATGCTAATATCTGTGAAGCCTTTGGCTTTGATGTATTTCATGTAGATAGGTTTAATTTGTGCCTAAATGTCATGTATCATGGAGCATTCTTTCAAAGTAGTTATAAAATCCAATTTTAAAAAAGATATTTAACAGTCAGGATCCCACAAATACTTATAGTGAGAGATCTGTTATGTGTAAGGTGCCTGATTTGTGTGAGTAGAATCTTCCTTCAGAGACCTCAAAAGAAACTGATTTTTCCCCTTGGCCTTTACTGAGAAGATAGACACTTAAGGATTTAGGACTAAGGACCTAAATGTATCTGAGAGGACTCAGAAGTCAGTATTAGAATGCAGTTATATTGGTGACTTCTGATGTACTTCTAAAGTTACGTCCTATTTTAATAAAAACAAGTCTCACTATTGCTCTGTGGCAGCAAATAGTAGATGCCGCTATTTTAAACTGTGGCAAAAAAAATAATTTTGAGGGTATTCCATCTTGTAAGAATATAATGGGAGGAAACCATGGGCAGATTTGCCATCGTAAATTCAGGCGGATAGATTTCCTAGAGTTTAAAGACAGAAAGGACAATTGGATCACTCTATTGGATCTTCTATATGTTGAATTCTGTTTAATTTCAATGTTACCTCTCTTTTTTTTTTCACAGTAACGTGTCCAGTTAAACCATGTATTTGTGTTCCCATCTTTCTTTTTAATGAGAGGATATGAACATAAATGTGTGTGTTTGTATGTGGCTTTACTTCCCTACTGCTTCCAAAGCATGCCTTGCACTAAGATTCAAAGTTTTTGCAGGCAGTATTCTTGCAAAAAGATTTATTCTTTATCAAAACTTTGTTTAAAAGTTTGAGAGGGTTTTTTTTATTTGGTTGGATGGTTTGAAGTCTTTTTAAATTGAGAAAAATTGAAATATTTCATTAAACACAGGAAATTCATTGTCATTCTGATCCAACATGCATTTAGGCAATGACTCTGGAAGCATCTACTCATAGGTACTCCACAACTATGTGTACATTACAAGCACTAATGAACACTGAAATTATTCTCCCTAAGTTATAAGAACTCTGAACACTGTGCAACATTTTTGACACTATCTTCACCCTAATGTCATTTGCTAGTTGTAAGTTTTTGAACCAATATTTTCTTTCTTTCTCTACCCCAGTAACTGACCTTGAGTCCTTCCTTGAGACTTCTTTAATTAATCTGGGATTCAAAATACAGTGTCCGCTCTAGTCTCTTCACAAACTGACCTCACAAAATGCTAAATCAGAAGTGAACTTATTAGCATTCAGGACCATCACAGATGAACAAAGGAGGAATATCACAGAAAATAAAATGAGAGGTATTAAAAGAAGGGCATTGTGAGGAGGAGAAGGAAGAACATAATTTCTTAAGTGGACTGGAGAGAAGGAGTAGGTGAAGGAGGCCACTCTGTATCAGAACATCTTTTCAATGATCTCTCATTTGGCAGGTAGAATGAGATTGCCTGTAATAATTTTTCATTTTAGCTTGAATGCAAGGGCATATTGAGCAGAATATTTAAACAGGATGAAACTCATACACAAAAGTGCATGTATCTGATGCCATCATCTTAATGGACACACCATGAACTGGCAGATTTTTCTTCATAACGTTGCCAATGTTTTGAATCTTTTTTTTTTCCCTCTAGTGGTAATTGGTAATGGGATAAATTCCCTAATTTTCTCCTTCTTCCTTAACTAGACAGCTTAGCAGCTTTTCACTTCAGTAGCTTGCTGTGACAGTTCCCATCATTAAAACAGCTTGGTAGATCTACTTATTATAGCATCTGTGGTGTTCTATGGAATGTCTAGGACCATACAAGGAGCCTTGACTTTGGTTATTTGCCTGATAGAGTGTGAGAAGTGAATTGACAAATTTAATACCTTATGATATGAAATGAGTAATTTGATTAATGACTAAAGACAGATTACTGTTGTTTGGCCAAGAGAACCTTGCAGGAGTACATTGTACGCTACTCCAGCTAAGTTAGGGATGGAGTCACTTTTAAAAATAAACCAGCCTAGTTGCTAAGATATTCATCAAGGAGGTGACATGAAGCCTGAATTCCAGATTCCTGTGCTCAGAATTATTTTTACTTTTCCCCAATGCCTGCCTAATATAAAATGTATAAACAGTGATGGGAACAGTTACCAGAGTTCAGGACTCTCCTGCTGACCTAAAGGTTGCATGAGGCCATCAGCACAAGGAGGGGTTTTTTTTCTTTTTCTTTTTTTTTTCCTTCTGCTTTCCATTCTGTTCCTATGAATCTTACATCCTTTGTTAGTCAGTAGGTCGAATTTCAGCAGGAGGGGTGGAAGGTGACACACTGAAGCCATATGGTACCTAGGGCATCTTGGGGGTTGCAAATTACATATATTTGAATCTCTTAAGCTGAAGATGGAATAGGGGTGTAGGACACTGAAGTCTGATACCTAATAGGGATTGTTGGCACCATTGATTCATATTCCTGTGATTGCAACAAAGGTGGCTCTGGCTGCTACTAATTTTATTTCCTTTAATGTTTTCATTTAAACATTTGTAATAAAGCAAACAGGCCAGACCCTGTCCTGTCAACCTGTTAAAAAGTAACATGACGTGTCCACATATGAAAATTTTCTTTCACTCCTTGACCATGGCAATTTCATCCCTACTATATTTAGGAACACTATAAGGGTTATGCCATTGACTGCACTGCTCCTCAACAGTGCAGATTTCTAACAATCAAATGGCTCACTGTACCCTCATGGCCTGTTGCTATTGCTTTAGTAGTAAAGGTGCCCCATCTAGGCAGGCTTGGATGGGACCTACTCCTCTGGCTGTTCACAGCACAGCTCTGGTGATGTCCTGACAAATGTGAAGATACTAATAAAACCACTGAGTCAAATACAAGCAGTCAGTTTAGTCTGCTTGTGTATCAGGAAGACAGTGAGTACCAGCTATTTTATTTATTTTTATTTTTTTAGGTGGAAATTTAGATAGCTAAGGTATACAAGTCTTTTATGTACTTAAGGTCTTCTTCAAGTCTGACCTGTGGACAAATACATTCTCAGAACCCTTTTCTCTTGGCAACTCCAGCTTGACAATAGATGACTTTTCTGTTCTATTATAAAATCATTAATACATTGTTTGCTAGGAAAACATGAGTGGTTGTTAGCTAGAGGGTAAACAAAGGACCAGATTGTTCAAAACTCTAACTAAAATAGGGGAAATATCCCTGAAATTCAGTAGTGTGGCTTTTTTTTCTTTATATTATTTATGTCCAAACTTTTCTAATCTTTTACGAAACTAAATTAGAAATGACTTAGTCTGGACTTGGATATACTTTTTTTTTTCTTTTTCTTTTCTTTTTTTGCTGTGGATGAATTTCTCAGGGTGGATGTTTTCTTTATTCCCAGAGGAAGAGCCTCAAGCTACATTTTGCAGTTTGTCTCTTGAGGCCAATTATGTAAAGGCCACCAACCCTGCATTTCAGAGGCTAAAATTACCAGTTGCCTAGCTTGCTCACATGTTCAAAGGAGGCTCTGCACATGTGTTTGTGTTAATTTTCAGCTCTCATAAGCACACTAATTCAAAGAAGGGCTAACTGAGTCACTGTTAAAGTTATATTCCCTTACCCTTCATGTACAGCAGCTTGGCTTTGCAAGTCTGTAGCAGGCATTTTAAGTCTCCTCAGTGAGCAAAACACATGATTCACATTAATAATTGTCTGTGGTAGTCTGATGGACTCAAAAAGGGTATAGGAAAAAGAACAAGCATGAGAAGGGAGTGTGAGAGAAAAAGTCCCAGTGGAGTTCTGTACTGATTCGGTCTCCTTGGAGTGAACATAGCTGTCATCATCCCTCCTGTAGAAAATAAGCATTAAAAAAGCCAGTTGGCAATTATTTCTCAGGACCATATTTATAACACAAGGGGATTTTCTTTCTAAAGCAATGTTATTCTTTTGAAAAACTATTTTCTAATATTTGTGTATGAGCTTTTGAAAAATCATAGGAAAGCACTATAATTGGTAATTAAAAAGTAGTTAAAGAGACATTAATGAAACTCCTACATTGGTCTTTTATGCAAAGAATTGATGAGATCTGTTCCTGAGCAGACACAGTTCTCAGACAGACTCATTAGCTGGTCTCTGACATGCACAATTCAGTTAACGAGAAGAACATACGTGCCATTTATTCAGGTATATCAAATGATATTTACTCATTTTGGGGAAAAGACAACACACTAAATATAGTTATTTTATGAATGGAAAAAGTTATAAATTTTTAATGGAGATGAAAGCTAAACTTTGGAAGAGATTGTCAGTTTGTTTCATAAATTTCCCATTACTTCATAAATTCTTCATACATGATTTTTTTTGTTTTGTTTAGGGTTTTTTCCCCCCCAAAAAACAATGCTAAATAAATCTTTAAAATATATGCTTAAGTTCATATTCAATAAACCAAATTTTGAGGAAAAATTATACTTCTTTCTTTTGCTATGCAGAATGGCAAACTGCATGAGCATAATGTTTTTTTTCAGCCCTTTACTTTTCCAAACAAGTGACAAATAGCCTGGTGAGTGATACTGTACAAGGAACAGATCTTGAGTATATTGTGACAAATGTAATTTTAAGTCCAAAGGTGGTTTGGTGGGTCAAACCCTAGAAACTGTAAATTACCACAGATGTATATAAGGTATGAAACTAAATTTCACCTTTTTTTTTTTTCCCCTTGGAAGAGATTAAAAGGAATGTAAAGCTTCATAGGGCTGAGCCCTGGGAAAAAAAGGAATGCGAAGAGTTAGAGGAAGCTGTTCAGGCTTTCAAGGCAAGGTAAAGAGCAAACAAGAAATCAGGTTGTCAGAGGCACGTGAATCTTGGATCCTGTTGGACTGAAGGTTGCTATGGTGTCTTAGTCCAAGTAATAGAGAGGCTGAGTGCCTATTCCTGAGGGATATGATCACTGACCACACACAGTACCTCACCTTAAGCAAAATATGCATGCAAGTCACATGCAAACCCGTGGGCTCCTGTGAACTGCAGTCCCTTCTCTTGTTGCTGGTGAACATACATACACACAGAACTGCATGCGAGATCACACTGGAAAGCAGGACCTAACAGTCCTACATGAAGATCAGATGCAGTTCTAGGCCAGACAAGCCTACAGACCAGCAACCTACCTACTCTCAACCACCCTTTTTATCCCCTTTCTACTCTATTTTCTTATTCGTGTTCTCACCCCTATCCATCCTTACCTCTAGTTTTTTTCCCTTTGATTCTTCCCCAAATATCCAGTAAAAATTCTTGCATATTGTAGAATCATAGAACCATTAAGACTGGAAAAGACCCCTAAGATCATGCAGCCCAACCATTAACCCAGCACTGTCAAGTGCTCAACCCACCACTGAACCATATCTCTAAGCACTACATCTACATGTTTTTTTGAATAATTCCAGGGACAGTGATTCCACCACTTCCTAGGCAGCCTGTTCCTCTCAGTGCTTGACCTCTCTTTTTTCGCAGAAATTTTTCCTACTATCCAGTATAAACCTCCCCTGGTGCCACTTAAGACCATTTCCTCTTGTCCTATTTCTTGTTACTCATGAAAAGAGACTGATCTCCACCTGGCTACAACCTCCTTTCAGGTAGTTGTAAAGAGTGATAAGGTCTCACTGAGCCTCATTTCCTCCAGACTGAATAACTTCAGGTCCCTCAGCAGCTCCTCATCAGACTTGTGCTCCATCTTTGTTCCTCTTCTCTGGACATCTCAGTGTCTTTCTTGTAGTGAGAGGCCCCAAACTTAAATCAAGATTTGAGATGCAGCCTCATCAGTGCAAAGTACAGGAGGATGGTCACTGTTCTAGTCCTGGTGGCCAATATTCCCACAGTCCCCTCAAAATTACCTTAGAATGGAAATTTCATTCTCTTCCCCTGCTTCCCTTGAAGAGTACTCTTGTAGAATCATAGAACCATAGGTTTTTTCTGCCATTATTTTCTTTTCTATTAGTAGGTTTTCCATGTGAGATAAAGTTGCCATCACTTTTGTGGTTTGATCTGCACAGCTTTAAAGAGATGTGTGTGCTAGTAGCTACGTCTATCAGATATTTAGATCTCTTTTCTAATACCAGCTAATGGTCAGATAGTGCTATTGCAGAGTTGTTGCAGTGCCAAGCAGAGTTGTCCATTGATTTCACTAGACTACTGGAATATCAATAAAATGAGGTGGCCCAAATTTCAATAAAAATGTCTACAGACCATTTCATTTGAAATATAAGTGACTGTGTAGGGCAAACTACATGTCAGGGAATTTTATGTGCCTGCTCATTGTGAATTGAATAAATGTGAAAGCTATTAGCATTTAAGTATGAAAAACAATGTAATACACACAGGGGGTCTAATTTGTTTTCTCCTTCTGTCTTATGTTGTAAAGTGGGTACAAAATGCTATTGCTCTGGTCCATTTTTATTCATTCTCACTAGTATAAATGACTTTTGGGATTTTGCAGAACAAGTATTAACTGAGAAATTCTATTTAAAGTTTTATGCTATTTCTATGTTAGTTTTGTAAAGGAGATAGCATTTCTGTAACATACACCTGCTGTGTCATTCCTGTTTGTCTTAAGTAGTGATGAGCACAAAGAGCACCTCCAAAGAACCTGTCTTTGGTTATATGCCCTTGGCATAATTCAACACCTAAGAACAAAGGAATAGTCCGACATTGAGAGTACTGACTCTCTCATTTTTATAGCCCAAGTTCATTTCCCTATTTTTTGCAAATTTTGCAGTGCCACTACGTCAGTACAATGCAGCACCCCACAGATGTGCTAGACTGGCTCTGCCTGAGCTGGTGTTTGGAGGTTAGCAGAGATGTGGATTTGAACCCTGGAAGTTTCATGACAATTTTATAGGCCTAATTACCCATGGATCTTGCCATGCTTGAATGTCAATGCACAGAAAACACTGTGTAAGCACTCTGAGCTTCACTTTCCATCTGTGAAATGAAATTAATAATACCTTGCTATCTCACAGTACTACTGGGAGGAGTATATGTTTTAGGACTGAGATACCCATAAAAACAAGACAATAAGTGTGTTGGAAATCCTTGGAATATTTAATTATGCTAATTGGTTATATTAATTTGATACATTACTGTAATTCAGCAGAAGATACAGAGAGTCTTAAACCCTTTCCCAGGCTGAGTTTAGTCTGGCTCTACAGAATAATGAAGGCACTAAATTATATTCTCATGAATTTTGCTGATGAATACATGAGTCTTAGTAGTGGTATTTTCAGGGCCTGAACTTTAAGCATCTGCCTTGGGGCCTTAGGGGGGTGTTGTGTTTTGGTGTTCTTTTCTTCTTTTTTTTTTCTTGTATGTTTGTTTGTTTTAATTTAACTAAAATAACACTATTTTCTTGCAACTCACAGAAGCTGTGCCAGTGTGGGGTAGAAATCATTTGAGCGACAGTCTTTTCTTTGCATCCCAGTGATGCAAAGCAGAACTTAGTGGACTGAAGGCCTAGAGATAAAGTCTAAAAAAAACTTTTGAATTGCTAAAGAAATCCCAAAAGTAGGTAGAGTATAGTTTGCGTTCTCTACATTGTGCTTTCCACTGTCCCTGGAAGAAAGAATGAAAAGGGTTGAGAGACTCAGAGTAGGAAGAGAAATTCCCTTTTATATTGTCTCTGTAGCACAGGAGCACTGCAGATCGAACAGGAATTTAAAAATGGATAGTCATTCCTATTTTTTTAAGACATGCTTAAGCACTGACTATAGATTATTTGTTTTGCTTTGTTTGACTCTGGCTTCTTAATGATTTATTTTTGCCTCACCAAAGGAGTTGGCAGAGCAGAGAAGTCAAATACAATCTTCCAAGAGAAAGTAATCTACAACACAAGTAAACAGAGGCAGAGAGAATAAAAAATATCCTAGAAAGGAGGTGAGATGAGGTGATGACAGAAGGTGTTTGCAGTAGGGAGGATGGTGCCAGAAATTGCATATGCACCTCCTTGTTCCTTAAGAGAAGTTCCACGTGTTGCCAAAAGCTCAGGTTAGAGCAGAATAACCTTTTACTGTGCTCAGCTTAGTGAAAGAAAACAATTGTTTGACCATGGGAACTTGGGCAATCTGAAGACTACATCTGCTGCATCCTTTTTCACAGAATAGCAGTTCTGAAAACTGTCTTTTGCCTTCACCCAAAAAGCACTCAAGAGCAACTCAGCACTGAGGATACTGTCACAGCATATGATAAGTTTTATTTATGGCAGTAGGTAGATACCAAAAGTGATACACAGTTCCACATTTTGATGCAACTAATTAGTCAGCCAGTTATTTAAAAAATTAGCCTCTAGCAAAATATTTAAAATGTCTGTATCAATGCTGGAGACTTCTTCAGACTCAGTCTCAGACAATGAATAAGTAAACTCAGCCTGAGGCTAAAAAATGCAACATATTTTCTTAATTTTATAGTCGTAACTGAATGGTAATTACTTTGTACACTCCTGAGTGGGTAAGCATTTTGACACTTCCTTCTAGGCAGGCATATTTTAATCATGTTCACAGGATCACACAATCATCAAGGTTGGAAGAGACCTTCAAGATCATCTGATCCAATTGTCAACTCAGCATGACCATAATCACCCCTAAACCATATGCCCAGGTGCCACATCCAGATGCCTCTTGGACACTCCAGAGGTGGTGATTCCACCATCTCCCCGGGCAATTTATTTCAGTGCCTAACCACTCTTTCAGTGATTTTTTTCTTCCTAATATCCAGAGTGAACCTCCCCTGGCACAACTTAAGGCCATTTCCTCTCATCCTTTCACTTGAGACATGGCAGAAGAACCTGACCCCCACCCTACTACAGCCTTCTTTCAGATAGGTTAGAGAGCAATGAGGTTGCCCCTGAGCCTTCTCTTCTCCAGACTAAACAACCACAGTTCCCTCAATTGTTCCTCATGAGATACATTTTCTAGACATTTTCCAGCTCTGTTGCCCTTCTCTAGACACACTCCAGCATTTCAATGTCCTCTTTGAGGTGAGGCACCCAAAACTGTACACAGGACTTGATGTTTGAATCTTGCAGTCTTCTGTGTAAGGACAGGTGTCTATAAAGACATGCTAATGGCATACCTGCCCTATCAGTATAATACTTCTAACATTATTGGAAGTGATTCTCCACTTCATTGGGATGAAGGAAAGTAAGGTCCAGGGTGTGTGATACCTTTCTAAGCTGGACACTCTGACTAAAGATCTTTCCCCTCCACAGAAAGCACTTACATCATGCCTTTCAAACTTATGACTGCAATTTTTTTTTTTAATTCTTTGCTATTATGAGATTTTTATGAGAGATTTTTGTCATTTTTGCAATGCAAACCCAACAGTGGACATCACTGAATTGTCTCCAGAAATGTCAGTGCATTTGATGTAACCTGGAAGAAAAAAGTCAAAGTGAAACCAAGAAAATTTCCATTCAAAAACATTTCTGTCAGGGAAGGATCCATAAGAATGAAATTATTATTTTCTGTCAATAATAAATGAAATTTCTTCATCACAAGAACCACTGAAATCAAGAATACTCGATTTTATTTATGTATTCTGGTAATGGTCAGAAAGTGAATGATAGACAGCAAAGCTTTGCAGATAAACATGTGTGATATTAACAGTGGTTGGATCACCTCATATTTCCTTTTATTAGTTCTAAGCTCATACTTACTGTTGGTTTTTAAGATTGTTACATCCCTCTGTCCTTCCTAACATTAAGATATATTAAGCATAAAACATAAATCTATTGCTTGCGTTACTATGAGCTGGCCTCATAAAGGCAGAATTTTATTTTTGATTTTTCTAAATAGTGAAAAAGACCAATGTTCTTATCTACGAACTTTGTTTTAACACAGTGACTCAGTTAAATGAGATCATAAGTGAGGACACTTTCTATAGTAAAAAAATTCAATAGTCATTATAAAAGATGTCCACTTTTTTCTCCTTATGGAAGATTGGCAAACTCACGGCATTGGATTCAATACTGAAGATGGCATCAACCTGCAAAATATATGGACAGCTTGTTGGAAATATTCTGTGTACTTCTATTTCACCTTTCACCAAGTCAGTACAAAAGAAAGCTGAAAGCTCACAGATGTGTGTGTTTTTTTTTTTTATCTGCTGCTGTCATGGTTATTTTCAGATGCATTTTTAGATCATGCATTCCACAGGGAAGGTCCTTTCCTCATCTAGCACAAAGCTGAATGCTTTGCTGCTGTCCTTTTGATTTAGAGAGAAAAATCCCATGTCTGATGTACAACTTTGATTTCCTACTAATTAAAATTGCAGTGTGGGAGCTCATCGCTCCTCCTCCAATCCACCCTGCTGAGGTTCAAGGCTACCCCTGGAACATTTCCACCCTGTGATGTGTTAATATTGAAGAGCAGTCCATGTTGTTGTTTACATAGTTCCCCCAAATTTGCCAAATGCTTTCTGTATCTACAAAAAGTTGAGCTACTTTAAAGCATGAACCATGGCGAAATAAAACACATGTTTGTACTATCTGGGTAATGGTAATTTTTCTTTACATGGAAAGTGAGTGGTCTGACATTTTGTCTTTCAAGTCCTGTTTTTTCTGTCTTTCAAAAGGACTGTGTCATGGGAACTTCTAGTGATACAAGGATCAATAGCACATTTCCACTTATGTGTTAGTTTTGGAGAGGTGAACCATTACAGTTAGGTTTCTGTAGAGAGTTATTGACACTGAACTGGAATCAGTCCACATCTCACTCACAGAAACTTTTCCACGGGCAAAGTCACCCATATGTATTGAACAGAGATCAGTAAAGCTCTTCTACAAAATGATTTGGGGTGCTTGACACAAGATTTTTTTTTTAAAAAACAGAGCTAGAAATCTACCATTTTACAAAATCAAAAATAAATCTTTTCTTCCTTCATCTTCACCCTAAAGCTCTTGGCAGTTTCATTTTTGCACTTCAGGCCAAAACTAAAATTGACATTAGCTTAGAAATGGTCTGCCAAATAACATTTGCCTTCACAACTTTCCTTTTCTGCCTCCCCAGGGTGACTGTCAGTGAGCCAGGAAGGCTGTGGGTCAAACATAAAGCCAAAGCATTTGATTCAAAAAATTTCTTTCTAGGACTGGGTACTAAAGAAGCTTGATGCTTTTTTAGAAATATCCTACTCCGATACTTATTCTCAATTTTCCACCATTTTATACAGACAATAACTAATAAAAAGTTCCGTTCATGTCTTCAAAACATTACTGTAATAAAAAAATAATGAGAAAAAGACTCTGGCACTCATATTAGTATTAGTATGTTTATTGTTAAGCAGAGGACTGGAAGTTTATCTTCAAATAAAATACTCATTTGGAAGATATATGTACTCTTGTCTGTGTTGTACATGCACTTCTATGCCTCACAGTGTGGAGCAGCCACATCACCATGCCTCAAGGAGGCAAATATAAGCACCAAGTTTTATTAAGCACTCATTTTCTCCAGTGTATCAGCACTGAGTTATTTAACACAGTCACTTCTCATATTTTGACACATTTGGGAAAATTCACAGCATCTAACTGGCTTTCAGACTCCCACTTCTACCTGTGTGCCTCATTAATCTGTCATTAGTACACACAGGATGCTAAAAAATCATGTAGCATCGGAATATTGACTGGCTCAAGAGCTGCTAAAAGGTTCCCTGTTGAACTGTGAGTGCCTTTTTCAACTTGGCTTTGTCTTGGTGTTTTTTGGGTGGTTTTTTTTATGTGTGTGTGTATTTGCAAAATAGAAAATAAGTCTTCAAGTCTTTATCCTGGCTGCCATAGACATCACTCAACTGAAGTACCATGTTTTGACAATGTTTTCTCCTTTATTATGGGGGGGAAGAGAGGAAATCCTTTTCCCTGGATGTAGCAACCATATCCCTGTCTTTTGTTGATGTCATTGACTGACATATTAAGGGTGAGTTTGGATACTAATCTGACTGCAGATCCTGGGCCTGTCTATCATGCAACCAGATTTCTGGATGCCAGTTTTGGTCCAGATTGGCACAAAGTGTTGCATATTTTAATTACAGTGCAGAATCACAGCAGAGGCTCCAGAAATGTGGTTTTAATTTATAATGTTCCTATTTTGTGTGCAGAATGGATTTTTTTTTTTTTCTTTTAGCAATTCTGTTTCCCAGCTCTGTTTTGAACTGCAAGAGGAATGTCTATGAGGGCTAAGGTTTAAAGTGTGTACAAAATGCTCTTTCAGTGCTGGCATTATCAAACTTAGCACAAAACACAGAAGCAATGGTCACAACATTTTCTTGGAGACCAAATCTGATGCTGGTTTCGTCAACAGATTAGAGCTCCCCCATGGAGCTGGAGCCTTGCTTTCAATCTTCTTTACAAGGTACTTCAGCTTCAACTCCCCATTGACAAGATATACTATCCAAAATGACAGAGAGCTCAAGGAATACCTGTCCTGCTCCCTGCGACCTTGATTCAGTCTGTTTACACGTTTCACATTAGTCAGTTAACTGATAAAAACCATGACTTAGGAACAGGTCATGTTTCCCTTTCAAAGGGCAGTGATTTGATCAACAATCAAATTGTAGTAGTGTCAGGCATCCTTTTGTATGACCCCTGGGGGGGGAGGGAAGTATGTTTCACAAACTATCCTGCATGTTTCTAGGTGAAATTCCAGTTTGTTATTAACAAAAGAGAAGTTATCACAAGAGTCTTTAACTTGTTAACTGGTGCAGTTCCAGGAGTGTTAGGAATTTGTTCATCATAAAATTGAGGGGATTATTGAATTAGCTGTTTTTCTCTTGGGCTTTTCATTCTTGTGACATTGCTATGTAGATGATGGACAGCACCATCACTATGACTGAAATAACCAGAGATCTCAACAGCATGATGGTGCATCAGCCCATGTGTAAAAACTCACTGTCTGGAATGTTTGATGGGCAGAAGTGATTAATCTGCAGCCACAAATGCGACATGTATGTGAAAGTACTATTGAAATTCAGGTTTCTAAGTGCCACAGAATGCTAGGCAGGATAGTCAGTGCTCCTTACTATTTAGCTTTAGAATGTTTCCTGAGAAGAGAAGTATCAAATGAGCTTTTGGATATGACCATGTTTCACATAGCTTTGTTGAAAGAAGGAGAGTCAGGATTTCAGATACCCCAAATTGCTCTTTGAAGACAAAAGCATCTCTTCAATGGTTGCACAGGGATCATGTGAGCTCAGCTGGGGATCTCCAAGAGAGTCTGCCAAGACAACATACTAGCCTGTTTAGCCATTGCTGTTCCTAAATTGAATGACCAGAATTCCAGAGAAGAAGAAGACAGTTCTACCAGTTGCCCATGGAGATCTTTACTGGTTTGGAAGGATAAATTGGATTCCTGCACACTTTGGGGTTCTTGGTAACATGTTCGTTCCTCAGGGAGATAAAACTAAGCATCAGGCTCTTTCACTAAGTCTGGTACTCAGCTGTTTTTATAACCAGTGGTGGGTCCTCTTAGCGAGTTGAACTGTCATAGTTCCATAATCAAGTGCTCTAAAAGTAGGAAATGCAACATTTTGGTTAATTTGGACATCATTAATTTCTAACAAAATATCACATAATTTGTAGTTCTATAATTAATATCTAGACATTATGTCAGCTTCAATAAAAAACATACATAAAATATCTTATTGAGATGTTATAATAAAAAGAAGCTAATTATTGCCTCATACTAGACTCTAAAATCTTTTGTTTTATACAGGACACACAAAGACCAATCAACCTCTACAGGTAGCTTGCAGAAAGGCTATTGACATACGTAAGATTATCTCAATATTTTATATTTGTATGAAAGCATTTGAACAAGAGTAATAATACATCGTCACTATCATCAATAATAAGACATTGCTTATATTAAGTAAAAATAATCAATACAGCAATGTATTCAATATCAAATTAGATAATTAACAATTTAGCCTCAGTAACTGGAATGATACTTAAGCAAAGATAATTTACATCAAAAATAACCTTTGAGTGCTGAAAAGAGTGATTGTTGTTTGTTTATAAACCAAACTAAGTCACTTTTCTCAAGTTAATTAGGCATTTTATCTAAATTTTTAAAATTCTATTATTGAAACTGTACTTTTATTTAATGCCCAAATTACAGCTTAGAAACAATTATGATCCTTCTTTATTAGGTTTTTGGTTTTACCCAGCAGCTATTCCTCTAATTCCATGAACCAAGATATATGGTGTCTCAGTTCAAAGGAGAACTAAGATATCTATGTTGGCCAATAAATAATCCCTCTCCTTTAAATTTAGAGAACAGAACTTTAATTAGGAAAAATATATGTAAAGGAAAAAATAACAGTTCTTAACCACAACACATATATATATATATATATATGTATATATACAACAACAGTCTGCAACAAACCCCTCCACCCCTGAATGACAAGGTAAACCAATCTAAAAGGTCCTCTTGGCTACTTCCCAAAAAGGGAAATGTGATTATATCCACAGACAGCAGGTGGCGCTGTCACGCCCAGCCAGCAGGGCTCTCTGACCTGTTGGTGCAGATGATGGCTGTGGTCTAGTTGGGAGTGATGGTCGAATTCTGATCGAGAGTAGTGGTTTCCTCCTATCGAGGTCCTGCTGCTCCTCTGGATCCGACGAGCTGCCTGAGATCTTCTGAGCCCCATTTATGTACCCTCAGGGAGCACCCAGTCCCTCCCTAAGGGCGGGGACTCACACAATGGGTGATTAGCTCTATGAGTCATGGGGTATTGTTGAACCATTGATGGCCCATTAGCAACCACACTCCTCAGGCTGGGTGTGAAGGTGCTAACGACTTCCTGAGCAACTGCTGCGAATGGTCCATTGTTCTTGGGGAATGAATAGAGGGTGTAGAATACATAGCTTTAATCACCCCCACACAGTGATAACTGGTCCCTCCTGCTGAACGAGGACATATGGATTAGAGGAGACAAGTTCACTTGTTTGCTATCAAAAGTTACAAAGGATAATTTTAAATATCTTCTACAGAATGTATTTTGGTTTCTGCTTTAATGAAGCTGTTGGAATTAGAAAACATTTGTTTCATAACTCTTCCCAGCAGTGGATCTGAAAGTTGCAGTCACCAAGGTACCAAAGTACACAGCTACAATTTCACGCCTTAAAATGAAAAGTCTAACATGTCTCTCAGTTAACAAGACAAAAGAAAAGGACCTGGAAGTTGAAATACTTGGTATTTATTGTTTTCAGCTGTTTCAATATAATAAAATCATAGAACCTTAAAAATCATCTTGTTCCAAGTCCCCTGCCATGGGAAGAGACACCTTCTGCCAGACCAGATTGCTAGACTAGTGTCTTTGGACTTTGAAGTGCAAACAGAAAACAGCATTTTTTTCTTTACAGGTCCCTTTCAGGGGTTGAAGAAGACTGGTGAAAACTCTGGAATGTGCATATAAACATAGAAATATGGAGGTAAGGGTATTATAATTTGTGAGAACACATCTTCAATTCTCAAGTCAACTTTCTGAAGTTTCTGGAACTATAAAGAACAAGAAGTTATGAGCATATTATTCAAAATTAGCCACAATTTTAATTGCATATAGTTTAAATGAAAGTGTAGAATGGCAGCGTATAGAAAAATATGTTTAAAAAGATGTGTTGTTTCAGCCAGATGATCAAAATGCAGACTGTCACACATTGCCAATGGCCAAATCACTGTGGCATACAAGATGGCTGAAGTCATACATTACTTATGCTGATGTATGGATGCAAAATAAGAAAAGATGATTAAGCAACTATCCAAATAGCTGAGAGATGGAAACTGGACAGCTTGTCATATTGATGGAGCCTAATGAGTTTATAGTTGAATAGGATAAGGGGAGGAGAACGTAGAGTGTATAGAGCTAGGCAGTAACAAGATGACTGCTCTAATAACATGTGGCCTTAGACTATATATTGTCCATATTCCACTTTGCAGTACATCTGCTGACAAAGCAGTCTCTCCTTAATAGAACAAGCCTCATTTTCTAATGTATTAGAGCTTGGAGTAGAAACTGTTACAACCCATATTCTTTTCCTCAGAGACACAGTTTTCCTATTTCAAAGCATATAAATATAAATGGGTTACTGCACCTGAGTAAATTAAGGTATCTACGTTGAGCTGCAGTACCTGTCTGACTGAGCATGTAATCCACTACAAATGCAATGCCAGACACTACCTTAAACCAACCTCTTTCATGGCAGGAGACTGTGCAAATAGTTACTGCAGGAAGGTTAAAAGGTACTTCTGTAAGCTGCAGGTGAATGCAATTATTTTTCTGTATTGTCAGTGTTGCCATATATCATAAAATTTTCAAGCCTTTATTATTTTCCCAGCAGTTTTTCATTTTCTAGAGTTACTTGTTACTTGCATAAGGCTGTACTATGTTCTGCTGCATAAGGGGATCAAGCAGAATTTAGCAGCAGTATTTTAAGATAACCTATTTTAAAGAATGAGGGAATGTTAAAAGCAAGCTCTAGATATGAAAATGTTTCTCATTTATTTAATACTGCTTATATATCTGGTAACTACAGAAGAGAAAGACAAGTAAAAAGACATTTCTTAGGCTTGAAATGCCAAAAAATCCATAATGAAAAATACCTTAGCCACATTAGGCTACATCATATGTAGATGTTGTGATTGCATAGAAAGACTGGAGTTACATACCCAGTAAACATCTGAACTGGGTAGAAAAGCTACATGTCTTAGCTTTCTGCCGAAAAAGGGGAAAAAAGGCACCCTTGAGCTTACTGTCTTTTAGAGGGCTTTATTGAATTGTAAGACTTCCTTCTTCTCAGTGGAATCAACTTTCCCAACTCTTCTATCTGCATGCAAAATTCTTCATTATCTCTATTCTTTGCAGACACTTTACAGAAGATATATTTAAGATTACAAGTATCTTAAATATATTAAGATTACAAGTGGTTGTAGCAGAGGTTATGGAATTAACTGTCAAAGTGAAGTGCAGCACCAACCTGATGGCAGCGTGGAATGTTCAGAGTTTCCAAAGAAACCCGCAGATGAAGTAGCTGAATTACTGACACTGATATCTAATCTTTGTTGAAGATCGGGGGATGGCAAACATAACACTAGTTAAAAAGAATAATTCTGGAGGACATTTGCAAATGTGCTGCTTGTAAACTTGGTGTCTATAGTGGGAAAATTAGGAGAAACTTATTAAGAATGGAATTGGTGTACATATGAATAGATAAATTTTACCTTGGAAAAGTCAACATTGCTTTTGTGAAGGGAACTACTGTCTTGAAAATTTATTGGAGATCTTTGAAAGGGTCAGTAGGCATATGGGTAAAGCTGATCTGGTTGATATAATCTATTTGGATTTAGATATTAAGCAGTCATGCATAACAGATAAAAAGGTCATAACTTCGATAAATAATTGGTTATAAAACAGGCTACAGAGAATGGAGTAAATAGTCAATTCTCCCAGTAAAGAGAGGTCAGCAGTAGAATTCCACAGGGATATGTGCAGGGAATTATTCTGCTTAATATGGTTACCAGTGACCTGCATAACTCAGTGAGCAGTGATGTAAGAAAGTTGGGTGATGATACTAAATTATTCAGGGTAGCATGAGGTCTGACTGGAAAAAAATGCAGAAGGTTTTTATGAGATATGTGAAAGAGAAAAAAAGAAAGGTCAGATGAAATTCAGCATAGCTAAATGTAAATGGATGACAAGAAGACAATCCTACTTTCACATACAAACAAAGTGCACTGAGGTAACTGTTGCCAGTCAGGAGCAATATTTTATTGCTGAGAAAGAGATTTGTACTGAAATGTCATCTGGTGTTCAGTAGACATCATAAAAAAAATGTTAGGAATTATAAATAAAGTAATAGAGAACAAAACAGAGATCACTGTTCCACTACATAAAGTCAAGGGTTCAGACATATCCTAGAATATTTTATGTGGTTCTGAGCTTCTCATCTCAAATGCAGAAAGTACAACTAGAAAAAGTGAAAAGAAAGGTGGCAAGAATGTTCAACTGTCTGTAACAGCTTTCATACAGGGAACCCTCGTGTAAACTAGAAGTCTTCTGTTGGAAAAGAGTTGACATGGGGGAAGGATGCGATGGAAATTTAAAAAAATCTTGAGTGATATGAAGCTAGTGGGCAGAGATTAAACTGCTCACAGTCTTAAAGTCGTAGAACAAGAGACATTCAAATGAAACTCACAGAAACCATTTTTTTTGTTGTTTTCAAGACAAATGAGAAGTGATAGTTGATTATACAAGACACGACACAAGAGCAAGTTCTTGTTGAAGACTATTTTGTATGCTAAAAATCTCTGTGGACTTTAGGGGAGATTGAACAAGAAGAAACCTATCAAGGTTTACCAAACACAAAGCCTCATCATATGGGTCAGCAGATCTCTGAAATGGAAATAGCTGGAGGGGAGGAGAATGATAAGGAGAGATATAGATTGTTAGTATCTTCTAGTTTGTATCACGTCCTCCAGACTTGTGTCCATTGCTAGAATCGGTTTACTGGAGTAGACCACAGTTGGTCTGGCCTAATACTGATATTCTTACATTAAAGTATTCTAACCAAGCTTCCTTATCAGCATGCCAATTGTCACATTCCAAAGCTGAATTCCAAAGCATATCAAAATGCAGTCAGTGTGGTGGATGTGCGAGCTGGGACTTACTACGAACTGAAGAACAAACTTACATGATAACATGTACATATATCCAGTGTCATGCCCATTGAAGCTGGGTCAAGTGCATACAGAGATGGATACCATGTTTGTATCTCATCCCACACTCCTGCTCTCCTATTTATAAAAGCTTGCTGTGGGCTTCAAAAAGGACAAACATGCAGTTCAAAAGAGCCTGCAGATGATCGGTGGTATGCAGTAAAACTATGTAGACACACATACAAAGAATGATCCACCTGCCCATTTGGCTCCTGGTAAACCCTGAGCACTTATGACTGTACGTAGGCAGTTATTATGAGCTGCGATGATGGCAACTACATATGTGCTTTGGAGATCATGAGTGTGAAACTTCATAGCAACTATGTTTTCTTGGGATTTTGCATATTTAGACTCCTTTTCTCATCATTACAATCTACCAAATAAAAACAAAATCTTTTGAATATACATGGCCTACGTCTTAATAAACGTGTAAATATCTTAAAGCATGAAGCAGATCTGATTTTTTTGTTTGTTTGTTTTGTTTCATGTTTTGCCTTTGTCCAATTTACGGTAGTTGGCTTGTACTTTTGACAGACTAACATACGTAGAACCTTCTATCAATGACTCACTTAAACTGAATTCCATTATCTAACCTAAATGGTATCCGGGAAAATATGCCTGATTCATACTATCATTATTAATCTCTTATATTTATTTATCAGAGATTTTTATTAATCTCTGATATTGTTCTACTGTCCTTCCTAGAAAGTGCTCATGTGTCTATGTACCTTACACATATAAGGTAACTTGTAACAGCTGCAATGTGACCTTAAAAAAAGTATTGCGAAATTAGTAATTAAAGACTCCTGCAGTAATCTTAAAGCTGAAGAATGAAGCTTAAGACTGAGGTAATAGGGAGTCTATTACTAGCCATGTTCCTGACATAATACTTATGAAATTTATTCTAGTCTCTAAGCAAAAACAACATAAGAAACTGTAGATAACACTCTTTCTTCTAAAGTAAATGGAAAATCTTCAGTGGAAGGACATACTTTCAATAAATTTATTGATGAATGATGTATACTCCCCCCATTGTAATTTGTCCATATATTTTCATCTGAAAGACTAAAAATATGAAGGACAGTAGAGATGCTAATTAGAGTAGCTAAAATTTTGGAATGTCATGATTGTAATATTTTTGTTTATATAGTTCCTGCCATTAAATTTACTGGGGACAAAGATAAGCACTTAGAATAAGCATATGTTATCATTCTATCTAGTGATGCAAGGGGACGCTTAGGAACAACCAGAAGAAAAGACTCTGTAAAAAAGAAAGTGCCACTTTCATTAGAATGATTTATAAGAGCTGCGTCTGACTACCTGCCTAAGACTATCCCTGAAGAGGGCTCAGAGATTGTCTCTGGTTGAAAAGAGTTATGCAGCTGATGCTTACAATAGCTAGAGCACACCAGGATGATTGAAATTGTATCAGTTCTAATTTATTTTGAAAAATAGCTAGTGAAACAAACACTAATATAAAGAAAGAAGGTCCCACTTCAGTTACCAGTACAGCAAGAAGTTAGATGGTCAGGTGTCTAAGTATCTGTGATATTTTAAGACCTTCAGATGGTAAAATAAGATTCCTGTGGTTTGGTTTATCATTTGTTCTATTTTCTTTTGTTTTTCTAGCAAAAGGAAAGCATTACCCAGGGGAGGATTAATGATTTAGACACAGGGGAAAAAAAAAGGATCAAAAATATAATTTTCTTTAAGATCTACAGTATTCTGTATTTGCTGAATGTCTATACTGTTACAACTGTTACAAACATAGGATAGAATATTTATAGAACACAACAAACACACACAGACACACATATACTACAATTATTTATTTAGATCATGATCAAAAGGTTTCTGGTGTTGCTGGAAAAAATACAATACATATATGTCTGTGTTTGTATGCTCATGTCAATTTGTTTGCTAACTAACAAATAAAAGGTATTGGTGGAGAAGGAAAACTAAGAAAGCTTGGGAAAATGAGAAGGAAAAGGATAAAATCTATTCAACAATAACAAAGAGAAAAAGGATGGTTCAGTGGCTCTTGATTTAATACATCTGGACAACTCCCCACTGGAAATCAAGAATTACAAATCAGTGATATGTGCTTTGTTCATCTCCTCATCAATGTGCTGAGCATGAAAATAGGATCTAATTCAATGAAACAAACTGCTTACCCTATGAGCTGATTACACGATGTGCATGCAGAGTATTTATTCTTATGCAAACATAAAGGATTGAATATGAAAACAACAAAAACCCATCGGTTGCCAAATCTTATCTTTTTCAGTATGACTTATTTTTTTCTCCTTATGTATCTCTGTCTTGTATTTGAAATTTCTTGGGTGCAGCATGCATTTCCGCTCAGTTCACAGCAGTCGGTAAGTTTGCTGCAATTTTCCCTTGTTCTATTACACCAATCCCAAAAGATTCAAGTCCACTAAAGAATGAGATTTTTGTGTGTTAGTTTTTAAAAGAAGTAAGATTTCTTCTTTTTCCAATATGACAGAAGCAATATATGTGGTCTGTTTCCAGAGAGTGGCACTGGGGTTTGGAGAGTCTCAGTAGCAACACAAAATTGGGGAGTACCATTGCTAAACCATGATAATAAGGCAGAGTGTATTCTGGGACCGTATTCTTTAGACAATAACATTTCCTAATAGAATAATAAAGAATAAGGCTATTTAATCAGATAGATTGCCTAGTGTTCCAGAAAGAAAGGATCAAGTGCTCTTGCAAATGAAAGTGTCTTAAATCTTGTTAAATATTTGATAATTTTTTTACCTAGAGACAGTGTACAAATAGAAGGAACCTCTGAAAGGAAAATTAGCTGCATAAATGCTTTGTGTACCTGCCCAGTGCTGAGGTCAGAACTCCTTGATCTGTCCTTATTCATGATTCCCTTACATACTTTCCCTTCACAAGAAAACAGCACATATGTTAAAATCTGAATAGCTTTTTATGTAATTCTGTTACATTTTTAGTGTCAGGGCCTTAAAGTTATTATTTAAACTTCTGTAGGCATCTTCTGAAGAGCAATGATAAAGAAAAATGAATGAGATGTCCACAATCAGTTCTCTGACATACTCTGATCATTACTTGGTCCTGCATAATTTGTTTTTGTTTCCAGATCATTGTAGTATAGACGAAGTTAGGTCTATTAATCCAGTGTGCAATACACTTTGCCTGTATTAACTGCAGCATATTTTAGATGTCTTCAAAGTTCATCACTGCGACTTGAAAAACTGTGGTAAATTCACCTTGTTAGATATCTGTCCTGTGAATTGCATGGTAGACACTGCTACCTGTTTACTGAAATTGCACACTACTATGCTGATCCAACCCTCAGTAAACTTATTTCCAAACAGTGCATCTCCTGTAATGGAGTATTGGCCCTTGGGTGCTTGAGGCAGAGATCTTCTATGACTGGTTATTAAGCATGTCTGTGTGTTTACACCTTAGTGTGCTTCTGCATGTAAGTCCTGGCTTTATATTTTGAGAAAATCTGTGTTTTGTAGATGTAAAAACTACAAATATGATGTACAGAGCAAAACGAGAAGATAACATACTCACAGGTCTTCACCATGCAGAAAAGAGAGTTCAGCTGGTTTAAAAATAGTAGGAAAAAACCAGAAAAATAGAAAAACTATTATAGCATATGTGGGTAGATTGCTAACATCATAGAAAAATCACTCCCCAGTTTGATATGTTTACTGTCATGCCCTTTAGATAACAAGTTCTCACTTGGCCTTGATGCTGTTCTGGAAAGTGTAACACTAATTTACCAAAAAACAAAATCCAAATCCCAAACCCACAATAAAGAAAACTCTCCCCAGAATTCCAATAGCTGAAAAAGAAAAACCCACAAAAACCAAGCCAGGAGGGAGGGGGAAGAGGTGATATATCTTGCTTAGAATAAACCTCATGTTCATTAGTGAATCAAAAAATGCATGTACATTTTCCTCTGTTTTCTGTTGCTTAGAAATAAAGAGCAGTGATATAAAGCCCTGGTGCCATTACAGTCAATTTACAACAGCCTATTTACACCAGCTGAGGAACTGGCTCATAATGTTGTTTAAATAGGACGACAGCCCAGAAAATTTTCTGATGAATGAGTCACCCAGTTGTGGAACCAAAATTTATTCCTGACCCACTGTGGCTACTATACTTATGTTATAAAGAAGGTCACGATTGTTTTTACATTAAATATAGTACCCTAAGGATTTAATTAAATGGGATTTAAAATTACGAATACTGAAGCCAGACAGGTCATATTGGATAATCCAGTTTTATTTTACAGTAATTGGTTACATCAGTTATTATTTCATTATTTAAAACATCCTGATTCTCAGTGGAAGTCCTTGTGCATTTAATTAACCATGAGTATAAAATGACTTTAACAAACTGAAGTCATTAAGCCCTCCTTAAATAGCCTTTTCAAATGGAAATTGACAACATTTTCATTTAAATTCTTATAATGTTGTAGTTTTTAAATAAGAAACAAGGTAAATAATACTGGCTTAATTACTTTTTTATTTATTAGTTTTAATTGTTACTTTTAGGTCGATATTCCATATTTGGATTTCAATCTGAGGTGGTCGTAACTTAAATTTTGCATGTTCTGCCTTTAGGGTAGCTTGACCTCCACTTTGATAAAGTTTGTAGTACTCTTAAGTTTCTGATCATGAGAAATGCTGGCTACTGATCATGTGTCTTTGCTGAGGTCTACAGATTTTGATGCATTTATAAAAAAGGTGAAAGACTTACCATGGTGTTGGTATATTTAAAGGATAAGAAGGGATTTAATCTTTTCTTAACTGAAAGATGACCAGTGTAGATCTCAGTGTGATTGTCAAGATTGATGAAGCACTTGGTTATTTCCTCTGGACCAGACCAATCTTTTTCATTGTTTTTGTTAATCTTTTTGAGGTTGATTTTCAGATTGTTGTGTAATTCCCCTCACTGGAGATATTCAAGAACTGTCTGAATTCAATTCTGTGCAGCATGGTCAGTGAAAAACTCACAGCAAGAGTTCATTTTCCTGCCAGTTTGTGAGTTGTATGGGTATAGACAGCTGATCACAGTATCAGTAAGGAGTTTCTTTGCAGAAATTCTTTTCACTAACTGCATTCTGCTTCAGCCCACTTGGCTATGAAAAGTGATTTATCTGTGTTACCACCAAGAACGTCGTGCAATGCAAGTGCTTTCTGGCACATAATAATATGTAAAATTAAACTGTGTTTATCCACATGATCATTCCCATTGCAGGTCTGGGCAATTGTGAAATGTAGCAGAGTCAAACCTACCTTCAGTAGGGACCATAAAAGGTAGGCTGTTATTTGTGCTGTTTGGTTAATTGTTCTATATGACTGAGAAATGCGAATTTAGTGGAGGCTTTTGATATTCGGTGTTGCTGTGTCACAGTACATTGAGAATAATGAATAGGACATTCACTCTGGAGCAAAGAACATTAGTTTTTTTACCTAGGAAACACGGAAGCCAGCTGGAGAGGAGAAAATTGCCAGGTAGATTGTCGGCATAAAGGCAAAGGTAACATGCTGATAATAACCAGGGGAAATATGAAGATAATAACAGAGGATGATAACAACCCAGCTGAGGAAGAGAGGGGGGTCTTGAAGATAAGTGATCCCAAGCTGTGCACAGCTATTATGCAGATGGAGGGGCACCTCTGCTCCTGCAGAAAGGAGCTGGTTTATTTCTCGTGTAACAGAATGTGTTAACTCCAGTCTTGTATTAAGCAATATCAGGCCTTGCTTTCTTCCTATCATCAGGAGTGTGTATTTCTTGACAGATTTCCACACCACTGCCTTGTTATTGTGGATGTATCATTATTTATCCCACTTTGCCCTCCCTCCCTCTCCCCCTTGGCTGTGGGGCTCTTGCAAAGTTGAAGGTAATTGTCATGTCAGGTCTATGTGATCTGTCAGATGCACGAGGAGGAAAGATGGAGCAATCACTTCTTGCTGTCGTGTTTATTCTGTTTTCTGTCTTCAGCAGGCCTGTTAGCAGTGAGATCCTTTTCAAAGCGCTTCCCATCAAGGAGCCCGGGAGGAACGAGGGGAGCCACGGTAGCCGTACGGCTGTCCAGTGATGACAGAAACCTTGGGTAATCTCCCTGCCTCCAGCAGCTCAGCCTGGAGTACATTTACCCCATAAGACACCTACTCCTCACAGCCTGTCCCAGCTCCTTGTAGCCATCTGCCATCACTGGCAGGTGAAGAGTGAGGAAGAGGAGCTGAGGAAGGGGAGAAGAGGAAGGCGAAGGTGGGGGACACAGCAGCCATGATAAGATGGGGGGAGAATTTTTGTCCTGCCCTGGAAATCAGCTTGATTTTAGGAACTGTTGTTTTTTGGTTTTTAGATGGCCCAGCAGTGGTGGCTATACACATATTTTTTGTCATAATAGTTTACTTAAGAACAGTTTTAAAATGGGAAATTCCCCAAACTGTATTCTTCCTTCACCTGCTCTCTCTCTTTTTTTTCTTTTTCCTGTTTCTACTTCTTGTCTTCTCCTCATTCACCTTTTTTGGGTTTGTTTGTTTGTTTTTTTGTTGTTGGTTGTTTTTTTTTTAAATTACCTCACTGGGACTGAGATTTACAAACAAGGTATTTTCTGGACTATGGTTAGATCAGTGTCCTAACTGGAACTTGAGTTACTCCTAACCCCTTGTGATTTATTAAAGCTTGCTTTTGAAGAGAAAAAAAATAATCGTTGAAATGCAATGAAAATCATTAGGCATTTTATATTTATGAACCTGACTCACACAATGTTTTTGAGTCTCAGTAATAGCAAATGTATCATAGGATGCAGTAGCTGAAATAATATAGCAACTGATTTTATTAATTGCTGAGCTAAAATCCTGATGTCAGGCCAGTGTCTTGCTTACATGTCCTCTAAAGTTCTGCTTTTACCAGCAACTTTTTTTTTTTAAACAATGTCCTTCTCCCAGAGACAATTTCAATTAGAGAAAGGATACAAATGTTCTCCCAGACCAATTTTCCCCTGTTGGTTACTCACTGGTGGCATTATTAGAATGATAGTGAACTGTGACTAGCTATGCAAAGGTTTTCATTATCATGTTCTGTTTTTACTAGAAGTCTTGGGAAAATTCAGGTCATTGACTTTGTAATGATAAGTCTATCTCCTCTCACACAACTCCTGTGTGTCAGAAAGGATGAGTCAGGGATGGTAGGTAGGCTCTGCTCAGAACCCTTGATGTACTGAGAAAGATAACCAGAGCAGCAGCAGCAGCACAGGAATGAGCACAGAGTACAGACACTGTAAATATTTTTGAACTGAACTCTTCATTTATTGCTTTTCCTTTCCCCTTCTAATAGCTTAAACCACAGAAATTAAGGGAATGCAACAAGTTTCTGATTGCTGCAATGGATCCTCTAGTTCAGGTAATGCAAGTCCTTAATATTTAATGCAGAGTTCTGTCCACAGCTCTCCTATCAACCCATGTTATTTATATAATCTGGTTATAGAAATTCTGTCATCTCTATGCCTTTTTGTCATGTTAAGCTCTCTAATAGTGAGAGCTATTAACTTGTGCTTCATTAGATTCTGTGCCTTTACAACCAAGTCATTAGACAGAACCCTTATCCTGGTCTCCTTTTGTTTCTGTCTTAGGATCCATCTTCACCATGATACCCATGCTTAATGAGAGTCCTTAAGTAGACAGGCTGAAAATGATTCATTTGCAACTCTTGTCCACTTATTTTATGGAATAAAAAAAAAAAATCTTTAGAGCTTACAGCTGAATGTTCAGCCAATAGTTTTCACAGTCTTGTGTTCCAATTAGTTGCCCTCAGGTTCAGCATCTTTCTTCCACGCCATTTTCTGCAAGCCCCAGTGTGCAATGCTGCTGTCTCGATGGTAGTGATTTTGAGGGAAGGAATATTTCCTGTTTATGTTCATACAATAATCAGCACAGTGAGAGCTCCAAACTAATTGGGACCTCTGGCTGCCACTTGCTTGCTGCTAATATACATTACATATACATCCAAAGAGTTTGAAGAGGTTAGTGAGGAGATTCTGGTTTTTGCATTGTTATTCAGCCTTGCCACTACTGCATAGTTGTTTTATATTACCTTCATTAACAGGCAACTACAATGCTCATTTCAGGCTTAAGATGTGGCAAGTACTTTTAAAAAAGAGCTTCATAACCAGACACAGATAGTTTAGATATTACTTAGAAAAGGTGACAAAAGTAGAACACTGTGTGTACACTGAAATTTTATTTAATAAAAATCAATAAGCGTATCTCCTGGAAAACTGGTTTTTGTTGTGTCTGTGTTTACATTTTTTTGCCTTCATTTTTACCTATAAATGTAAGAACTAATAAAGATTTTTGCTAATAGTCTGATCTCACGCTGGTATCACACTGAAGCATTCATTAACTTATACCTTTATTAAAAGTTCATTAACTTGAATTGTTTTCCAGGGGCTGTGTTCTGATATAAGTAAAAAGACACAGCCTCTGACTTTAAAAGCAATTCTTGAATTTTTCTCACTTGTTTCTGTTTCATCTGACAGTCTTCACTGAGGTTCTTCAACTTAGTTTGGCAGGCTAGACCACACCAATAAAACCCTCTCAGAGAGCTGGGGGAAAGGATCCAATTTATATGTAACTGCAGTTTTTCTGCTGGTGACTCTGTGCATGCAGTTCTGGTTAAGAAGTCGTTCATGGTCATAGCAATGTTTCTGGAAATTAGTAATATGTATTAGTACATGAAATCCTGCCTTAGAACTTGTACCTTACAGATATTAAAAATGAATCTGTCATAGAACCATGAGTAGAGCTTTTTGCAAAGCATTTGTTTGATGTATCGTTGCTCCCCAGAGAGAATAATATCCAAGAATGAGCTCTGACTAAATGTGCACATTTGGCACATCCTGGAATGATGTCAAACCTTCACTGGCTCCAAGGGGGAGTTTTGCTTTGACAAACCTAGTTCCAGGGCCTTTTGCTTAGAATGGATTCAGGGAACTTGGAAATATATGAAAAGAATATATCAGGAAAATGACACCTACAATGAGCAGAAGGCATCCATTAGCAGGCAATGGGAAAAAAAAAGAACAACAACAACAAGAAAAAAAGAATAAACAAGCTTTTGTTACTATTATCTTAGAAATTTGCTTTGTTTTCTCACCTGAATGTATCCATCCATCAATCTCCCCAGCAAACAAAGAAAAATGCTCCAGTTGAATTCTGTCAATACAGAACAATCCTGAAGCGCACTTTCAGAGGAAACTGTTATTTATATTTGTTGTGTGGATACAGGATGCTCTGCCTAAGGTGTATTTGTGAAGGAGAGAGACTTTCAGACTCTGAAAGCTTGTTTTTGAGTCCCTATAGCTTTCAAGAGGAGTCAGTTCATGTTTTGCTCTGAGATAACTTTCATTAACTTAATCAGCGTTAACACTGCTTCGGAGCTGCCTGTTTGCAGCTCATTGAAATACTAAATGGAAGCACCTGGTGAGTAAATCGCTTAATGGGGACATAATCGATGGATGGGAGGGGCACAGAGGCAAGCTGCAGTGTGCCAGAGCTGGGTGTTAATTGGGCAGCTAGGTGGGGGCTGTGGGCAGGTGTGCCTGCCCCCACAGCCAACCTGCACCTGCATTTCCTCCTCTGGAGTTGCCTAGTAAGTGACAGAGGTGCTTGTAGTGCCCTGGCACTTCTCCAGTTCTCACGAGAGAGTGTGAGGCATAGGGAAGATGATATGATGCTCTCAAAGTGCAACACAGACTAAGGAAGAGAGAAACCAGCAAATAGTCCCAGATAGATTGGGTGTTGCTGCTCTCAGATTTGGGAGGTTTGGCCTTTATGAACATGACATGTCAGTCCCAATTGGTTCTCCCGCACAAAAATGTGCGGATTATAAACCCCGACACAGAGCTTGATGGCCTTCAGTCCCTGTTGAGTTTTCCCTCCTTGACAGTAGCAGGGTGACCCATGGTGGCTTGCAGGATGTGGCCACAAGTGAGACTCTAACTAGAACCCATTACCAGAACTTCTCTGGTCTGGGCAGATCAGCTCCAGAACCAGGTTCCAAACACTGGGATAGTGATAGTGTGTTCCCTGGCAAAGTCCATCAGATGATTCTGGTGTGTTCCTGGCTTTTTTTCTTCTTTTTTCTTTTTTTTTTTTTTTTTTTTTTTTTGATAACTATCACTACATATAAAAATATGCAAGTTACCCTAAAAGAAAGGAAATAAGTTTTCATCACCTAAATATATTCTAGCTCTTCTACTGTTTTACAGGACGTGGTAATAACTTGTGGTTCTCAAAAGAGTAGTTCCTTCAGAGTGTTCTTGTAAGTGCCTACTCTGGAGAGAGCTTTGGAATCTGAGCAACCGGTAAAAAGCTGCCATTGCAACCTCTGTTCCCACCTTCAAAGCCCAGAAAGGTGTAGAAGCTAACACGCACACTCATCTACGTAGATACCTACCTTCAGCTAGATTTCTTTATGGTCAGAATTTCTGAAGTACCTTTTTCCAGGTGCCTGAGTTGGTTAAAAGTTACATATTGAGGTGAGTAATCACCCAAAGTATGCATAATACGGTTCAGAAATTTTCACAGTCCTTTACTGAAGCTAGTTTAAATGGAGTGTTACTTCAGTCTGATAAAGCTGCTGGCGAATTCATGGTTCTATAGAGCAGCTGGATATTGCAGTGCACCTCAGTTTGATGGAATTTGGCTTTGTGGAAAGGTTGCACAGAAATAGAAGTAGCACAAGGGATTGGCTTACACCACATCTAAGACTACAGGGGAGGGATCCCAAACCCAGCTGTGGCTGAGACAGTCATAATATATTCCAATATATTCCAGTGCTTGATCATTGCAAATATAACTATGATGTTTTTCAAGCTATAAATTACATCTGCAATTATTTTTACAGCCATGGTTCTTGAGTAGAATATAGTACATGTATTTTTATACTGTCTTGCACTTAAATGGTCTCAAGCAAATTAAAAGCATTGAAAGGAGTAGCTGATTTCTGTCACAGAAAGATGAATCTCAAGCTGACTATCCGGAAGCTCAAAGTATGCCAAGCCCTAACACATGTTGCCTAAATTACTGTAGTGTTTTCTTTTGCAAAGATATTTTATTTGTAATATATATATATAAAAGTAATATGAGTGCTTTAAAAACACAGGGGACTAAACTTTTATTTTCAAGGTAAACATTTATTATGAGTATTAGTCTGTAAAACACTTGGCTGGAATTCATCAGTGATTAAAGAATAAGAACTTATAAAGATAGGGGAAGAAAACTTACCTTATAGGACATTTTTTAAGACAAAGTTGTTTTACTTCTATGTAAAAATGAATACAGGAATTTGTTGTCAACGATAAACTGCAGATTATAAAGGAAGAAAATGTGTTCAGGTGACAAACTCTAAAATATGGTCCTGGGAGTTCTGCTTAGCTAGTTTTTATCAGACTCTGTGGACCTCTTAGTTTTTATTATTCTGAAATTTTTCATAAGATCAGAATTAAAATTTTTGCACTGAAAGGAGAGTTGAACACCACCTGGGAAGTGTTCTGCTGCACAAAACTCATAAAAATTTCATTTAATAAAGATACCCAAATAGTAATAGACTATTTCCTTTCTGCATGTTGTATCTACTTTGAAAATTTGTTTTCCAAATTATGTGACTGTTGCAATGTCTGTCTTTGCATAAGTGCTTTCCCATTCTAGTGTATATGCAAACAGGAGCTTGAAAATGTAGTTTTAAAAAGATGTTCTCAATGCTCTACACTGATAATGTCACGTGACATTAATTTATTCCAGAAACATTTCCAGTCAAAAAGAATATGTAGATATTTTCATTCTAACTCATCCTTGTTAAGCTGAATAACTTGCTTGCTGCACTTGTGAGAAGAAAAGTAGATTGCAACATGAAACCAAAATAAGTTTTTCTGACTATTGGAAGCAAAATGTTCATTTCTGCATGAAGTGTCTGCACATTTCTCACAGACTTGAATTCTTCTGAAGCTTTGTATGTATTTGCACTTCTTTCATTCTTCTTGTGCTGATCTAAAGCCTGATGAATTTGTTGTTCATTCTGACTTTGATTCAGGTTCTTTCTGTTGTCTTTGTCTACTCCTTACTTTTAAGAAGCAATGTACCCTTTCTCACCGGTTTCCCCCAGCTGAGCAGGTGCTGAAATGTTGGAATTCTGTAACTGCTGCTGTTGTTTCTGTTAATTAGGCCATAGCAAAATCCATTCCCTTTTTTCTTACAGCAATGGGGCAGAGTGATGTATTTGTTCCCAAGGGATATGTCCATTTTCTATGCATGAGTGCACTATCCAAAGCTTTGCCTAGCACGTGTCAAACACATTTGTCTCATCAAACAGAATAATTAAATCATAGCAACTTATATTGTGGAAACAACAATTGGGGTTTCTTTTCTAGATTGAGTAACTTCTTTTCTGGAAAGAAAAGGTTACAAAAATTTTTGACATAACACACTGAAGAAAGCAAGTATATATTACGATTAAGAAAATTTGTATGTGAATTTTTTTTAGAGGATAAGCCTTGTTGGCATCAAATCCTCTGGACACTGAACTTGAGATTTCCTTGAAGATGCTTCCTCCATGTGTAAGTTCCAGTATTAATCGTATTTCTTTTTCAATCAGTTTTTAACTTCAACACCTAAGGATGCATAAACGTATTAATGAAAGTGCTATAAAGAACCATATGTATGGAAGCATTTGCAGGGTAAAGCCATTAGGTTATACAGTAGTTTGGCTTATGATAATTTGAATATATAGGACTTAGTTTCTCAAAGCATTGAAAATATCATTGCGCATTTTTTTCCCTGTTCTTCTCCTGGTGAGTTTTATTATCACCTTGTTATGTGGCATTTCCTCTGTGAAATGCAGTCTTTGCTGATAAAGAGACACTCTCCTTTTTGATACATTCTACTGTCAGGAGAGAAGCCTAAAAGCAGAGTCCTCTAATTGAACTACTTGATGTTAGTGATTGATGTAGTATTCCACTAAGTTGATTTGGATTAGAATCTGACATTTGGGACAAAATAGTTAAAGAGTCCCCAGAAAAGTTAGATGCAAATAATAATGCCATCAGATCAAACTCATATTCCTTTACAAATCTGAGATGTTAGCAATAAAGAAGTGTGAGGTCCTCCATTAATTTAATTCTGCTAGGGCTAGAAAAATAGATATATGTAAGTTTCCAAATGTGTAGGTATCAGGGAAATTTTTAGTTGTATGTAGCTTCAGGGGATAGTTATATATAAACATCCCATGATGTGTTCATGTTTCCTGCTGAAAGTCAGATTGCTGATATCAGTACTTGTTGGAAGTTTAAGTTATGCAGTGAAAGTTGCACGGTGACAGTGCAAAAGCACTGCAGCAGTGAGGAGGAGGGATGCACTCAGTCTGACAACCTTAAAAGTGGTAAAAAGACTTCAATTGTTCACAAGTGAGTCTTGGATCAGGGCCGGAGAAAAAGGTTTTGGGGTAAGAAGAAAAAGAGGAAGTATCAAACCACTGGGCTAAGGCTGTGAGATCAGAACCATCCCTGTCTCCAGTGATTTACCTGTACGTGTGTTGGTATTTGCTTTTGATTAAAATAATATTTTTAAAATTCAGATTCATAAATACTGGTTGATTTTTGCAGGTTTGAATGCAGGCAGGTGTTTTTGTTTGTTTGCTTGTTTGTTTTGTTTTGATTTTTTTTGTATAATCTTCCATGTATTCACTGCAAATACAGATTCATATATTTTATTTTCATTATTCCATTTCTGATTTAGAGTAAAATTAGCGAGGTCTAATTTTGCTGCTTTTAGTTGTATTAGATAAGTGGCAGGTACCTCCTTGTCTATCAGTGCATGTTAAGAAAAGTAAAAACTCTGGATTCTAACACCAGATTGGGGGTAGCTGCTGATCAGGATGGGTTCTTTTCTCTGTAGGGAAGAGAAACTAGTAAAGAATTAATTTTTGAGCTGTGCAAATTATTTATGTCCTCCAGCATATTTTATGCAGTTCCTGAAGTAGATGACTCAGTTTTAAGTCTGCTTGGAGACAGGGTTTTAATGTGGATGGTTCCTTACCTCTTGATCCTACCTACAGCTTGTGATTCTACCTAGACTTGCACAGAGGAGAGCAATGTCTGCATCTGAGAGGCTGTGGCAGATGGAATTATGTGCACACAGGTGGAGAGGCAGTTCCGTGTCTTGATGTTTCTACATGAATTGGGCCTAAGAAAGCCTTGATGTTGTAGAAACAAGGGAAAGAATTATTTGCTAAATATTTAAGAACATCTAAACTCCTCAGCTGATGCATTGGGGAGTTATTGAGTAATTTGGACATTGGTATCATAGACTTAATTTTTTTCTGTATGATGCAGTATGTGCTGCATTCTAGGAGAAGTTGAAGGAACAGCCACTACAGAACATCTTTGAACCCATAAGCAAAAATTTGAGAGGTGTAGCTGTAATCATTCCACGCTAATTTAAAAACAAACTATGAAAAGAAGTCTCAGGAAAATATTGTCTCAAAAGAACATGAAGTACTTAAAAGTGTTTTCTAGAAATGGTAATATTTTGGTGCAATATGTGAGCTATCAGTTTTTCTAAAGAAAAGTCACAATCATTTGTGCAAGGTATTTTTCACAGCTGTGGCAATAAAAGGAAAATTGCTCACATCTTTAAAAAGTGGGCAGATCAAAATGTTTAACGTATTCTATGTCCCTGTTTAAGGAAAAACTGATTGTATTTCTATTTGTAATGGAATTTTATCTTTCTCTGCAACTACCTGGCATTCTGGTTTCAATTTGACTCTGGCTTTCTGAAACACACAGCTGATAAAACATAAAAAACCCTGAATTTGACATGAAAATCGTGTTGAGTTCAGTGTTCACTGAAGGTGTATGCCCATGAGACATATGAGAAAACGTTTCCTTTTCTTCTTGGTTTACTGAGTTTTATCACATGTTTGTTGCCCTATCAAACCATTAATTTTGTTTTCAGATCAGAGATACCTCCAAGATATTTTGAAGAGCTCATGACCAGCTGGGAGACAGAAAACAGTCTTATTGCAAATATCCAAAATGTAGCCTAACTTTGCATTTTTTTTTTTTCAAAATGTAGAAAGACTGTTATAGGCACTGTAGCAAGGGTACCTACTGGGGATGATTATTTGAGGATAAGTTCAGCCTTCATCTTTATTAATGCAGAATTATTGAAATTACTCTTTCTGAAAAGGTTTTATTTGGTTAATGAAATCCAGGAATAGGGTTCCTTACCAATGCCCTAAGGCTGCCTTGAAATGATCATTGTGCCTCAAATGCATTATTCTTAAAGAAAAGTTATTTCATGGATTTGTTTTATATTTGATGTAAATGAAGCACTTGATGAATAAATTGCAACTCTTATTTTCCTAATATGATTAGGATTCCGTTAATTAAAAGAGCTGATCCCTAAGAAATAGAGCTTCTGGAAAAAATATTAAGGGACACGTTTTTAAAATATGAAATTTTCTACTTTTCAATAATGCTGTGCCAAAAGCAAATTTTCAATTAAATAACAAATTTTAAAAGTCTGGGTTTTTTTCCTAAACGGAAAATAAAAGGGGCAACAGAAGCTTCAATGTGAGGTATACCAAAACTGATATTTCACCCACTGGACTATTAGACAAAGGATGCCATGAGAGGCCACACCACTGTCATCTTGTAGCAGACTAAACTCATCTAGGAGCACCAGCTATGAGGAACACGAAAGAAATACTGATTATTCTTTGTAGTTGGTCTAGGAATGAATTTAGCAGTTATCCATCCAACACAGCACAGGTACTGCCAAAGTTAGGCATCCTGGCTGTTACAAATATATGGAGCTACAGCATTCAGGTACCTCTTACATTAGGTATCACCTAAACAGGAGGTTCATATAGGATACCTTTATTTGCAGTCAGACAGTGTTTGGATGTCCAAGTGTTACAAGAGCAAACTAGAACAGAATATTTTCTGACTGATACTATGCTTATAGAAATATGACATCCTAAAATCTGAGTTTTACGGTCGTACAGTCTTGGTCTTCTTCTGGTATCATCTCTTGTGAAAGGTGAGAGCAAAAGGGCTGAGAAGTAACAGAACAAAGAGCAGAGCATCTGCTCCAAGGCAGGAATTACATAGTGTGGGCCCTGTAATTTCTAGTCAAATTGTCATGCCAGAAATTAGCAGAATAATAACACTTTTTATCTCACAGAGAACAATGTGAGAACTGGGTGTATATTACAGACTAGACAGACATGAGATGAGTTAAGAATTTAACACTGCCCTAAAATTACAATCCCATCATTTGATAAATATGAACTGGTGAGGTGACTGAGGCAGTGATAGTGTTAGGGCATGCTCCCAGTGACAAGCTGATGCAGATGAAAATAAATCAAAGGCTAGAATTAGACATTTTATTTAATAAAATTTAAACATCCATGGTTATCCTAAAATAATCTGAGTGGCAGCTTTCAAACGTCTTTATCTTAAACCATATGGTCCTGCCCTGACTGACTATCCTGTATGGGTGTATTTGGCTTTAGATTGCTGGGTTTTTTTGTCACAAAGTTTAGCTTTTGTTCAGAGAACCTATGGTCCTGAAAGGGAAAATGAAGAGTGAATCCAGAAGAAAGAATTGAAAATCAAAGCCAAAGAAGTTGTCTTTGTTGGCTGCTGTGAAATGATGGATATTTCTTGTTTGTATAGCAGTGGTGCTAATGAGCTCCACACAAAGTCATTATATACCTAAGTATATAACCTTAAGTATACTTATAACCCCATGTCCACTTGACAACATGAATATAACCCTGTTCAAGATCCACCTTATGACAAACATTATGAAAATACAATGGTACAGCTTCCAGAGAGGAGTGTCCAGCCAATCTTGGGCCTGCCTGCATGGCTAACATTCCTGTCACCTACTTTCATAGTATCCATGTGTTTCTGTCTGGTCACCAGAAGCTGTCTTTGCAATCAAAAGGGAAACCCAAAAACTTTAAGGGTGGTATGTAGTCATTTGCTTATGACTAGAGGCATTGCATTTAGAGTGCCAATGTTTTGTAAACTGAGTCCAGGATACAATAAATGCATGTGGTTGTTCATGACCCATCACCCAGGAGTGTTTAATTAACCTTGGCTTTTATATACCGGTAGCAAAAAGTTGATCTCTCTCTGACAATACCGTCTGTCTGATTAGGTAAAGAAGAAAAAGGATAGTTTGGTTACTTTGAACATATTAAAAACTTTTGCTAAATAAAAAAAGATGCAAAACACCATGGTATGTATTCCAATCTTATTCTTCATAGGCATTTTTTTATCAGACGTCTTCTGCTGGTATTGTCATGGAGACCAAGGCTGTTAATGTCATGCAATCCTATAATATATACATAATGAATATTTCATCTCATAATTCATAAAGCCAAGTTTGCACAGTGTCAAAATCCTCACCTCACAAAGCTGAATTATAGTTGTACCTTTGTTGTCAGCTTTGAATTTTGGGCATTTACTAGGTATGTCACTGACAAATCTGAGCAAAAAGATTCAGTGATTAGGCTTCCTTATGCATGTTGAGTACGCATTTGTTTAGGAGGGGGGAAAAAATCCACTGCAGTGGGTTTATTTTGGTTGTGATAAATACTGTCCGAGTAATCTCAGCGCACAGAAAAACAATGTAATTGACAGCTACATAATCAGTCTAAAATGTGCTCACTAGGATGGGTCAAATTCCTTTGGGAAACCAAATGAGATTTGGATGGCTTCTGCACTCAGTGTTTTACTACTTTGCATCACAGAGTCTGACATCAATATTTTACATGAGGAGGAAAATGACAGAAGCTCATGCTGCCAGTGTCCATCTGTGGAGTGTAACAGATTTATATTTTTAATTAAAGCAAGAAAATGCAGTTTTGAAAATTCAGCAGCCACAAACACTTACATGTATAGAAGAGGTTGCTTTTTTGTGTAGCCCCTACAATTTCAATCAGAATGAACATAGTCTAGCTCTAATAGTGGTGAAAAATAGCTGGATGAATAATGGGAACTTGAGCTCTGGGCAATGAACAGTGCGGCCTTGCATGTCTAGTTGTGGTGATTTAAGACAGTACTGCTCCAGCTGTTCACTTGAATTTGCAAAGCAAATCCATATATACATGTTGCTGTGAATATTGCTCATCCTCAATGAGAAGTCCACTCATATATTTGAAAACATCCCTTGGTGGTGACTCAAGCTAAACCACATGATTTTGAACTGAAAATGCGCTAACTCAGGCCACTGACCTGGCTTAAATATAGAGCTGGTATTTTCAATAGAACTGGTATTCTCAGGAAAGCATCAGTAAGAATGAACCTTGGACCAAAATTTATACCACTATGACTGCAGGATTAAGATCTCATTTAGATGTGCTAAGTCACACCGCATGTATCTTGGGACTGCTTCCTCTTCAGTGATGCAGGTATGACAGTAATATATACAGCTTCATCTCCTCTTTTGCCTAAGACATAGACATCAGACATAGACATCTTACCATAGACACAGACAAAATCCACCAACTCCTTTGCTACTCTACCGTAGAAAGAGAAGTTTTGAATTTCCTGGGATAGGACTTAAGACTTAGAGTATGCTACAGAGCTTGAAACACAGTCCAGTCATTGTATTAGTTTTATGCCTAAATACCAGACATAGTTAAACATGTCTGGTCATGTTTAAACATGTCTTGCTCATTGCAAGGGGTGTTGAACCAGATGACCTTTAAAGGTTCCTTCCAACCCAAACTATTCTATGATTTTATGATTTTATTGCTATCACCTGTATGAAGTCATGCTTAGAAAGGTTGGAAAACAAACTCCTCTCTCCCTGGAGAAACCAGTTACGTTACTTAAAATGCACCAGATAAACCCAGATGAGCCAGAAACAACCATTCACTGTCTTTAATCTTCCTTTTAATTCACTCAGCTGAAATATATTAAATATGTGAGTTAAAGGGCATGAGGTGTAAAGAGAATGAGCAATGAGCATTCACATTTGCAGACACGTCTATCATTAAAAAAGTGTAGATATTTCTTTCTTCTATTCAGACAATGTGATCAGCATTGTAAAAGGTTCTATGCCAAACTATATAGGTTCTGTGGGCAGAATGAACTGATTATCTGAGGGCATAATTAATGTGACTATAAACATGAAAAAAAAAATCACTGCTAGTTCATTTCTGAAGAAGAGGTGCATTTTCTAGAGATAAATAGATGCAGTTTTATTAACACTTCCCAAGCTCTTTTAAAGCACCACTACTGTTCGCAGTATCAGAATGCCATTGTTATATTTCTAACTTGTGAGTCTTACAAACCCCATGCAATAGTTTCATCCAGTATTTATCCTTTTTTAGTGGTTCAGCTTGATTCAACCTCAGCCAAATATTGTTCTTATTATTCTTTTACTTACACCCTGGAACATGCATTTTCACTCTGCAATCAAATTACGAATACTCATTCTTACTTTATGGTTAAATTGCATAGAGTTATCAAACTGCCATGGAGTGAAGAGACCCATTTGGGTTATTTTATAGAAACTGTTAAAATCAGTACACCAGCATTGCCAGCTCATTGGCTGGTGCTGACATGTGAGCTGCGATGGTTTTAACAAGTCTCTCTCCCCTAAAGCCAGCTGAGGTCTCATTGCACACTTTCACAAGTGGAAGACTATCAGCTAGAGTTTTGAGTGCTCAGACCATTTAAAGCACTAAAAAGCTAGGCTTTAAAACATAGCTATTTAATTTAGTTTCCTAAAGGTAGGGGTATTTATTTTGGCTGAGTGATCTAGGATTATAAAAAAAGGAGATTAAGTAAGATCATATTGCCCATACAGTGTTATGGCCACATTGAGAAAAATATACTCCGCTCAGCAACCTCAGGGAGAATGTAAATTTGTGTATGAATTGCTGTGGTTAATGATGTGCAATCCAAGTAACTTACTGCAGTGTCAGAAAGATGACTTTGGTGATAAGCTTGTTCAATAAACTTAATTCTGTAAGCAAATTTCAAGTAAAAACTACTGTCAGAAATACGTGAATTGCTTTCCCCCTCTCCTTCTCCTGGAAAGTCTGTCCTTTGGCAGCCAGCTATGCACAGTGTGCAATTCATCTGTCGGAGAGGACAGCTGAGAGGACAGCCTCCTGGCCAGCTGGCAAGGTGTCACTATGCACACAGATGCCAGTACATTCCTCTGAGAGGGAATAAATCAGACAACTGGCACTTGTGACACTGATGTCCGTTCAAATGTTTCTCCCTTCATGTAACTTAAACTATAGTGGAAAGACATAGTTAGGGTCTCTCTCCTTTGTTGTAACCCTTTGCTTGTGGAATTTTCTCTTGAAGGCTGTGAAAATAACACACTGAGGCAATGTGGTGTGGCAAGTGCATTCTTCCCATACATAATTAACTAGGACTAGAAATTCCTTCTTGGAAAAGTGAGATAATTGAGGAATTCCTAGGGACTCTTTTGGTTGTTCATAGGAGCAATATTAAGCAACAGGGTTCATGTATACCATGTAGGCTGTGATCTATTTTCTTCATTTATGAGAGTATAATTGAAGCAGTGCCTATTGGAGAAGAGCCCTTCCTACCTTAACATATAATTAATAGTACAATGGGAAATATGGTTGTCAGTATGCATGGTCTGGTACAAAATGCATTATCACTCCACATTTTTTGACTTCTTCCAACTTCAGTGACCTCTGTAAAGATGCACTAGACTTGAGTGAAATATATCCAAGTACACTTGTCTCCCAGACCCCTTCATGTATTTTTAATGCATAATAGCTAGAAGCTGGCAAATGAAAGACAGTGCCCGAGGCTTCTGAAGCTCAAACTAAGTGAAGTTTTTTAATTCCACTTATGTGAGAAATCCTAATAATTATCACATACTGGTTGAAAAGGTTTGTGCCAGCCAAAAAATCCCAGGAGAGTGCCTGACAACTTCAACCAAAGATTGTGGCATGAAATGAGAGCTACCTACCACCTTTTATATGAATGATTAAGTATTTTAGATTACATACATTTTAATATGGATGAAATATATCAATACCTACTTTAAGTTTTTTAAGGGATCATTTCATTTCTACAGAGACATAAACAATTCATAACATCTGGATTCTAAAATAGCTATAGATGTTTCCCAAAAGTTCTAGCAGCTCCAGGGAACTTTCCCTGCACTTTTGTGCTAACCAGGTTAAGTTACTCTGGTAACACAAGTGACCTGAACACTTGAACAAATGGCATGGTATTTTCTGACCCATGATATACACCCTCCTGATGCTTCTCCTTCCTCTTTGCTTCTATTCTGCTGTCGATGCAAGGTATTTACAGTTAGGAGGTAAGAGAAAATGTAAACTCTCTCTTTATTTACAAACACCTCACATTTTCTCTAGGCTAAGCTCATGTGTGTTGATACGTGTCAGCCACTGCACTTTCTTATAAGGGCGTACGAAAAAGAATGTTTGTAGGATTTTCAACTTGTTGTAGACAATCATGGTCTTAGGCAATAGCACTGGCTTCAAAATAGGCTTGTCCCTTGACACCGTGGTGTTCTAATCATTACCTTAAGGTTATACACACTCCATCTGGCTCAATGAATATTCATGTCAAAGACTCCCTGCTTAAAGCACAGAAAATTCAAATGTAAGACACCAGCATAACAAGGATATTGAGCTGAATCCCAAATCCCCGAGCTGAGTGGGCTAGTCACTGCTGGTCCTGATGAAGGCGGGTACAGTATTTCCTGCTCTGCCTGCTGCATGGGACATTGTCAATGTATGACACAATTCAACAAAAATAGAGATAGCAGATATATATGAAAAATACAGATTACTTTCAGATAATCTATTGTGATTTTTATTTTTGCCTCATTAAAGGCATAGCACTGATGTATTATCAACATCCTTCTAGGTACATGTACAGAGCACAGCTTTGTGAGGGCTGCTGTGGAGAAAGGTAATTCCATCCCAGCCAGATCCTATACAGTCATAAAAATATCAAACATTTATAAGGAACTTGGAAGCGACCAGGTGACTTACAACAGATCTTCCAACATGGTTTGACCTTCTGGAATCCTTAGGTAGCCTGAAGTTTTGCCTTTTGTTTAAAAATGCCTTCATACTCAAAATGGCTCCTCAAGAATTCTGTGGCTCCTGCTTCATTAACCATGACCCAACTCCAGCACACTAATGTAAAAAATAATATAACACCTAAATCCTTTTGAATCCTACTCCTTTTTTTTTTTCCCATTTAGTGTTCCAGGTATGACCAGAAATAGATTTTTTTTTCACCCAAGGAACTATTATGGTGGGAATTTACAGTAAATACGTGATAAGGTTTCATTTAAGTTTCATCCATATTTCACTGAGACCTACAATGACAAGTTTATTTAGTAATTTTGTATGCCTATTTTCAACCCTTTCCCCCTTCAAACTCCATGGGTCATACTTAGAGGGACTAAAGGAATGTTCTGGTTAATATAGTCCCTTTTTTTTTTGGTCAATTAGAACAACCACAAGCTCTATCTTATTAATACTGAAGAATTGTTTCCATCCATTCTGTGCTTTCAGGACTTTGCTATTATAATTTTAAGAAATTTCACCCTGAATTTATTCTTCGACAGTGCATATGTTTATCCCTGTCTTGGAATCAGTTAGAATGTGAAGCTCTTCTCTCTTGATATTTAGTCTCACTTTTCTCACTTCCCTCACTCTCCCTGTGTATTTTTAGGAAACAATCAAAACTGCTCTCAGCTTTTTCTTTACTATGTTAAATAAACCATGCTCTCATACTGTCCTCTCCTATGGCAGTGCTTCCACCATAATGTTACTACTTCTAGTTCTTTTTGACTCTCATTTGAGGAGGCTTTCTCTATCCCTACCTAATTTTTCATTCCCCACTTACCTGTATCATTAAGGCTCAAGTGATGAGCCACCACGCTCTTCACCAGAGCTCTGCTTTCCACCAGATAAATCTGCACAGGCAGTCTAAGGTTAGCCGTAATTAACAAGAATACTCTCTATTGCTGTAACATTTGCATTTGCTTTGAAAATATAAATTAAACAGAAAGAAACAGGGAAAGACACACTATACACAAAGTAGTTGTCTGTTCAATAATGTACTTGAAGATCAGGCAGCAGGATTGGATTTACTAAGCATGATAAAAGGCAGGAATAGAAAATACTGATAAGATTTTTTCTCCTTCTTCTTCCCCCTCCACCCCACTTCACCCCCACCCTTCATCTAAATGATGACTTAAATTTGCAATTTCTTGGAAAACAGCTCCTCAACATTTTATTTTTTTAAATATATTTATATGTGTAAAAAACATTGCCCATCTGTTTTTAGATGCTGGGTGAAAGGAAGATTTCTGCCTTTTTCCTGTTCTTGAGGCCCTTGAGAAAACAAAGAATGATTTACAACAGTCTATTTTCCCTTCAAACCTCCAGGCTGCAGAGGTGCACCACATTCTTCTGCACTGCGTGGGCAAATAACTATGAAAGTCCAAAGGCATGTAGGTGAAGCAATTGAGTTTTGACCATTTTTATTTTATGATTTTCTTCTTTGTCTGTCTCTGCTGCTGCTCAACATTTCCTGAGAAGTAGCTCATGTAATTCTTGACTGTTTGCCTTCTGCCCACATGATCTGAAAGTGTAACTGTGAAGTTGAACACACTTGTGAAATTCCCTTCTGAGGGTTCTCAGCAAAGCTGTGAGCAGGACCAGCAGCTCTGGGATTTCTGTGTACAGTCTCAAAGCTACACTATATTTGGGTTCTATTTGGTTCATATTTAGAATCATATGAGTTAAAAATAACATTTTAACAAATATATGCTGGAAATTTAATATCTGAAAAGACATGGATGCTCTCAGTGATGTTGCTTGCCAAAGCAAATTTCTGAATTACCAATAGAAGAGTGTCAGGGATTTTTAAGCTCTACATTTGCTATATGAATACAGAGTAATTGGTGCCTACAGGGCCTTCGTGTAAACACTTACTAATCTGTTAAAAAGAGAAATATGAATGATCCTGCTCACTAATAGGAATTTCCTCAGGGACTTCAATAAGAGCTGGATTAGGCAATGAATGCTTAGAGGTTCTTCAGTTAAACACCAGCACAGACTCCTTATTGGGTGAGTGATATTTTTCTACTAGCAATAGAGAGTCCGTGCTTTAGGTTTTATAAAGCTTTTCTTTTCCCAGTAAATATTAAAAAGTAACAGGATAGTGGGAGGTTTTTGGTTTTTTGGGGGTTTTACATATATTTAAATTACTATTTCTAGCCTCCTACTCTGTGAAATTTTGTCAGATTTCACAAGTTCTTTCCACAATCCTTTATCACTAAAATCCTTCCTCAGGTCTTCACATACTTATTTCTATATGCCTGTGCAGAAACTCAAGAACTCTACTTTAACCATTGAACAATGAGTTCTGACATTTTGAACAAGAGCAAGGTAGATCTCTGAAAGTCTGACTTGAAGACCTCTGAATGGGAGCAGCACCACATGAGACTTTTGTGGACAATTCCAAGAGCACCTTCTGCTGTGTGAACAGGAGCGTGGCAGCAGAACAAGGAGAGTGATTATTCTCCACTTGATAAGACTCCATCTAGATACTGCATCCAGTTTGGGATCCCCAAATCCAGAAAGACACTAACAAATTGGAATGAGTTCATCAAGGGGACAAAGAAATGATTGGAGCATCTGTCCTGTGAAGAGATACGGAGGGCCAGGACTTGTTCAGCCCTGGGAAGAGATGTCTTTGGCCCTCCCATACCTACAAGGAGCTTGGCAGGAAGCTGAAGCCACTCTTTGTAACTGTTAGAGTTTCAAAGCCTAAGGGGGAATCCCTTCCAAAAAGCTGGGGGCCAACGCCTAGTGTCGGTAAAGATGTTTAACAAAAGAGACAAAAGACATGTATACCCTGATGTTATCTATCTTGGCTAGGTTTTTTGTTCTGATATCTCCCCCAGCCTGGGAGAGAGGGGGAAGGGAGTTGGTGTTACTGGTTTTTCTAGTTTTCCTGCTCAAGGCAGGAGCTCAACTCTCTCGGCAGAGCGAGGAGGACAGAACACAGACACTCCGATCCACAGACACTGGATATTGAATGGTGTTCCCCGTCCCTT